>JBAIZL010000032.1:180000-232500 GCA_036971475.1 Prosapia bicincta | reverse complement strand
TTCTTAAGATGAAAAAATGTAGGAACATTTCATTTTACCATTTTTGCCGAAATTATTAACTGGGTAATATACAAAAAGTTGTTCTTAAGATGAAAAAATGTAGGAACATTTCATTTTACCATTTTTGCCGAAATTATTAACTGAGTAATATACAAAAAGTTGTTCTTAAGATGAAAAAATGTAGGAACATTTCATTTTACCATTTTTGCCGAAATTATTAACTGGGTAATATACAAAAAGTTGTTCTTAAGACGAAAAAATGTAGGAACATTTCATTTTACCATTTTTGCCGAAATTATTAACTGAATAATATACAAAAAGTTGTTCTTAAGATGAAAAAATGTAGGAACATTTCATTTTACCATTTTTGCCGAAATTATTAACTGAGTAATATACAAAAAGTTGTTCTTAAGATGAAAAAATGTAGGAAGTAGTAAGGGGTTTGCTGGGCCTACCGGGCGTACGCAGCCGGTTCTGCCGGGTGTACGTAAATGGCGTCATCACGTTGCCCCTTCCTTGGCGGGGAGCTCCAGCTCTCCCCCCTCTCAGTTCTCTGGTTCAGACAACAATTGCACCAGGAAATGTTGCGGTTTCTATTGGTCGCTCATGATCGCCCCCCTCATTATCCGCTTTCCGATTGGCCGCCCCCCTCGTTTCTCTGCATCAGGACCTTGGACTTTAGTATTGTTTGCGCAACGCCGCTAATATGTTATCCGCAGCAGAACGTGTGTTTGCATTATCGTCACATCCAAACCTTTGTGCATGCGGAAAAACCATGGCCCATTATTACATAAGCAAGGCCAATGCCTATGTAGAGAATTATGGTTTGGAAGACTATGATATGGCTAGTAACCACTACAAAAGCTGCGCATGGTCCTGTCAGTCGTTTACAGGAGACGGCCCAGACATTTGTGTTTGTGTATTATTTGAGGAAGCTTTGAGAAAAGCTCTAGACGTTTTGGAAGGCCGCTTTGAAAGCGTGTTACAAGAATCATTCTGAAAATCTTGAACATATATATGACAGATTGCCAGACAAAGATATTTTATTAAGTTTAAAAAAGAAATTTTTAATAAATATAACAAAATTGTGTAAATATTTATAATAGATTGTCTGGTAAACACATTGTGTGTATTTTATTAAGTTTAAGTAAAGAAATTTTTAATAAATATATCAAATTTGTGTAAATATTTATAATATTGTGTACAGAATTTATTACACTTAAAAATGACGTCTTCTTTTATTGATACTGATGAAAATGCGTGTATTGATGGTTTTGTAAAAAAACATTACTGCGGTTTGGAGGGTTTTATTGAAAATAGTAATAAAAACGAAAAAATATGTTGTAAAGATGTAAATGACTGTATGAGAAAACAAATGTACAAAATTTTAAATCTAAGTTGTATTGGCCAACATTATGTAGAGTGTAAGTTGTCCATTTTTGATATAGAGAAGAAAATGCGAGATACGTTCGCAAATTGGCCAAAACCATATCCAAATGTCGACGACATGGTACAATCTGGGTTTTATTATAATTCAATTGGAGATCATGCTGTTTGTATTTGTTGTAATATACAAATTCATAGTTGGCAGGAAAAAGACGTTCCAGCTATTGAACATCGTATTTATTCACCAAAATGTAAATTAGTTAATAAGTAAACAGGAAAAGATGTAAATTAGTTTGTATAAAATAAATGTTTCAATTTATGTGTTAAATAATTTATTTATTCACCTTTACATTGTCTATAATAATTTCTGTTGCTGATTTTGGACGTAAACACACATGTCACAGCAACTCCTATTGTCTTAACATTGAAAACAGGTAATTGTCCATCTGATTTTGGACCTTAATAATTTTCTGTATTGTGGATAGTTCATTAGCATGAAATCATCACTCAATAAACTCTCTTTGGAATACACTCTTAAAAATTCGTATACTTCATTATCGGGTATATTTATAGTCATAATATCTTTTAATAATGAATAATTGTATCCATCAGTATTGCGTTTGATTAACACCTCCTTATAAGATTCGTGCAGACACTTAATAATCGTAGTGGGTAATTCAAGGCTATCCAAATAATACACAATTGAAATAACGATTTATTCATTTTAGGCTAGTCAGAACAACAATGACAACGCCAGCTGTAACAGTGAGGAGGGGCATTGCGAGAGAGATTCATAAACAGGCTCGTAGGAATTTTCCCACTCGTCATGTTGAGGTGAAAGGATTGTATGATCTTTACCAAGCCGACCTTGTGGAAATGCTGTCATTCGCTAGAGCGAATAAAGGTTATAAATATATTTTGGTTTTAATAAATTGTTTTAGTAAATATGCGTTGGCGGTGCCGATGAAATCTAAAAATGCTGTTGAAATGGAAAAGTCATTACAACCGATTTTAGATACATATTCTATGCGTCACTTACAAACCGATAAGGGAACCGAATTTTTTAATTCGAAAATTAAATCCTTACTAAGTAAATACAATATAAATCATTATTCTACGCATTCCGATAAGAAAGCGTCTATAGTTGAAAGATTAAATAGAACATTGAAAGCGAAAATGTGGAGAGCGTTTAGCGAGCAAGGAAATTATAAATGGCTAAACATTTTGGGCGATATAGTTGAAAATTATAATAATACCGTGCACAGAACAATTGGAATGCGACCCGCCGATGTCAATGAAAATAACGAGCATTTAGTACTCAGGCGTATAGTTGAAAATAGACAAAAGAAACAGCAATCTATACGCAACCGATTTAATGTGGGCGATGCAGTTAGAATCAGCAGGTTGAAAAAGACTTTCAATAAAGGTTATTGGCCGTCTTGGAGCCACGAAATATATAAAATTTGGAAAGTTGAACCAACTATTCCAGTGACCTATAAACTAAAGGACGAATCTGGAAATGAGATAAAGGGCGGTTTCTATCAAGAGGAATTGAGTAAAACAAAATTTAGTGACGTATTTCTCATTGAAAAAGTGGTGCGTCGTAAAGGTAATAAATTACTCGTTCGCTGGCTAGGTTATGACAAGACAAAAGACACTTGGATAAACGAAAAGGATCTATTAATGTGATGAAGGTGGTGAAACAAAGTCAAACGTTACGTGTCATGAATTTCGACACATATTTCGAAAATGATTGCGCTAATAAGTGTGATGGGCGTAATGGCCCGCTTTTACCGAATTCCATCAGATGTCTTATTGTGGGACCGTCAAATTGTGGTAAAACTAATCTCATGTTCAATTTAATATTCCATCCAAGAGCATTATTTTTTGAGAATATCTATATTTTTTCCAAATCGATTAATCAAACAAAATATCAGTTTCTAAGTCGCATATTTTCGAAAATACCAAATGTCGGTTATTTTATTTTCACCGAAAACGACGATGTGCCCCATCCCAATGAAATCAGCCCAAACTCAATTATGATATTTGATGACGTAATGTGCGAACGCCAAAATAATATTCGAAATTTCTTCGCAATGGGTCGCCATAACGATGTAGATACATTCTACTTGTGCCAAACATATAGCAGAATACCAAAGCAACTGATACGAGATAACGCTAATTTAGTGATATTATTTCGACAAGACGAAAGAAATATACGTCATGCATACAATGATCACGCCAACGCAGACATGAAATTTGAGGCTTTCAAAGAAATGTGTTCATTGGCCTGGTCTAAAAACGAAAATTCATTTCTACTGTTAGACAAAGGGCGAAAATTAAATAACGGACGATATCGAATAATGTTTGACGAATTCATTCAGTTGTAAAGATGTCTCTGACCGAACCACTTGACGTGCGCGAAAAAATTATTTTAGAAATAAAAGAATTGAGAAAAAGAATTAAAGAAAAACATAGCGCCCTAAAACGAGGCATTACGGACATGGAAGGGCATATTGAGAAAAATATTATGGAGCCGCTGATTAAACCGATAAAAGAGTATGCCGAAAAATTTAGCTATAAGCCGACGCATGAGTTGAATGAGAAAACACTTTTGGCCACTATACAGCGAAAACAAAAAGATCTGAAAGCGAAAAGAAAAAAATACGATACCGAAGAAGAACATTACTACGGAAATGCGTCGAAAAGACGGCCGTCCAGACCGGAATCGCCGATGAGTGATACCGAAATTGTGGCGGACAGTGAGATTCCTGTGAAGCGAAAACCTTTAGAACCCGAACAGCCAATGGAGGACATAAAAAACGAAATCTCTACAGACAGCGACATAGAAACAGAAATGGAGGATTATGAAGAAGACATGCCAACGAGTATTGCTTTAAAACCTGAAACTGTATACCAATCGAGCCCGTCTATTAGTGGTTTATTGAATACGCCTAAAGGTGTGCGTGATGCTGTAGAATTTATACGAAAAACATTTACAGGTAAATTATCAATCGAATATTTTTTAAATTTCATAAAAAGGCCCAGACAAGCGGATAATGTTTTCGGTGTGCGTATAGAAAACGATAAATGGATGATTGGCGATAAGGAATTGGAAATTAACGGAGACGACCTAATAATCGACGATATAAGATATGCAGGCACACGAGGCATATACGAATTGTTATTTAAGCGAATTCCCGACGATCATATTTACACAGAGGAAGATCTTGCAAAATATCGACATATTTTACTTATCACAAATGCACACAGGGTCAACAATTCTGCTATAGGAAAATTAAAATCAAATAGAAGTCATAAGTATACGAAAATAATTTCAAAACTGTTTCCGGCGCGTAAACCTAAATCTAATATAGATTGGGAAGCCGGTGGAAGCGGTTTGATATTGAAAGAATATGAACAGCAAAAACCGGCATATATTTACTGGAACGATCCCAACGAATTATGCGATCGATTAAGATTATTAATGGCATCACAGTTGGCAGGCAATCAAGGCCATAATAACGAGATAATATCTATAATTGAGGAGTTAAAAGAATCCGGAATTATTGCATAATTTTGCACAATCATTTCGCTATTATCTGTTCACCAGTAAACATCATCTTATGAGTGTTGATAAATTTGGGCGTCATTTGCATAACGCGTCTTTTCGACGAAACAGAATTCCTGGGCCTCCTGGCGTCGGTTTTAAAATGACCAAAAGCGGTGATTTTGATATGCAAAATAAAAGACTTTCGAATTTACACGAACCGAAAGAAGACAAAGACGCTATCAATTTAAAAATATTTAATGAAAAATGTGCAGATTTGGAAAACAATATTAATACACGTACAAATCAGATTCGCAGTGAATTGAATAAATTACGAAAGCAATTAAAAGAAAAAATTTTGAATAAAGAATCGGAACCGAGGGCGGCGAGTGAAACTGATAGTGTCGGATTTTCAGATGCTCATTTGATACCAGAACCGAAAGAAACAATATTCATATCGCCTCCGTCGCCATTAAGAGGCGGAAGACGAAGAAGAGGACATAATGTCTAAAAAACAGCTTAGTGCGTACAGCGGCAGCGGATTAATAAGTTCATTGACAAGTTTACCGGGAAAGGTTATAAATCGGGCTATAGATTTATTGCCAGTTGAATTACATATTCCGGGCTATCAGTATTGCGGACCAGGAACAAGATTACAAGAAAGATTAAGGAGGGGTGACGCCGGTATAAATAAATTAGATCGAGCGTGCAGAGACCACGACGTTGTCTATTCACAATATTCAGATTCGAGTCATCGAGCCGTCGCCGATCAGCAATTAGCCAATAGAGCTTGGGAACGCGTAACGTCAGGTGACGCAAGTTTGGGCGAAAGGGCAGCCGCTTATGCAGTTACCAACATAATGAATGCGAAAAGTAAATTCGGAGGTGGCAGGACCAGAAGGAATGCTGCTAAAAAAAAATCAACGTCATCGAAAAATAAAATTAAAACTAAAGTGCTAAAACGAATGAAAAAAATATGCTGCGCAAACAGAAAAAAAGCCGGCAAAGGCTATTACCTGAAACCGTATAGAGGTGGTGGAAAATCTAAAAAAAAAAAATAAAATTACCAAAAAGAGCGTTAACAAATATCGATTTATTTAAATATGTAAACAAATTAAAAATTCCGAATTTCAGAGGCATCTTTATGAGCGATAATATGCCCAAAAAAATGTTGACGACTGAAACTGGTATTATAAATTTGGACAACACACAAGGACCGGGAACGCATTGGGTGGCCTATCGAAAATTTAAAAATAAAATCTACTATTTCGACAGTTTTGGCAATCTGCCTCCATCTCCGGAAATAATTCGATATTTCAAAACAGCGTCGGACAATGCAAACATTTTCTACAATTATACCAATAAACAAAAACTGACTAGTTACAACTGCGGTCATTTGTGTTTACAGTTTTTAACGAACAACATATAACCGGCGAAAATGCTCTGTTTAAATGGTAAAGGGTCAAACATCTCTTGCGATATATATCCGCCCATAGATTTGCGCAGCGAAAAATGGGAAATTGGATTAATTGATTTTATGACTTACAACACCATACCGAACATTGAGAAAGACGTAAATGATAAATTTCATTTTGATAATAATAAAGTTATAGAATTGCCCGAAGGATCATACGAAATTGATAATATAGTTTCGTTTTTAAAGGAAGCTATTCATGAAAATTTTGGAGAGAAAAACATTGTGTTTGATCTTAAAGGAAATAACAATACGTTAAAAACGAAAATCTTCTGTTCGAAAGCAATTAGATTCGACAAAGAGCACAGCATTGGATCGCTATTGGGGTTCGAGGCGAAGGAGTTAAAACCAAATATTTGGCATACTTCCAAAAATACGGTAAATATTAACAGAGTAGACGTTATTCGAATTGTTTGCAACATTGCTAGAGGTTCATATAGAAACGGTGTTGAAGGTCATATTATTCACGAATTTTATCCGGCGGTCGAACCTGGTTATAAAATTATTGAAAAACCTACTACAGTAATCTATCTGCCGTTAAACATAACAGGACTACTTCATAATATTGCAGTGCGTCTCGAAGATCAGGACGGACAACTGATAAACTTGCGGGAAGAATATATAACGCTCAGACTTCATTTGCGGCGAAGTGTTAGTTAATAATGGTTCTAATTTTGAATAGTAGTAATACAACAGATTTTACAGCGGCAGTCAGTAGACGTCAGCCAATAGATCACCATAAGCTGCTAACAAAAAGGAACAAAGAATTTTTGGAATCTTTAGGTTATACTGTTAATAAAGAACATGTTACGAGTAGATGAAAAGGTCATTTTTGACGAAACTATTGTAGATTTGGAATATCATACGCATCTTCCGTACGCACAAACTACATTTGGTGAAAATGATGAAATTCGGATTCCAGCGCACCAACAAAATGTTTACACGTTGCCATCTAAGAGTTACATATATATAGAAGGAGAATATAAGGAAGTGAACCCGGCCAACAATCACGAGGAACAAAGCGTTAAAATAATTAGCAATGGGATGGCATTTCTTTTTGACGAAATCAGATATGAAATTTGTGGCACAGAAATAGACAGGGTGAAAAACGTTGGTATTACGACAACAATTAAAAATCTATTAACCAGCACTGAAGATGAAAAAAATATTTTATTGAACGGAGGATGGAATATAAATATGATTCCTTTCGAACACGATAATAAATTTTCGTTTTGTATTCCTCTGAAAATGTTACTCGGATTCGCAGACGACTACGCCCACATTTTATTAAACGTGAGACAGGAATTATTATTACTCAGAAGTTCGACCAATATAAATGCAATTATAACGGAAAATAATAACAATAATGTCGAATTGAAAATTACAAAAATATTTTGGAAAATTCCGTACGTGCGAGTGGCCGATGATTATAATTTATCGCTATTAAGAATAATCGATAAGGACCAACCAATTTCATTAGGATTTCGACGTTGGACACTCATCGATAATCCTGCTTTGCCGACTTCAAAAAATTCAACCTGGACAGTAAAAACAGCGTCCAATAGCGAAAAACCTCGTTACGTCATCATCGCTTTTCAAACGGACAGAAGGAATGTGAAAAACAAGAATGCCGGTCATTTTGATTTTTGCAACATTGTCAACATTAAACTATATTTAAATTCGCAATATTATCCGTACGATAATTTTAACGGTAATAAGGCAATCATCTACGATTTTTTCACAAGATTTCAGTCGTCATACTACCATGGCAGCAATAATAGACCGGCCATAGATTTTAAAACATTCATTGCAAAAACACCAATATTTGTTATAGACTGTTCAAGACAAAATGAATCATTAAAAACTGGCACCATAGATGTGCGAATTGAAATCGAAGCAAATACAAACCTGCCTGAAAAGACTGCTGCATATTGTCTCGTCATCCAAGACGCTCTCGTCGAATATACACCACTCTCTGGTCTTGTGCGTAAAATATTTTAATTGTATTTCTTTTTTTTAACTGAGAAAAATAAAAAGTTGTAAACAAAAATAGTGTATTTTATTTATAAGACCCACCAAAATTTATAGGATATAGACAATGGATAATTCATAAAATGCTATTTTGTTTTATCTTTATTAATCTACAAACATTAACATAACATAATTTTGTGTTTAGTTTTCAGTCACAAAATTACGAAGTAGAGTTTGTTCGAAAGTAAAAGTGTCCATAGAAAGACCAAAGATACATTTAATGATTCAAAATTTTACCTACTTTTTTAACGAAATATTATTTAAAAAATATGTGTTAATTATAAACAAATTGATTAATTTTTTTAAATGATCAAGTTTAAGATGCATTTATTTTTATATATTATAAATTTCACGAATAAAGGAAATCAAAAGATCTAAATTTTGTCGCCTCAGACTAATATGTGCATGCAAATAATTGAGTTACGCAAAACAGCTGCTCTCAAAACTTCCTGTCGAGGGCAAAGTTCAAGCCCGAATATTCATTTCATTGTACAGAGTAAGTCACGTCATGTGTTGAACATTTCTAGCACTTTATAAAAGTTATCAATTCAATTAAATTAAATTAGAAAATCTCTGACTCTATATTCAGTTTAACAGTGTTTAAAAATAATTGTATTAGTAATTATAAAACATCATCAGCCATTTTTTAACTCTCGTTAGAATTTTTCTAAGTAAAATTATTGTTTAGGATCGTAGAAGTTACCAAATACCTTACGTTATTTTCATGTCTAGAAACATGTAGAAATATTTCCTTGCGCAGTTATTTTTATTGACGGTTAATGCTCACGAAGTATTTATTACTGCTTGGTCTTTTCCTATTACAGAAGAAGGCGGTTATTTGAAATAATGTACACAAGAAAAATTACAAAACATATTTATTCTCACAGAGTACAATTACAACAATTGCAAAACCAATTTTTTTAATTTATTTAAAACAGAGACATTATTTGCGACGGTGTTTAAACATGTTATTCCAAAGACGTCTAAATTATTTTCAATCGTTTGTTGTATATTTTTCGTAAATTCGTTATATTGCACAATAATATTGTTTTTAAAAAAATATAACAATCCGTTTGTATATCTAAATACAGACTCCATATGGGTCGGTAAAAATGGAAAGTTGTTTGAAATGTAGCCGTATTTCTTGACATGAAATACTTTTTCATCTAGTTCCAAAAAGTAAATGTCATTGAAAAAAATATAGGTGATTCCCCTATACGAATTCACAACCCCGTGTATTTTCATCTGGCTTCCACCACCCAAAAAGGAAATATGTTTCGGGTAATCTTTAACTAATTTTAGAGATGGATATTCTATCATAAATATCTGCTCTTCTGCGAAGAATACAATTTCACCAGATGGTCTCTGATAAATAAAATCTATTTTTGTAAAATTCGGTGATAAAAACGGCAACCATTCTACAATTTTTTGAACTTTGTCAACATATTTATTACCCAACATTACTGACCAAATCCATTTTTCGTGAAATATATACAATTCTTTATTAACAACTAAAAACGTTTTTAGATTTTTCAAATTGCACAAATTCGGCGTAACAACGTCTTCCACTTTCTTTGTAGGCAAGGTTTTCGGTTTCAATGTAGTTGATGTTATCTTTTTTTTCTTTCCGTATAACGTCTGTATGGCGAAAATGTCGTCTTCTCCAAGATCAGCCAAATCGCTTTTATAATATGGATACATAATTGAATCTAAACGATTGGAATGTGATATTCCCAATGCATGTCCTATTTCGTGTATTAAAACATTTAATAGGAAATGTTTACCTGAACCGCATTTTTTAATATTGTTTTCTAAACACCAATCTGCATCGCTATTTAAATGGATTTCTCGAGTTGATTGGTCTATATGGGGTAAAAACGCGTGTCCCAGTAAATTGGCGTCAAGTGGATATGAACAATAATTTGGAGATTTTTCAAACGTGTGCCTGGTCCGTTTAAAGGAAAGTAATATATCCGGTTGGACCCTATCTTTCACAAAAACCAAATCGGCATGTTTTTCCCAAGCGTTAAAAGCCTGTCTTGTTAACTCATTTATTTGGGTCGTTGCTAAAACAAAATGATAGCCCAATACTTTTTTACGCCATTTCACATGATGGAGTTTAAAAGGCAGTATAGAGTCTTTAAGACCACATCGCGGTTTTTTCATAAATTCTAAAGTAGCATTGTCAATTTTACCATTAGTATTTATATTGTATGTCTCTTGAAAGAGATGTAAAGCATCAGTCACAAATGTTGAATTGATGTTCGCCAAACCAGTTGATGACGCGTTCAAATATCCAAATTTATGTAAATAACTTACAACAAAATTATAATTCTTATCCGTACAGCTTTTTCCTTTCCCTACGCACACATTAGCATCAAACAATTCCTCTCTAACAGGATACGTATTTACAAACGCAATAATCACAAAATATATCATTAGAAAAAACATTCTTGTGTTGAACTCGCGGCGTCGTTCAACGAACTGACAAAATATAACGAAATAATTCGTGATAACCAAATTTCAGTCGTTCAACGAACTGACAAAAAATAACAAAATTTCTCTCTTGACTCTGAAAGCATTCATATCCAGCGCAATTACTTTGAATGAGTTCCGCGTATCGAATGACGGTTGTTTACAATCGCGACCTTCCCGGACAATTATGCAATTGTTTACATTACTAAAGGTCAAGGTCAATTTACGTATTACACAACGCGATAGACTTGTCTGAACCAGAGAACTGAGAGGGGGGAGAGCTGGAGCTCCCCGCCAAGGAAGGGGCAACGTGATGACGTAATTTACGTACACCCGGCAGAACCGGCTGCGTACGCCCGGTAGGAACAGCAAACCCCTTACTACTGTAGGAACATTTCATTTTACCATTTTTGCCGAAATTATTAACTGAGTAATATACAAAAGGTTGTTCTTAAGATGAAAAAATGTAGGAACATTTCATTTTACCATTTTTGCCGAAATTATTAACTGAGTAATATACAAAAAGTTGTTCTTAAGATGAAAAAATGTAGGAACATTTCATTTTACCATTTTTGCCGAAATTATTAACTGAGTAATATACAAAAAGTTGTTCTTAAGACGAAAAAATGTAGGAACATTTCATTTTACCATTTTTGCCGAAATTATTAACTGAGTAATATACAAAACGTTGTTCTTAAGATGAAAAAATGTAGGAACATTTCATTTTACCATTTTTGCCGAAATTATTAACTGAGTAATATACAAAAGGTTGTTCTTAAGATGAAAAAATGTAGGAACATTTCATTTTACCATTTTTGCCGAAATTATTAACTGAGTAATATACAAAAAGTTGTTCTTAAGATGAAAAAATGTAGGAACATTTCATTTTACCATTTTTGCCGAAATTATTAACTGAGTAATATACAAAAGGTTGTTCTTAAGATGAAAAAATGTAGGAACATTTCATTTTACCATTTTTGCCGAAATTATTAACTGAGTAATATACAAAAAAATGTTCTTAAGATGAAAAAATGTAGGAACATTTCATTTTACCATTTTTGCCGAAATTATTAACTGGGTAATATACAAAAAGTTGTTCTTAAGATGAAAAAATGTAGGAACATTTCATTTTACCATTTTTGCCGAAATTATTAACTGAGTAATATACAAAAAGTTGTTCTTAAGATGAAAAAATGTAGGAACATTTCATTTTACCATTTTTGCCGAAATTATTAACTGGGTAATATACAAAAAGTTGTTCTTAAGATGAAAAAATGTAGGAACATTTCATTTTACCATTTTTGCCGAAATTATTAACAGGGTAATATACACAAAGTTGTTCTTAAGATGAAAAAATGTAGGAACATTTCATTTTACCATTTTTGCCGAAATTATTAACTGAGTAATATACAAAAAGTTGTTCTTAAGATGAAAAAATGTAGGAACATTTCATTTTACCATTTTTGCCGAAATTATTAACTGGGTAATATACAAAAAGTTGTTCTTAAGATGAAAAAATGTAGGAACATTTCATTTTACCATTTTTGCCGAAATTATTAACTGAGTAATATACAAAAGGTTGTTCTTAAGATGAAAAAATGTAGGAACATTTCATTTTACCATTTTTGCCGAAATTATTAACTGAGTAATATACAAAAAGTTGTTCTTAAGATGAAAAAATGTAGGAACATTTCATTTTACCATTTTTGCCGAAATTATTAACTGAGTAATATACAAAAAGTTGTTCTTAAGATGAAAAAATGTAGGAACATTTCATTTTACCATTTTTGCCGAAATTATTAACTGAGTAATATACAAAAAGTTGTTCTTAAGATGAAAAAATGTAGGAACATTTCATTTTACCATTTTTGCCGAAATTATTAACTGAGTAATATACAAAAAGTTGTTCTCAAGATGAAAAAATGTAGGAACATTTCATTTTACCATTTTTGCCGAAATTATTAACTGAGTAATATACAAACAGTTGTTCTTAAGATGAAAAAATGTAGGAACATTTCATTTTACCATTTTTGCCGAAATTATTAACTGAATAATATACAAAAAGTTGTTCTTAAGATGAAAAAATGTAGGAACATTTCATTTTACCATTTTTGCCGAAATTATTAACTGAGTAATATACAAAAAGTTGTTCTTAAGATGAAAAAATGTAGGAACATTTCATTTTACCATTTTTGCCGAAATTATTAACTGAGTAATATACAAAAAGTTGTTCTTAAGATGAAAAAATGTAGGAACATTTCATTTTACCATTTTTGCCGAAATTATTAACTGAGTAATATACAAAAGGTTGTTCTTAAGATGAAAAAATGTAGGAACATTTCATTTTACCATTTTTGCCGAAATTATTAACTGAATAATATACAAAAAGTTGTCCTTAAGATGAAAAAATGTAGGAACATTTCATTTTACCATTTTTGCCGAAATTTTTAACTGAGTAATATACAAAAAGTTGTTCTTAAGATGAAAAAATGTAGGAACATTTCATTTTAACATTTTTGCCGAAATTATTAACTGAGTAATATACAAAAGGTTGTTCTTAAGATGAAAAAATGTAGGAACATTTCATTTTACCATTTTTGCCGAAATTATTAACTGAGTAATATACAAAAAGTTGTTCTTAAGATGAAAAAATGTAGGAACATTTCATTTTACCATTTTTGCCGAAATTATTAACTGAGTAATATACAAAAATTTGTTCTTAAGATGAAAAAATGTAGGAACATTTCATTTTACCATTTTTGCCGAAATTATTAACTGAGTAATATACAAAAAGTTGTTCTTAAGATGAAAAAATGTAGGAACATTTCATTTTACCATTTTTGCCGAAATTATTAACTGAGTAATATACAAAAGGTTGTTCTTAAGATGAAAAAATGTAGGAACATTTCATTTTACCATTTTTGCCGAAATTATTAACTGAGTAATATACAAAAGGTTGTTCTTAAGATGAAAACATGTAGGAACATTTCATTTTACCATTTTTGCCGAAATTATTAACTGAGTAATATACAAAAAGTTGTTCTTAAGATGAAAAAATGTAGGAACATTTCATTTTACCATTTTTGCCGAAATTATTAACTGAGTAATATACAAAAAGTTGTTCTTAAGATGAAAAAATGTAGGAACATTTCATTTTACCATTTTTGCCGAAATTATTAACTGAGTAATATACAAAAAGTTGTTCTTAAGATGAAAAAATGTAGGAACATTTCATTTTACCATTTTTGCCGAAATTATTAACTGAGTAATATACAAAAAGTTGTTCTTAAGATGAAAAAATGTAGGAACATTTCATTTTACCATTTTTGCCGAAATTATTAACTGGGTAATATACAAAAAGTTGTTCTTAAGATGCAAAAATGTAGGAACATTTCATTTTACCATTTTTGCCGAAATTATTAACTGGGTAATATACAAAAAGTTGTTCTTAAGATGAAAAAATGTAGGAACATTTCATTTTACCATTTTTGCCGAAATTATTAACTGGGTAATATACAAAAAGTTGTTCTTAAGATGAAAAAATGTAGGAACATTTCATTTTACCATTTTTGCCGAAATTATTAACTGGGTAATATACACAAAGTTGTTCTTAAGATGAAAAAATGTAGGAACATTTCATTTTACCATTTTTGCCGAAATTATTAACTGAGTAATATACAAAAAGTTGTTCTTAAGATGAAAAAATGTAGGAACATTTCATTTTACCATTTTTGCCGAAATTATTAACTGGGTAATATACAAAAAGTTGTTCTTAAGATGCAAAAATGTAGGAACATTTCATTTTACCATTTTTGCCGAAATTATTAACTGGGTAATATACAAAAAGTTGTTCTTAAGATGAAAAAATGTAGGAACATTTCATTTTACCATTTTTGCCGAAATTATTAACTGGGTAATATACAAAAAGTTGTTCTTAAGATGAAAAAATGTAGGAACATTTCATTTTACCATTTTTGCCGAAATTATTAACTGGGTAATATACACAAAGTTGTTCTTAAGATGAAAAAATGTAGGAACATTTCATTTTACCATTTTTGCCGAAATTATTAACTGAGTAATATACAAAAAGTTGTTCTTAAGATGAAAAAATGTAGGAACATTTCATTTTACCATTTTTGCCGAAATTATTAACTGGGTAATATACAAAAAGTTGTTCTTAAGATGAAAAAATGTAGGAACATTTCATTTTACCATTTTTGCCGAAATTATTAACTGAGTAATATACAAAAGGTTGTTCTTAAGATGAAAAAATGTAGGAACATTTCATTTTACCATTTTTGCCGAAATTATTAACTGAGTAATATACAAAAAGTTGTTCTTAAGATGAAAAAATGTAGGAACATTTCATTTTACCATTTTTGCCGAAATTATTAACTGAGTAATATACAAAAAGTTGTTCTTAAGATGAAAAAATGTAGGAACATTTCATTTTACCATTTTTGCCGAAATTATTAACTGAGTAATATACAAAAAGTTGTTCTTAAGATGAAAAAATGTAGGAACATTTCATTTTACCATTTTTGCCGAAATTATTAACTGAGTAATATACAAAAAGTTGTTCTCAAGATGAAAAAATGTAGGAACATTTCATTTTACCATTTTTGCCGAAATTATTAACTGAGTAATATACAAACAGTTGTTCTTAAGATGAAAAAATGTAGGAACATTTCATTTTACCATTTTTGCCGAAATTATTAACTGAATAATATACAAAAAGTTGTTCTTAAGATGAAAAAATGTAGGAACATTTCATTTTACCATTTTTGCCGAAATTATTAACTGAGTAATATACAAAAAGTTGTTCTTAAGATGAAAAAATGTAGGAACATTTCATTTTACCATTTTTGCCGAAATTATTAACTGAGTAATATACAAAAGGTTGTTCTTAAGATGAAAAAATGTAGGAACATTTCATTTTACCATTTTTGCCGAAATTATTAACTGAGTAATATACAAAAAGTTGTTCTTAAGATGAAAAAATGTAGGAACATTTCATTTTACCATTTTTGCCGAAATTATTAACTGAGTAATATACAAAAAGTTGTTCTTAAGATGAAAAAATGTAGGAACATTTCATTTTACCATTTTTGCCGAAATTATTAACTGAGTAATATACAAAAAGTTGTTCTTAAGATGAAAAAATGTAGGAACATTTCATTTTACCATTTTTGCCGAAATTATTAACTGAGTAATATACAAAAGGTTGTTCTTAAGATGAAAAAATGTAGGAACATTTCATTTTACCATTTTTGCCGAAATTATTAACTGAATAATATACAAAAAGTTGTCCTTAAGATGAAAAAATGTAGGAACATTTCATTTTACCATTTTTGCCGAAATTATTAACTGAGTAATATACAAAAAGTTGTTCTTAAGATGAAAAAATGTAGGAACATTTCATTTTAACATTTTTGCCGAAATTATTAACTGAGTAATATACAAAAGGTTGTTCTTAAGATGAAAAAATGTAGGAACATTTCATTTTACCATTTTTGCCGAAATTATTAACTGAGTAATATACAAAAAGTTGTTCTTAAGATGAAAAAATGTAGGAACATTTCATTTTACCATTTTTGCCGAAATTATTAACTGAGTAATATACAAAAAGTTGTTCTTAAGATGAAAAAATGTAGGAACATTTCATTTTACCATTTTTGCCGAAATTATTAACTGAGTAATATACAAAAAGTTGTTCTTAAGATGAAAAAATGTAGGAACATTTCATTTTACCATTTTTGCCGAAATTATTAACTGAGTAATATACAAAAGGTTGTTCTTAAGATGAAAAAATGTAGGAACATTTCATTTTACCATTTTTGCCGAAATTATTAACTGAGTAATATACAAAAGGTTGTTCTTAAGATGAAAACATGTAGGAACATTTCATTTTACCATTTTTGCCGAAATTATTAACTGAGTAATATACAAAAAGTTGTTCTTAAGATGAAAAAATGTAGGAACATTTCATTTTACCATTTTTGCCGAAATTATTAACTGAGTAATATACAAAAAGTTGTTCTTAAGATGAAAAAATGTAGGAACATTTCATTTTACCATTTTTGCCGAAATTATTAACTGAGTAATATACAAAAAGTTGTTCTTAAGATGAAAAAATGTAGGAACATTTCATTTTACCATTTTTGCCGAAATTATTAACTGAGTAATATACAAAAAGTTGTTCTTAAGATGAAAAAATGTAGGAACATTTCATTTTACCATTTTTGCCGAAATTATTAACTGGGTAATATACAAAAAGTTGTTCTTAAGATGCAAAAATGTAGGAACATTTCATTTTACCATTTTTGCCGAAATTATTAACTGGGTAATATACAAAAAGTTGTTCTTAAGATGAAAAAATGTAGGAACATTTCATTTTACCATTTTTGCCGAAATTATTAACTGGGTAATATACAAAAAGTTGTTCTTAAGATGAAAAAATGTAGGAACATTTCATTTTACCATTTTTGCCGAAATTATTAACTGGGTAATATACACAAAGTTGTTCTTAAGATGAAAAAATGTAGGAACATTTCATTTTACCATTTTTGCCGAAATTATTAACTGAGTAATATACAAAAAGTTGTTCTTAAGATGAAAAAATGTAGGAACATTTCATTTTACCATTTTTGCCGAAATTATTAACTGAGTAATATACAAAAAGTTGTTCTTAAGATGAAAAAATGTAGGAACATTTCATTTTACCATTTTTGCCGAAATTATTAACTGAGTAATATACAAAAAGTTGTTCTTAAGATGAAAAAATGTAGGAACATTTCATTTTACCATTTTTGCCGAAATTATTAACTGAGTAATATACAAAAAGTTGTTCTCAAGATGAAAAAATGTAGGAACATTTCATTTTACCATTTTTGCCGAAATTATTAACTGAGTAATATACAAACAGTTGTTCTTAAAATGAAAAAATGTAGGAACATTTCATTTTACCATTTTTGCCGAAATTATTAACTGAATAATATACAAAAAGTTGTTCTTAAGATGAAAAAATGTAGGAACATTTCATTTTACCATTTTTGCCGAAATTATTAACTGAGTAATATACAAAAAGTTGTTCTTAAGATGAAAAAATGTAGGAACATTTCATTTTACCATTTTTGCCGAAATTATTAACTGAGTAATATACAAAAGGTTGTTCTTAAGATGAATAAATGTAGGAACATTTCATTTTACCATTTTTGCCGAAATTGTTAACTGAGTAATATACAAAAAGTTGTTCTTAAGATGAAAAAATGTAGGAACATTTCATTTTACCATTTTTGCCGAAATTATTAACTGAGTAATATACAAAAAGTTGTTCTTAAGATGAAAAAATGTAGGAACATTTCATTTTACCATTTTTGCCGAAATTATTAACTGAGTAATATACAAAAAGTTGTTCTTAAGATGAAAAAATGTAGGAACATTTCATTTTACCATTTTTGCCGAAATTATTAACTGAGTAATATACAAAAGGTTGTTCTTAAGATGAAAAAATGTAGGAACATTTCATTTTACCATTTTTGCCGAAATTATTAACTGAATAATATACAAAAAGTTGTCCTTAAGATGAAAAAATGTAGGAACATTTCATTTTACCATTTTTGCCGAAATTATTAACTGAGTAATATACAAAAAGTTGTTCTTAAGATGAAAAAATGTAGGAACATTTCATTTTAACATTTTTGCCGAAATTATTAACTGAGTAATATACAAAAGGTTGTTCTTAAGATGAAAAAATGTAGGAACATTTCATTTTACCATTTTTGCCGAAATTATTAACTGAGTAATATACAAAAAGTTGTTCTTAAGATGAAAAAATGTAGGAACATTTCATTTTACCATTTTTGCCGAAATTATTAACTGAGTAATATACAAAAAGTTGTTCTTAAGATGAAAAAATGTAGGAACATTTCATTTTACCATTTTTGCCGAAATTATTAACTGAGTAATATACAAAAAGTTGTTCTTAAGATGAAAAAATGTAGGAACATTTCATTTTACCATTTTTGCCGAAATTATTAACTGAGTAATATACAAAAGGTTGTTCTTAAGATGAAAAAATGTAGGAACATTTCATTTTACCATTTTTGCCGAAATTATTAACTGAGTAATATACAAAAAGTTGTTCTTAAGATGAAAAAATGTAGGAACATTTCATTTTACCATTTTTGCCGAAATTATTAACTGAGTAATATACAAAAGGTTGTTCTTAAGATGAAAAAATGTAGGAACATTTCATTTTACCATTTTTGCCGAAATTATTAACTGAGTAATATACAAAAGGTTGTTCTTAAGATGAAAAAATGTAGGAACATTTCATTTTAACATTTTTGCCGAAATTATTAACTGAGTAATATACAAAAAGTTGTTCTTAAGATGAAAACATGTAGGAACATTTCATTTTACCATTTTTGCCGAAATTATTAACTGAGTAATATACAAAAAGTTGTTCTTAAGATGAAAAAATGTAGGAACATTTCATTTTACCATTTTTGCCGAAATTATTAACTGAGTAATATACAAAAAGTTGTTCTTAAGATGAAAAAATGTAGGAACATTTCATTTTACCATTTTTGCCGAAATTATTAACTGAGTAATATACAAAAAGTTGTTCTCAAGATGAAAAAATGTAGGAACATTTCATTTTACCATTTTTGCCGAAATTATTAACTGAGTAATATACAAAAAGTTGTTCTTAAGATGAAAAAATGTAGGAACATTTCATTTTACCATTTTTGCCGAAATTATTAACTGAATAATATACAAAAAGTTGTTCTTAAGATGAAAAAATGTCGGAACATTTCATTTTACCATTTTTGCCGAAATTATTAACTGAGTAATATACAAAAAGTTGTTCTTAAGATGAAAAAATGTAGGAACATTTCATTTTACCATTTTTGCCGAAATTATTAACTGAGTAATATACAAAAAGTTGTTCTTAAGATGAAAAAATGTAGGAACATTTCATTTTACCATTTTTGCCGAAATTATTAACTGAGTAATATACAAAAAGTTGTTCTTAAGATGAAAAAATGTAGGAACATTTCATTTTACCATTTTTGCCGAAATTATTAACTGGGTAATATACAAAAAGTTGTTCTTAAGATGAAAAAATGTAGGAACATTTCATCTTACCATTTTTGCCGAAATTATTAACTGAGTAATATACAAAAAGTTGTTCTTAAGATGAAAAAATGTAGGAACATTTCATTTTACCATTTTTGCCGAAATTATTAACTGAGTAATATACAAAAAGTTGTTCTTAAGATGAAAAAATGTAGGAACTTTTCATTTTACCATTTTTGCCGAAATTATTAACTGAGTAATATACAAAAAGTTGTTCTCAAGATGAAAAAATGTAGGAACATTTCATTTTACCATTTTTGCCGAAATTATTAACTGAGTAATATACAAAAAGTTGTTCTTAAGATGAACAAAAAGTTGTTCTTAAGATGAAAAAATGTAGGAACATTTCATTTTACCATTTTTGCCGAAATTATTAACTGAGTAATATACAAAAAGTTGTTCTTAAGATGCAAAAATGTAGGAACACTTCATTTTACCATTTTTGCCGAAATTATTAACTGAGTAATATACAAAAAGTTGTTCTCAAGATGCAAAAATGTAGGAACATTTCATTTTACCATTTTTGCCGAAATTATTAACTGAGTAATATACAAAAAGTTGTTCTTAAGATGAAAAAATGTAGGAACATTTCATTTTAACATTTTTGCCGAAATTATTAACTGAGTAATATACAAAAGGTTGTTCTTAAGATCAAAAAATGTAGGAACATTTCATTTTAACATTTTTGCCGAAATTATTAATTGAGTAATATACAAAAGGTTGTTCTTAAGATGAAAAAATGTAGGAACATTTCATTTTAACATTTTTGCCGAAATTATTAACTGAGTAATATACAAAAAGTTGTTCTTAAGATGAAAAAATGTAGGAACATTTCATTTTACCATTTTTGCCGAAATTATTAACTGAATAATATACAAAAAGTTGTTCTTAAGATGAAAAAATGTAGGAACATTTCATTTTACCATTTTTGCCGAAATTATTAACTGAGTAATATACAAAAAGTTGTTCTTATGATGAAAAAATGTAGGAACATTTCATTTTACCATTTTTGCCGAAATTATTAACTGAGTAATATACAAAAAGTTGTTCTTAAGATGAAAAAATGTAGGAACATTTCATTTTAACATTTTTGCCGAAATTATTAACTGAGTAATATACAAAAGGTTGTTCTTAAGATGAAAAAATGTAGGAACATTTCATTTTAACATTTTTGCCGAAATTATTAACTGAGTAATATACAAAAGGTTGTTCTTAAGATGAAAAAATGTAGGAACATTTCATTTTAACATTTTTGCCGAAATTATTAACTGAGAAATATACAAAACGTTGTTCTTAAGATGAAAAAATGGAGGAACATTTCATTTTACCATTTTTGCCGAAATTATTAACTGAGTAATATACAAAAAGTTGTTCTTAAGATGAAAAAATGTAGGAACATTTCATTTTACCATTTTTGCCGAAATTATTAACTGAGTAATATACAAAAAGTTGTTCTTAAGATGAAAAAATGTAGGAACATTTCATTTTACCATTTTTGCCGAAATTATTAACTGAATAATATACAAAAAGTTGTTCTTAAGATGAAAAAATGTAGGAACATTTCATTTTACCATTTTTGCCGAAATTATTAACTGAGTAATATACAAAAGGTTGTTCTTAAGATGAAAAAATGTAGGAACATTTCATTTTACCATTTTTGCCGAAATTATTAACTGAGTAATATACAAAAAGTTGTCCTTAAGATGAAAAAATGTAGGAACATTTCATTTTACCATTTTTGCCGAAATTATTAACTGAGTAATATACAAAAAGTTGTTCTTAAGATGAAAAAATGTAGGAACATTTCATTTTAACATTTTTGCCGAAATTATTAACTGAGTAATATACAAAAGGTTGTTCTTAAGATGAAAAAATGTAGGAACATTTCATTTTACCATTTTTGCCGAAATTATTAACTGAGTAATATACAAAAAGTTGTTCTTAAGATGAAAAAATGTAGGAACATTTCATTTTACCATTTTTGCCGAAATTATTAACTGAGTAATATACAAAAAGTTGTTCTTAAGATGAAAAAATGTAGGAACATTTCATTTTACCATTTTTGCCGAAATTATTAACTGAGTAATATACAAAAAGTTGTTCTTAAGATGAAAAAATGTAGGAACATTTCATTTTACCATTTTTGCCGAAATTATTAACTGAGTAATATACAAAAGGTTGTTCTTAAGATGAAAAAATGTAGGAACATTTCATTTTACCATTTTTGCCGAAATTATTAACTGAGTAATATACAAAAAGTTGTTCTTAAGATGAAAAAATGTAGGAACATTTCATTTTACCATTTTTGCCGAAATTATTAACTGAGTAATATACAAAAGGTTGTTCTTAAGATGAAAAAATGTAGGAACATTTCATTTTACCATTTTTGCCGAAATTATTAACTGAGTAATATACAAAAGGTTGTTCTTAAGATGAAAAAATGTAGGAACATTTCATTTTAACATTTTTGCCGAAATTATTAACTGAGTAATATACAAAAAGTTGTTCTTAAGATGAAAACATGTAGGAACATTTCATTTTACCATTTTTGCCGAAATTATTAACTGAGTAATATACAAAAAGTTGTTCTTAAGATGAAAAAATGTAGGAACATTTCATTTTACCATTTTTGCCGAAATTATTAACTGAGTAATATACAAAAAGTTGTTCTTAAGATGAAAAAATGTAGGAACATTTCATTTTACCATTTTTGCCGAAATTATTAACTGAGTAATATACAAAAAGTTGTTCTCAAGATGAAAAAATGTAGGAACATTTCATTTTACCATTTTTGCCGAAATTATTAACTGAGTAATATACAAAAAGTTGTTCTTAAGATGAAAAAATGTAGGAACATTTCATTTTACCATTTTTGCCGAAATTATTAACTGAATAATATACAAAAAGTTGTTCTTAAGATGAAAAAATGTCGGAACATTTCATTTTACCATTTTTGCCGAAATTATTAACTGAGTAATATACAAAAAGTTGTTCTTAAGATGAAAAAATGTAGGAAC
This sequence comes from Prosapia bicincta, assembly GCA_036971475.1. Lineage (NCBI taxonomy): Eukaryota > Metazoa > Arthropoda > Insecta > Hemiptera > Cercopidae > Prosapia > Prosapia bicincta. Next base: position 209,423 of record JBAIZL010000032.1, on the reverse strand, counting down.
ATTTCATTTTACCATTTTTGCCGAAATTATTAACTGAGTAATATACAAAAAGTTGTTCTTAAGATGAAAAAATGTGGGAACATTTCATTTTACCATTTTTGCCGAAATTATTAACTGGGTAAAATACAAAAAGTTGTTCTTAAGATGAAAAAATGTAGGAACATTTCATCTTACCATTTTTGCCGAAATTATTAACTGAGTAATATACAAAAAGTTGTTCTTAAGATGAAAAAATGTAGGAACATTTCATTTTACCATTTTTGCCGAAATTATTAACTGAGTAATATACAAAAAGTTGTTCTTAAGATGAAAAAATGTAGGAACTTTTCATTTTACCATTTTTGCCGAAATTATTAACTGAGTAATATACAAAAAGTTGTTCTCAAGATGAAAAAATGTAGGAACATTTCATTTTACCATTTTTGCCGAAATTATTAACTGAGTAATATACAAAAAGTTGTTCTTAAGATGAACAAAAAGTTGTTCTTAAGATGAAAAAATGTAGGAACATTTCATTTTACCATTTTTGCCGAAATTATTAACTGAGTAATATACAAAAAGTTGTTCTTAAGATGCAAAAATGTAGGAACATTTCATTTTACCATTTTTGCCGAAATTATTAACTGAGTAATATACAAAAAGTTGTTCTTAAGATGAAAAAATGTAGGAACATTTCATTTTAACATTTTTGCCGAAATTATTAACTGAGTAATATACAAAAGGTTGTTCTTAAGATGAAAAAATGTAGGAACATTTCATTTTACCATTTTTGCCGAAATTATTAACTGAATAATATACAAAAAGTTGTTCTTAAGATGAAAAAATGTAGGAACATTTCATTTTACCATTTTTGCCGAAATTATTAACTGAGTAATATACAAAAAGTTGTTCTTGAGATGAAAAAATGTAGGAACATTTCATTTTAACATTTTTGCCGAAATTATTAACTGAGTAATATACAAAAGGTTGTTCTTAAGATGAAAAAATGTAGGAACATTTCATTTTAACATTTTTGCCGAAATTATTAACTGAGTAATATACAAAAGGTTGTTCTTAAGATGAAAAAATGTAGGAACATTTCATTTTAACATTTTTGCCGAAATTATTAACTGAGTAATATACAAAAAGTTGTTCTTAAGATGAAAAAATGGAGGAACATTTCATTTTACCATTTTTGCCGAAATTATTAACTGAGTAATATACAAAAAGTTGTTCTTAAGATGAAAAAATGTAGGAACATTTCATTTTACCATTTTTGCCGAAATTATTAACTGAGTAATATACAAAAAGTTGTTCTTAAGATGAAAAAATGTAGGAACATTTCATTTTACCATTTTTGCCGAAATTATTAACTGAATAATATACAAAAAGTTGTTCTTAAGATGAAAAAATGTAGGAACATTTCATTTTACCATTTTTGCCGAAATTATTAACTGAGTAATATACAAAAGGTTGTTCTTAAGATGAAAAAATGTAGGAACATTTCATTTTACCATTTTTGCCGAAATTATTAACTGAGTAATATACAAAAAGTTGTTCTTAAGATGAAAAAATGTAGGAACATTTCATTTTACCATTTTTGCCGAAATTATTAACTGAATAATATACAAAAAGTTGTTCTTAAGATGACATAATGTAGGAACATTTCATTTTACCATTTATGCCGAAATTTTTAACTGAATAATATACAAAAAGTTGTTCTTAAGATGAAAAAATGTAGGAACATTTCATTTTACCATTTTTGCCGAAATTATTAACTGAATAATATACAAAAAGTTGTTCTTAAGATGAAAAAATATAGGAACATTTCATTTTACCATTTTTGCCGAAATTATTAACTGAATAATATACAAAAAGTTGTTCTTAAGATGAAAAAATGTAGGAACATTTCATTTTACCATTTTTGCCGAAATTATTAACTGAATAATATACAAAAAGTTGTTCTTAAGATGACATAATGTAGGAACATTTCATTTTACCATTTATGCCGAAATTATTAACTGAATAATATACAAAAAGTTGTTCTTAAGATGAAAAAATGTAGGAACATTTCATTTTACCATTTTTGCCGAAATTATTAACTGAGTAATATACAAAAAGTTGTTCTTAAGATGTAAAAATGTAGAAACATTTCATTTTACCATTTTTGCCGAAATTATTAACTGAGTAATATACAAAAGGTTGTTCTTAAGATGAAAAAATGTAGGAACATTTCATTTTACCATTTTTGCCGAAATTATTAACTGAGTAATATACAAAAAGTTGTTCTTAAGATGAAAAAATGTAGGAACATTACATTTTAACATTTTTGCCGGACGCTACACAGTTCGTTTACTGTAGCATTAATAAAAGAGACAATTACTTCAACAAACAAAAATGTTTGTTTTCCAACGCTTTACTCAAACTAAAGTTGTGATTTCTAAAAGTAATATTTGTTTACATTTTCTCACACTTAAATATTTTTCTTTCTCTAAATTACATTATTTGTAGAAATGTTGACAAACGTTTTTGACATTTTAAATATTACGTTAAAATTATGTAAAATAATGTATATCAAGTTCTCTACAATCATCAGTATGGGAGAGACGTCATTCTCTAAATTATTTTACAGCTGGACTACAAATCTCCTGCCTGGAGAAATAGAAACCGCATCTATCACTGTAAAATTTAATCTTTTTAAAAATATATGCAATTATTCAAGCAAAAAATTTAATTTAATATTTCTTAAATTCCTATTTAATATGATTTCAGTTTCTCGAGCACGTAAAACATCGTGAAATCTTGAAATGAAATAAATTCAACTGACATCGAATCTTACTTTAGTTCCCCCTTTGCTTAAATTAGAAACTGTCGACAATTATTCACCCATAAAACATAGCGTTCAACGTTTTCCTTGTCATCTTTCCTCCCAAACAACGGAAAACATCTGTTGCACAGTGTTTGAGAGAAATTTTAACATTTCCCAAAATACTGTGAAATTTATTTAGTATCTTTTAGCTGGATCGCTCAACCTCCTCAATAAATATTCATTAATCCGATTGGTTTAAAGTCGAATAAATGGTTTAAATACCTCTCCGTGTAGAGTTTGCCATTTTTTGCTAATTAAACTTTCGCTATAAAATTATGGTGTGACGATTCTGAATATATTCGGAGCATGTAACACAGGGCAGAGCGATGGTTGGCCCCAGTTTACTAAAACTCGCGCGACAAATATTTGTTAACAGAATGATAAATTCATATAGACAAGTACAACGCAACTTATTAAATATCAAGTAGCAATCCAGAAACTTAGTGTACAGGGTAAGAAGGACAAACGAAATGTATTTAATCAATCGCAATACTGATACGCACCGACGTATAAGGATTGAATAGTGAAGTTGTTTCTCAAAAACAATTTAGAATACCTCCCTTAGAAAGAATTTTGACAAATGACCCTCCTCGGGCCATGCACATATATATATATATATATATATATATATATATATATATATATATATATATATATATATATATATATATTAAAACAACATATATCAACAATACCCCAACACGCATCTATGATACCTCACCTATGTTTCTACTAAAAGTACTGTTTACGATTCTACCTTTGCAGCAATAAATAAGTAATAATTTATTCAATAATATGCATCAATCTAAACTATTTTTTATCTTATTTTTTTTCAACAATAAATAAGTACAAATATATCCGTAAATAAACGTGATCAATGTATATATGCATATGTGTGTACGTAAATGTGGTGTGTGTGTGTGTATGTGTGTGTGTTTTTGTGCGCGAGCGTGTGTGTATGTGTGTATGTGTGTGTGTGTGTGTGTGTGTGTGTGTGTGTGTGTGTGCGCGCGCGCGCGCGTGTGTGTGTGTGTGTGTGTGTGTGTGTGTGTGTGTGTGTGTGTGTGTGTGTGTGTGTGTGTGTGTGTGTGTGTGTGTGTGTGTGTGTGTGTGTGTGTGTGTGTGTGTGTGTGTGTGTGTGTGTGTGTGTGTGTTAACATCTGTATAATACATGATTTATTAGACGTTTATTTCATCAAAAAATTAATTTAATTTTAAACCAATACAATGGTTAAGTAGTAGAACATCTATTCAAACACTCAATGCTAAAAGGAAATAATTTCATAATATAACTAGCTTTGCGTAGGTGTAGTGTGCACACAGGCTTACAAAAAGTACTTAACATGGATTTATCCTATCCAACTATCAGTCTAGTACCGATTAAGCAACGGAATCCTGAAGCATTTATGTGTAGGAATTTAACCAAGGGCTGTAAATTGTAGATTGTGCTAAAATAAATTTAGAATTTCAAAACCTTTAAACAATTAAAATTCGTAATTATAGATTCCCATAAAAATGATGCTACGTTTCTTATATATTTTCTTGAATAAAATGAATTTATAAAATTATTACTAAACGAAAAATTTATAAATGAATGTTTATACTGTAGTAATAAAAAAGTAAAAAACAGCTAATTCTAATGGTTTTACGATATCTCATAATAGTAAATTAAAATCCAATATTAAAATAATCTCATTAAAATACTAGCCAATAGCCAATAGAAGTAATAGTTTTTGTTTCTTATTTAGACCATCAGAATTGTGCTACAAAACTCATATCCAATGATAGAATGAAATGATACTATTTAATCAAGATATTTGTATCTTAGAATTTATAGGAAATCATAACGCGTACTAAATATAGGATATAAATAATTACTTATAGATGTCCTGCAGAATGTTTCGTAAGGCGTAATAAATATAGGAGAAAAATAATTATTTATAGAACAACTCTAGACGATTTCCTACAGAATGTTTCGTAACGCATACTATATGTAGGATATAAATATTTTTTTATAGAAAAATTATAGACGATGCCCTACAGAATGTTTCATTACGCGTATCAAGTATAGGAGATAAATAATTGTTAATAGAATAATTATAGACGATATCCTACAGAATATTTCGGAACGCGTATTATATGTAGGATATAAATAATTTTATATAGAAAAATTATAGACGATTTCCTACAGAATATTTCGTAACCCGTATTAAATATAGGAGATAAATAACTATTTATAGAATAGCACTATATGATTTTGTTTGAAGTAGTCGGTTATAGAGATCAAAGTTAACTAAACATCCCCGTGTAGGGAGAGTGATAAGGGAACATAGGAGGTCTAAATGTAAGATGAAAGGGAACTGTGTTACTAAGCAAGTGGGAGATACATAGCAAGCGTAGGCAGAACCGACCTCCTAACCGAAGGGAGAGTGATAAGGGAGTATAGGAGGTATAAATGTAAGATGAAAGGGAACTGTGTTACTAAGCAAGTGGGAGATACATAGCAAGCGTAGGCAGAACCGACCTCCTAACCGAAGGGAGAATGATAAGGGAACATAGGAGGTATAAATGTAAGATGAAAGGGAACTGTGTTACTAAGCAAGTGGGAGATACATAGCAAGCGTAGGCAGAACCGACCTCCTAACCGAAGGGAGAGTGATAAGGGAACATAGGAGGTATAAATGTAAGATGAAAGGGAACTGTGTTACTAAGCAAGTGGGAGATACATAGCAAGCATAGGCAGAACCGACCTCCTAACCGAAGGGAGAATGATAAGGGAACATAGGAGGTATAAATGTAAGATGAAAGGGAACTGTGTTACTAAGGAAGTGGGAGATACATAGCAAGCGTAGGCAGAACCGACCTCCTAACCGAAGGGAGAGTGATAAGGGAACATAGGAGGTATAAATGTAAGATGAAAGGGAACTATGTGTTACTAAGCAAGTGGGAGATACATAGCAAGCGTAGGCAGAACCGACCTCCTAACCGAAGGGAGAGTGATAAGGGAACATAGGAGGTATAAATGTAAGATGAAAGGGAACTGTGTTACTAAGGAAGTGGGAGATACATAGCAAGCGTAGGCAGAACCGACCTCCTAACCGAAGGGAGAGTGATAAGGGAACATAGGAGGTATAAATGTAAGATGAAAGGGAACTATGTGTTACTAAGCAAGTGGGAGATACATAGCAAGCGTAGGCAGAACCGACCTCCTAACCGAAGGGAGAGTGATAAGGGTACATAGGAGGTATAAATGTAAGATGAAAGGGAACTGTGTTACTAAGCAAGTGGGAGATACATAGCAAGCATAGGCAGAACCGACATCCTAACCGAAGGGAGAGTGATAAGGGAACATAGGAGGTATAAATGTAAGATGAAAGGTAACTGTGTTACTAAGCAAGTGGGAGATACACAGCAAGCGTAGGCAGAACCGACCTCCTAACCGAAGGGAGAGTGATAAGGGAACATAGGAGGTATAAATGTAAGATGAAAGGTAACTGTGTTACTAAGCAAGTGGGAGATACATAGCAAGCGTAGGCAGAACCGACCTCCTAACCGAAGGGAGAGTGATAAGGGAACATAGGAGGTATAAATGTAAGATGAAAGGGAACTGTGTTACTAAGCAAGTGGGAGATACATAGCAAGCGTAGGCAGAACCGACCTCCTAACCGAAAGGAGAGTGATAAGGGAACATAGGAGGTATAAATGTAAGATGAAAGGTAACTGTGTTACTAAGCAAGTGGGAGATACATAGCAAGCGTAGGCAGAACCGACATCCTAACCGAAGGGAGAGTGATAAGGGAACATAGGAGGTATAAATGTAAGATGAAAGGTAACTGTGTTACTAAGCAAGTGGGAGATACATAGCAAGCGTAGGAAGAACCGACCTCCTAACCGAAGGGAGAGTGATAAGGGAACATAGGAGGTATAAATGTAAGATGAAAGGTAACTGTGTTACTAAGCAAGTGGGAGATACATAGCAAGCGTAGGCAGAACCGACATCCTAACCGAAGGGAGAGTGATAAGGGAACATAGGAGGTATAAATGTAAGATGAAAGGTAACTGTGTTACTAAGCAAGTGGGAGATACATAGCAAGCGTAGGCAGAACCTACCTCCTAACCGAAGGGATAGTGATAAGGGAACATAGGAGGTATAAATGTAAGATGAAAGGTAACTGTGTTACTAAGCAAGTGGGAGATACATAGCAAGCGTAGGCAGAACCGACCTCCTAACCGAAGGGAGAGTTACGTGTCTTCATAGCACACCATTCTATATACTTGTGCAGTTTTTAAGAAATTATTGATATTTTGTTAAAACTGCATCAATATTTACAGGAAGAGAAGGATCAGGGTTTTCTAAGGTGGGAAAATACTAAAATAAAAATGACTGAAAGACGATATGCCCTCGCTAAGGAAAACGTATTAAATAGGTTTGCTACATTCCATTACACACTTCATTTGTAACACACATAGAACTTGAGGTACACACAAATATAATGGCATGCATTTTCGATAAAGTACGATTCTATTAAACTGGTTTATATTTTATAATGTTATACGAAATTCAATAAATTTCATAAACTTAACCATCTTTGTGAGATAAAGTAAAGCTCGTGAAACTTTAAGGAGCTCTTTTGACATAAAGGACTATAATTTAAATTTTTACTAAAAAGTGATGAAAATAAGTACATTATGAGCAAAGTAACATGTGAATTCCGTATGTGAACCGGTTTGTGAATGTCAAAGTTTGAAACATATTTTTAATTAGAGTTCATGAAAATTAGAGTTATAATTTTAATTAGAGTTCTAATTAATATTTTTAATTAGAGTTCATTAGATACCTGATTGAAAACTAATTTAAATTAAAGAGTTTGGAATTAATTAAAATTTCTTAAAGACATAAAGATCTTTCTAACTAATTATAATTATACAAGTAAACCTAATGCTGTCTATATATTGTATTTAATAACTCAATTAAAATACTAAGGATATTGTAAAATATTCTAGGATCTATTTGTTAACATTTGAGTCAGAACTTGATTGTCAAACTCAAATAAAAGCGTTTTCAGAGGATTTACAATAAAATATAAAAATTAAATACTATGTTGAGGGTAATATTTTCACATTTTTATCGATTCTATTAAATATTTTTTAAAGTTATTTTGAACAAATGCAATTACAATTACGTACACTTTGTATTTCATTAGCACATAACGTTTTTAAACTAATATAATATTTATTAAACAAAATTTTGTTCTAATCAAAGTTTATTTTTGTATATTTTAGTTTATTTTAAAACACATATCGTCGAAAGCAAAACAAAATGTTTCCGCTGTCTAAACGGTTTTACCTGAAAACACTTTTGAAAATAATAATTTAGGAAAAAACTAACCTTTTATTTCTTTTCCTTGAATACGGAATGTATTTATTAGAGTTGGTAAAAGTTGTAAAGTTGGCGCGGCAGAAGGGAAGGACGCCGGAGAATAGTTCAGGAAGCACGCACTGCCAGCTTCTAAATGACGGAGCCGGAGTAGCGCCGTTGGTTTTGTACGCTGCAACCCGCTTGCGTGGTTCCCCGCCCTCGACACTTGTTAGCAACGAAACACTTCAGCACCCTGCAATCGTCCGATGTACAGCCATACATTTGCGGATTGCGCTAATGGAAATAAGAATTGTCGGCTGTAAAAAAAACCAGAATTAGGTGAATTACTTTCATTTAATGTGTTTGTTTTCGTTGCAGTATTACATGAACCACTTAGATATATTAAAATTCGTAGATTAAAAATAAAAGTGTAGTAACAATTATTCGTGAATTTTTTTTTAATTTTATAAAACCAAAAGAAAATTAAGTTTTTTAAATAACATTGCTTTAAATAAAAGACATATAAATCATCAAATAAATAAAATAAAACTTTCTAAACATATGCCGATTAAAGAAATGATTTTTGGAAGGGGTGGTTCTCAGCAAAGCTGATTAGAAAAATTGTAATATCTAGTGATAAATTTAGTGTAAAATTATAACCAAGTATACAATAATTTACAAGCTAGACTTATTTTAAATGGTCCCTGTCAATACCATCGAAATTTAGTTTACGTTTTTTGTTTCAAAAATGAGATTTTTAACAGAGTAAACTTTTACCCAAATTGGAATACTTGCGTGTTTTTAAAATTTTTTTATAATATGCCTTTAAAATATAAAATTTAAACATGAAAAGAATTTGAAAATTACAAAATATGAGTAAAATTTGAACATTGAATTAGGTTTTATGTATTTTGTATAAAAGGTAAGTATTTACTTTAACTTAGTGTTACTATAAAAACGTTGGAAAACCCCCAACACCACAAAAATATAATATCACAAATTACCTTAGAATAAACCCTTAGTACACTTCGATGACCATGTTGTCATCATCAGAGGATGACAATTTAGATTGTATTACTAAATTACAATCTAAAATACAATAATTTACAAACTAGACTGACCACACTCTGTAGGTCTTGCTTTGAAAGAACCTAACGCTAAATACATTTCTCCTGTAGGGTGGTGAATTAGACCCGGCGTTAAGGTATAAATATAAAACCAGATGTAGGAGATGTGATGGCTTGTTCTCACCATAGGAGTCATAGAAAGGATCACCACCAGATCCCGTGTAGGAAGAAGGATAGAGAGGAACTTTAGTGTAAGTAAATTGGCATCACCTATCTTAAGCAAGCCTGCTCTCTACCGGAGTGAATGAGAAGCTAGGAGTATTTGTGGCACATGAAATGTAGCTAGAAACGTGGACATTCTGTTGATACACATATTTAACACTCAAAGAATAGATAAGCTCTGACCTGGCTTCCAGCGCTACGAATATGTTGAGCAGTTGTTACGAAACATTAAATCGAAATCTTTTTTGTTTAGTTCCTCTGAAGAAAAGTTTCCCTCGAAGTTTTCCAATATTATACACACAAAAACTAATAATATAATTAGGGCAAAATCCTTCTTCATGAGAATTACAAGATTTAAACGGATAGTGGTTTATTTTAACGATATTTACAACAAAACTCTAGACACCTTTTGCTTATGCAACGTAGAAAGAAAAGGCAGCTACTCACTATGACAAAAAGTTTAGGGGGAAGCGTGGCTAAATACAAAATGAGAAAACTTGGGAAGTATATATTAATGTAAAGCGTATTAACCCTAAATACTTTTTAAACGTAAAACAAAATTTCAATTTAGGTATGAGTCAATTCTTGCTATTTCAATCAAATAACGGCGTTTCGACAACTAATTAGCTATTTTCTTCAAGTTTAGAATACATACAGAAAGGTATTTTTTTATACAAATAGTATAAACAAAATGTTTTTAAAGTCGATTCCTACTTTGGTCAACAAAGCGTAATTATATTCCAGTTATGTTTTATTAAATAGTTTCAATATATATATATATATATATATATATATATATATATATATATATATATATATATATATATAATGTAACATAATCTATGCATTAAAACAACTGTTTTACCACACAAAGTATAACATACAATCCGCTGATTCATGAAATCATATGTTATTATTTATTTTAAGCCAAATGGGATGGAGTAGCTATATTGCCTACCTTGCCCCTTTCAAAGTTTTGTTTGCATATAAAACTCAAATAATTCATTATTAAATATAACTAATAATATTTGGAAAAACTATAATAAGATCAAGTGTTATCCACAAGAAAAAAAATGTATTTGAACTTGAGTGGATGAGAAAAAGTATTTTAATAATGAATGAAAATTTGTACTTTATATATATATATAATGTAACATAATCTATGCATTAAAACAACTGTTTTATCACACAACCTATAACATAAAATCCGCTGATTCATGAAATCATATGTTATTATTTATTTTAAGCCAAATGGGATGGAGTAGCTATATTGCCTACCTTGCCCCTTTCAAAGTTTTGTTTGCATATAAAACTCAAATAATTCATTATTAAATATAACTAATAATATTTGGAAAAACTATAATAAGATCAAGTGTTATCCACAAGAAAAAAAATGTATTTGAACTTGAGTGGATGAGAAAAAAGTATTTTAATAATGAATGAAAATTTGTACTTTATATATATATATATATATATATATATATATATATATATATATATATATATATATAAAAGGAATTTAACAAAAGTAATTAATACAAAATTTTAAACTACCAGAAACGCAAAAGTTTTACTATATGAGATCCTTTTAGATGGTTTAGTTATGTATAATATAGATGTAGGTACATATTTTATATAAATATTGGCTGTTCCAGGGTGAGAACGCACCCAGGTCTGAGGTGCTGGGAAGCTCAGTGATCTAAACAAGCTCATCACTGGTGAGTGTTTTTAAACTATTATTGTTGTCTACATCTCTAAATTCCATTGCATGTAGTAAATACGACTCAAGTATTGTAGTAGTAGAACTAATGGTTGACATATTTTGTTTACAGTTTTACATATCTTTTTTTATGTTGAAATATTGAAGATATTTTATTTCTTCTAGATTTATTGCTACTTTTGTCGGTTTGTAAGATCTTTTGGCATTAATTTTTCATTAATCTTATTTAATATTATTTTGTAGATCTATTTGTCAGTAGTTGATTTGATCAGATAAATCAAGTCGTACAAATGGTGCTAATCTAATATTCAAATAAAAGTTTTGAAAATTTCACTGTATTTACCTGCTGAAACATGTGTTTACCTAAACAATGAAACGTTTGGTTTTTTATAGTAGTTGTTCAAATACAAAATTACATATTGAAATATAACTGTTCATATACGAAATAATACATTAAGTTATTCTTATTGAAATAAATTAAAATATATAAGGTACTAGTTAAGTCAAAGAAATACTTAAATGAAAGAATAATAACATAGTTTATATAAATAAAAAAATTGATCAAATTTATTGAAAGAAATATGATTTTCAAAGATGACCATGTAGGCTACTTAGACCAAATACAAGGCTCGATGGCTTGTGGGCAATACGAGTTGTGAACTGAGGCTACGTCGTATTAACATTAAGTTATGCACGACGAATTTTAAAAAATAATGTGTTTAAACTTGAGCGGATGAATAAAAAGTATTTTATTAACGATTGGAAATTGGAACAAGATATAAATAAGGAGAGTGTAAATTAATAGAAGGAATTGAGTAACAGTAATTGCAACAAAAATCTGCATATACATATATCACACTTTAATATACTTAAACAATAATCTTACTTATTATATTTGCTAGTCGACTTTCGAGAGCTATCAATTACGTGTCCTCATTTTATAATCTTATTTTGTAAGTACGGTATTCAAAAATAATTATGCTGTTGGATCACACAAAAACATTCCCTATAGTTAACAAGGATTAAGAACTGATACTGTCGCATATATCTTCGTATGAGTGTGTACACAAACATGAATAACAAAATGGCTATGTCGTTAAATATAATTTAAAATTATCGACATAATAAAGGCCTATAACTATACGTAATTGATTATGCGGTAAAGTATCACCGGCTCATACCACATTCCCGGCCTTCAGTGCGGCTCTGACGAATATTGCCATTCTAACCTCATAACCCAAACCAGAATATTGCCATCCTTTCTTTGTCTGCTAAGCACAAATCCAGAGACCATTATGCTCTCGTTAATTTATCTGCAAGAGAGGACGTGGGTGTAGTTGGAGTGTTGGCGCGCAGAACAAAGGGTGCAAAGTTCTCGTAACTTAAATCGAAGAATTCTGAGAAGTGGTTCAAACGCAAATCTCGTGATTTCGTGGCACACTTTAAAATGCATGGTGTTTTCACAAATTTCAATCTTCGACCACCTCAGTAGACTATTATCAAACATTTGTTAAGAATAGTAGTGAATATATAAATATATATTATATATTTATATATATTTATATATTCACTACTATTCTTAACAAATGTTTGATAATAGTCTACTGAGGTGGTCGAAGATTGAAATTAATAATATATATATATATTAAATATGGTGATATGTTTTCTTGTATATATAGTTAATAAATAAAAAATATTTCAAAAACAAGACTACTTTTAATAAATATATTCATTAAAAGTATTCTTGTTTTTGAAATATTTTTAATTTATTAAATATATATATATATATACATAGATGCCGTCCTAGCACACATGTTACTTGAAGCAAGTGTTTACATATTTATATAGCAAAGTATTTGAGTGTAAACTAGTAGAAAAAAATCTTTTAAGATATAGTTATGAACTTTTTGTTCTAAAAATAGTTTTTAGGGCCCTGTTGACAAACTTATTAATAAAGCATCGTTGTTAAGAGACATGGACATTGTCCGTATGTATATTAATACAACTTGAAGCTGCCTCCCTCACTGTGTTTACTTCCTGCATTATAAACTAGAGGCTTCCGAGTTACTCACGCCATATCCTGCCTGCTTAGCATAAAGTAGTTTTCACAGTATGAGGCCACCTTACATAAATTGAAGGTAAAAGTTCTCCATTTTAGTGAGCAATTTTCGTTTGATGAAACCTAAGAAAAATCTTTAAGTTTCTCTCTGTATCTCCCTCTCTATCTGTCTCTCTCTATACTTCTCTCTCTTCCTCTCGACCTCTTTGTTTATCTTTCGTTTTCTGCTCTCACTCTCTTACCCGTTTTGTTTACACCTATTTACCCCCCCCCCCTCTCTCCCTCTCCCTCCTCTACCTCTCTCTCCCCCTCTCTCCCACTTTCTCTCTCCCCCACCTCTCTCCACCTCTCCCCCTATCTCTTTCTCTCTCTCTCTCTCAAAGTTTTTTCCCCTCAGTCCCCCTCTCTCTGCCTCCGTCACTCTGCTGGGTCCCTAGTTCCTTTTTTTTCTATCTACATTCCATCTGCTTCTGTCTCTCTCTCTCCTGTTATCTCTCTTTTTTTCCTGTTTCCTCCTTTTTTCTTTTTCTGTCTCCTCTCTCTTCCTTCCCTTGATTCTGTCTTCCTCTTTCCTACTTCTTTTCGTTGCTTCTCTTTCTGACTCTCTCTAGCTCACTTTCTGACTTTCTCTCTCTCTCTCTCTCCCTCTCTCTCTCTCTCTCTTTCTCTACGTTTGTGATTTTCTTCCTCATTCCTTCTGTTTCTCTCTCTCTCCATGAAATAGTGGCTCTCCATGAACAAAATTTGGTTCTAATAACCAATTTTGTTACATTCGTTCCCTAATATTTGTTTGTATTCGTATTTCATATCGTAGCTTCAAATGAAAAATTGTTGGATTTTCATTAAAGACGATTTTCATAATCGAAACATAAACATAACAGATGTAGTTTTTACAAAACACGATAAAAGGTTATTACAGCCAAAAACGTAAAACAACTAGGCTCAACGATTTACAAAGTGTGTAAGAGAGAGAGAGTAATATCAAGGTTGTAAGTAAGCAGGCAAGCGCACAATATAGACAGACATTCATACAAGTACGAGTCAAGCAGCCCTTACACGTACACGCATTAGGTAAGCATGCATGTTGCACTGTATATAAAGAGTAAGAATAACAAGAAGATAGATAGATAGAGAGAGAGAGAGAGAGAGTAATATCAAGGTTGTCAGTAAGCAGGCAAACGCACAATATAGACAGACATTCATACAAGCACGAGTCAAGCCGCCCTTACACGTACATGCATTAGGTAAGCATGCATGTTGCATTGTATATAAGGAGTAAGAGTAAAAAGAAGATAGATAGAAAGAGAGAGAGAGTAATATGAAGGTTGTAAGTAAGCAGGCAAACGCACAATATAGACAGACATTCATACAAGCACGAGTCAAGCCGCCCTTACACATACATGCATTAGGTAAGCATGCATGTTGCATTGTATATAAAGATTAAGAGTAACAAGAAGATAGATAGAGAGAGAGAGAGAGTAATATCAAGGTTGTAAGTAAGCAGGCAAACGCACAATATAGACAGACATTCATACAAGCACGAGTCAAGCAGCCCTTACACGTACATGCATTAGGTAAGCATGCATGTTGCATTGTATATAAAGAGTAAGAGTAACAAGAAGATAGATAGATAGAGAGAGAGAGTAATATCTAGGTTGTACGTAAGCAGGCAAACGCACAATATAGACAGACATTCATACAAGCACGAGTCAAGCTACCCTTACACGTACATGCATTAGGTAAGCATGCATGTTGCATTGTATATAAGGAGTAAGAGTAACAAGAACATAGATAGAGAGAGAGAGATAGAGAGAGTAATATGAAGGTTGTAAGTAAGCAGGCAAACGCACAATATAGACAGACATTCATACAAGTACGAGTCAAGCAGCCCTTACACGTACATGCATTAGGTAAGCATGCATGTTGCATTGTATATAAGGAGTAAGAGTAAAAAGAAGATAGATAGAAAGAGAGAGAGAGTAATATGAAGGTTGTAAGTAAGCAGGCAAACGCACAATATAGACAGACATTCATACAAGCACGAGTCAAGCTACCCTTACACGTACATGCATTAGGTAAGCATGCATGTTGCATTGTATATAAGGAGTAAGAGTAACAAGAACATAGATAGAGAGAGAGAGATAGAGAGAGTAATATGAAGGTTGTAAGTAAGCAGGCAAACGCACAATATAGACAGACATTCATACAAGTACGAGTCAAGCAGCCCTTACACGTACATGCATTAGGTAAGCATGCATGTTGCACTGTATATAAAGAGTAAGAGTAACAAGAAGATAGAGAGAGAGAGAGAGAGAGAGAGAGAGAGTAATATCAAGGTTGTAAGTAAGCAGGCAAACGCACAATATAGACAGATATTCATACAAGCTTGAGTCAAGCAGCCCTTACACATACATGCATTAGGTAAGCATGCATGTTGCATTGTATATAAAGAGTAAGAGTAACAAGAAGAAAGATAGAGAGAGAGAGAGAGAGAGTGATATCAAGGTTGTAAGTAAGCAGGCAAACGCACAATATAGACAGACATTCATGCAAGCACGAGTCAAGCAGCCCTTACACGTACATGCATTAGGTAAGCATGCATGTTGCATTGTATATAAAGAGTAAGAGTAACAAGAAGATAGATAGATAGAGAGAGAGAGTAATATCTAGGTTGTACGTAAGCAGGCAAACGCACAATATAGACAGACATTCATACAAGCACGAGTCAAGCTACCCTTACACGTACATGCATTAGGTAAGCATGCATGTTGCATTGTATATAAGGAGTAAGAGTAACAAGAAGATAGATAGAGAGAGAGAGATAGAGAGAGTAATATGAAGGTTGTAAGTAAGCAGGCAAGCGCACAATATAGACAGACATTCATACAAGTACGAGTCAAGCAGCCCTTACACGTACACGCATTAGGTAAGCATGCATGTTGCACTGTATATAAAGAGTAAGAGTAACAAGAAGATAGAGAGAGAGAGAGAGAGAGAGTAATATCAAGGTTGTAAGTAAGCAGGCAAACGCACAATATAGACAGATATTCATACAAGCTTGAGTCAAGCAGCCCTTACACATACATGCATTAGGTAAGCATGCATGTTGCATTGTATATAAAGAGTAAGAGTAACAAGAAGAAAGATAGAGAGAGAGAGAGAGTGATATCAAGGTTGTAAGTAAGTAGGCAAACGCACAATATAGACAGATATTCATACAAGCTTGAGTCAAGCAGCCCTTACACGTACATGCATTAGGTAAGCATGCATGTTACATTGTATATAAAGAGTAAGAGTAACAAGAAGAAAGATAGAGAGAGAGAGAGAGAGAGAGAGAGTGATATCAAGGTTGTAAGTAAGCAGGCAAACGCACAATATAGACAGACATTCATACAAGCACGAGTCAAGCAACCCTTACACGTACATGCATTAGGTAAGCATGCATGTTGCATTGTATATAAAGAGTAAGAGTAACAAGAAGAAAGAGAGAGAGAGAGAGTGATATCAAGGTTGTAAGTAAGCAGGCAAACGCACAATATAGACAGACATTCATACAAGCACGAGTCAAGCCGCCCTTACACGTACATGCAATAATAAGCATGCATGTTGCATTGTATATAAAGAGTAAGTGTAACAAGAAGAGAAAGAGAGAGAGAGAGAGAGAGATTAAAATCAAGGTTGTAAGTAAGCCGGCAAGCGCACAATATAGACAGACATTCATACAAACACGAGTCAAGCAGCCCTTACACGTACATGCATTAGGTAAGCATGCATATTGCATTGTATATAAAGAGTAAGTGTAACAAGAAGAGAAAGAGAGAGAGAGAGAGAGAGATTAAAATCAAGGTTGTAAGTAAGCCGGCAAGCGCACAATATAGACAGACATTCATACAAGCACGAGTCAAGCAGCCCTTTTACGTACATGCATTAGGTAAGCATTTATGTTGCATTTTAAATAAAGAGTAAGAGTAACAAGAACATAGAGAGAGAAAGAGAGAGAGAGAGAGAGAGAGAGAGAGTAATATCAAGGTTGTAAGTAAGCAGGCAAACGCACAATATAGACAGATATTCATACAAGCTTGAGTCAAGCAGCCCTTACACATACATGCATTAGGTAAGCATGCATGTTGCATTGTATATAAAGAGTAAGAGTAACAAGAAGAAAGATAGAGAGAGAGAGAGAGAGAGAGAGAGAGAGTGATATCAAGGTTGTAAGTAAACAGGCAAACGCACAATATAGACAGACATTCATACAAGTACGAGTCAAGCAGCCCTTACACGTACATGCATTAGGTAAGCATGCATGTTGCATTGTATATAAAGAGTAAGAGTAACAAGAAGATAGATAGAGAGAGAGAGTGATATCAAGGTTGTAAGTAAGCAGGCAAACGCACAATATAGACAGACATTCATACAAGCACGAGTCAAGCCGCCCTTACACGTACATGCAATAATAAGCATGCATGTTGCATTGTATATAAAGAGTAAGTGTAACAAGAAGAGAAAGAGAGAGAGAGAGAGAGAGATTAAAATCAAGGTTGTAAGTAAGCCGGCAAGCGCACAATATAGACAGACATTCATACAAACACGAGTCAAGCAGCCCTTACACGTACATGCATTAGGTAAGCATGCATATTGCATTGTATATAAAGAGTAAGAGTAACAAGAAGATAGATAGAGAGAGAGAGAGAAATAATATCAATGTTGTAAGTAAGCAGGCAAACGCACAATATAGACAGACATTCATACAAGCACGAGTCAAGCAGCCCTTTTACGTACATGCATTAGGTAAGCATTTATGTTGCATTTTAAATAAAGAGTAAGAGTAACAAGAACATAGAGAGAGAAAGAGAGAGAGAGAGAGAGAGAGAGAGAGTAATATCAAGGTTGTAAGTAAGCAGGCAAACGCACAATATGGACAGATATTCATACAAGCTTGAGTCAAGCAGCCCTTACACATACATGCATTAGGTAAGCATGCATGTTGCATTGTATATAAAGAGTAAGAGTAACAAGAAGAAAGATAGAGAGAGAGAGAGAGAGAGAGAGAGAGAGAGAGAGAGAGTGATATCAAGGTTGTAAGTAAACAGGCAAACGCACAATATAGACAGACATTCATACAAGTACGAGTCAAGCAGCCCTTACACGTACATGCATTAGGTAAGCATGCATGTTGCATTGTATATAAAGAGTAAGAGTAACAAGAAGATAGATAGAAAGAGAGAGAGAGTAATATGAAGGTTGTAAGTAAGCAGGCAAACGCACAATATAGACAGACATTCATACAAGCACGAGTCAAGCAGCCCTTACATGTACATGCATTAGGTAAGCATGCATGTTGCATTGTATATAAAGAGTAAGAGTAACAAGAAGATAGATAGATAGATAGAGAGAGAGAGAGAGAGAGATAGAAAGAGTAATTTCAAGGTTGTAAGTAAGCAGGCAAACGCACAATATAGACAGACATTCATACAAGCACGAGTCAAGCAGCCCTTTTACGTACATGCATTAGGTAAGCATTTATGTTGCATTTTAAATAAAGAGTAAGAGTAACAAGAACATAGAGAGAGAAAGAGAGAGAGAGAGAGAGAGAGAGAGAGTAATATCAAGGTTGTAAGTAAGCAGGCAAACGCACAATATAGACAGATATTCATACAAGCTTGAGTCAAGCAGCCCTTACACATACATGCATTAGGTAAGCATGCATGTTGCATTGTATATAAAGAGTAAGAGTAACAAGAAGAAAGATAGAGAGAGAGTGATATCAAGGTTGTAAGTAAACAGGCAAACGCACAATATAGACAGACATTCATACAAGCACGAGTCAAGCAGCCCTTACACGTACATGCATTAGGTAAGCATGCATGTTGCATTGTATATAAAGAGTAAGAGTAACAAGAAGATAGATAGAGAGAGAGAGAGAGTAATATGAAGGTTGTATGTAAGCAGGCAAACGCACAATATAGACAGACATTCATACAAGCACGAGTCAAGCAGCCCTTACATGTACATGCATTAGGTAAGCATGCATGTTGCATTGTATATAAAGAGTAAGAGTAACAAGAAGATAGATAGATAGATAGATAGATAGATAGAGAGAGAGAGAGATAGAAAGAGTAATTTCAAGGTTGTAAGTAAGCAGGCAAGCGCACAATATAGACAGACATTCATACAAGTACGAGTCAAGCAGCCCTTACACGTACACGCATTAGGTAAGCATGCATGTTGCACTGTATATAAAGAGTAAGAGTAACAAGAAGATAGAGAGAGAGAGAGAGAGAGAGAGAGAGAGTGATATCAAGGTTGTAAGTAAGCAGGCAAACGCACAATATAGACAGACATTCATACAAGTACGAGTCAAGCCGCCCTTACACATACATGCATTAGGTAAGCATGCATGTTGCATTGTATATAAAGAGTAAGAGTAACAAGAAGAAAGATAGAGAGAGAGAGAGAGAGTGATATCAAGGTTGTAAGTAAGCAGGCAAACGCACAATATAGACAGACATTCATACAAGTACGAGTCAAGCCGCCCTTACACATACATGCATTAGGTAAGCATGCATGTTGCATTGTATATAAAGAGTAAGAGTAACAAGAAGAAAGATAGAGAGAGAGAGAGAGAGTGATATCAAGGTTGTAAGTAAGCAGGCAAACGCACAATATAGACAGACATTCATACAAGTACGAGTCAAGCCGCCCTTACACATACATGCATTAGGTAAGCATGCATGTTGCATTGTATATAAAGAGTAAGAGTAACAAGAAGAAAGATAGAGAGAGAGAGAGAGAGTGATATCAAGGTTGTAAGTAAGCAGGCAAACGCACAATATAGACAGACATTCATACAAGCACGAGTCAAGCCGCCCTTACACGTACATGCATTAGGTAAGCATGCATGTTGCATTGTATATAAAGAGTAAGAGTAACAAGAAGAAAGATAGAGAGAGAGAGAGAGAGTGATATCAAGGTTGTAAGTAAGCAGGCAAACGCACAATATAGACAGACATTCATACAAGTACGAGTCAAGCCGCCCTTACACATACATGCATTAGGTAAGCATGCATGTTGCATTGTATATAAAGAGTAAGAGTAACAAGAAGAAAGATAGAGAGAGAGAGAGAGAGAGTGGTATCAAGGTTGTAAGTAAGCAGGCAAACGCACAATATAGACAGACATTCATACAAGCACGAGTCAAGCCGCCCTTACACGTACATGCATTAGGTAAGCATGCATGTTGCATTGTATATAAAGAGTAAGAGTAACAAGAAGAAAGATAGAGAGAGAGAGAGAGAGTGATATCAAGGTTGTAAGTAAGCAGGCAAACGCACAATATAGACAGACATTCATACAAGCACGAGTCAAGCAGCCCTTACACGTACATGCATTAGGTAAGCATGCATGTTGCATTGTATATAAAGAGTAAGTGTAACAAGAAGAGAAAGAGAGAGAGAGAGAGAGAGATTAAAATCAAGGTTGTAAGTAAGCCGGCAAGCGCACAATATAGACAGACATTCATACAAACACGAGTCAAGCAGCCCTTACACGTACATGCATTAGGTAAGCATGCATGTTGCATTGTATATAAAGAGTAAGAGTAACAAGAAGAAAGATAGAGAGAGAGAGAGAGAGTGATATCAAGGTTGTAAGTAAGCAGGCAAACGCACAATATAGACAGACATTCATACAAGCACGAGTCAAGCAGCCCTTACACGTACATGCATTAGGTAAGCATGCATGTTGCATTGTATATAAAGAGTAAGTGTAACAAGAAGAGAAAGAGAGAGAGAGAGAGAGAGATTAAAATCAAGGTTGTAAGTAAGCCGGCAAGCGCACAATATAGACAGACATTCATACAAGCACGAGTCAAGCCGCCCTTACACGTACATGCATTAGGTAAGCATGCATGTTGCATTGTATATAAAGAGTAAGTGTAACAAGAAGAGAAAGAGAGAGAGAGAGAGAGAGATTAAAATCAAGGTTGTAAGTAAGCCGGCAAGCGCACAATATAGACAGACATTCATACAAGCACGAGTCAAGCCGCCCTTACACGTACATGCATTAGGTAAGCATGCATGTTGCATTGTATATAAAGAGTAAGTGTAACAAGAAGTGAAAGAGAGAGAGAGAGAGAGAGATTAAAATCAAGGTTGTAAGTAAGCCGGCAAGCGCACAATATAGACAGACATTCATACAAGCACGAGTCAAGCCGCCCTTACACGTACATGCATTAGGTAAGCATGCATGTTGCATTGTATATAAAGAGTAAGTGTAACAAGAAGAGAAAGAGAGAGAGAGAGAGAGAGATTAAAATCAAGGTTGTAAGTAAGCCGGCAAGCGCACAATATAGACAGACATTCATACAAGCACGAGTCAAGCCGCCCTTACACGTACATGCATTAGGTAAGCATGCATGTTGCATTGTATATAAAGACTAAGTGTAACAAGAAGAGAAAGAGAGAGAGAGAGAGAGAGAGATTAAAATCAAGGTTGTAAGTAAGCCGGCAAGCGCACAATATAGACAGACATTCATACAAGCACGAGTCAAGCCGCCCTTACACGTACATGCATTAGGTAAGCATGCATGTTGCATTGTATATAAAGAGTAAGTGTAACAAGAAGTGAAAGAGAGAGAGAGAGAGAGAGATTAAAATCAAGGTTGTAAGTAAGCCGGCAAGCGCACAATATAGACAGACATTCATACAAGCACGAGTCAAGCCGCCCTTACACGTACATGCATTAGGTAAGCATGCATGTTGCATTGTATATAAAGAGTAAGTGTAACAAGAAGAGAAAGAGAGAAAGAGAGAGAGAGATTAAAATCAAGGTTGTAAGTAAGCCGGCAAGCGCACAATATAGACAGACATTCATACAAGCACGAGTCAAGCCGCCCTTACACGTACATGCATTAGGTAAGCATGCATGTTGCATTGTATATAAAGAGTAAGTGTAACAAGAAGAGAAAGAGAGAGAGAGAGAGAGAGATTAAAATCAAGGTTGTAAGTAAGCAGGCAAGCGCACAATATAGACAGACATTCATACAAGTACGAGTCAAGCAGCCCTTACACGTACACGCATTAGGTAAGCATGCATGTTGCATTGTATATAAAGAGTAAGTGTAACAAGAAGAGAAAGAGAGAGAGAGAGAGAGATTAAAATCAAGGTTGTAAGTAAGCCGGCAAGCGCACAATATAGACAGACATTCATACAAGCACGAGTCAAGCAGCCCTTACACGTACATGCATTAGGTAAGCATGCATGTTGCATTGTATATAAAGAGTAAGAGTAACAAGAAGATAGATAGAAAGAGAGAGAGAGTAATATGAAGGTTGTAAGTAAGCAGGCAAACGCACAATATAGACAGACATTCATACAAGCACGAGTCAAGCAGCCCTTACATGTACATGCATTAGGTAAGCATGCATGTTGCATTGTATATAAAGAGTAAGAGTAACAAGAAGATAGATAGAAAGAGAGAGAGAGTAATATGAAGGTTGTAAGTAAACAGGCAAACGCACAATATAGACAGACATTCATACAAGCACGAGTCAAGCCGCCCTTACACATACATGCATTAGGTAAGCATGCATGTTGCATTGTATATAAAGAGTAAGAGTAACAAGAAGATAGATAGAAAGAGAGAGAGAGTAATATGAAGGTTGTAAGTAAGCAGGCAAACGCACAATATAGACAGACATTCATACAAGCACGAGTCAAGCAGCCCTTACATGTACATGCATTAGGTAAGCATGCATGTTGCATTGTATATAAAGAGTAAGAGTAACAAGAAGATAGATAGAGAGAGAGAGAGAGATAGAAAGAGTAATTTCAAGGTTGTAAGTAAGCAGGCAAACGCACAATATAGACAGACATTCATACAAGCACGAGTCAAGCAGCCCTTTTACGTACATGCATTAGGTAAGCATTTATGTTGCATTTTAAATAAAGAGTAAGAGTAACAAGAACATAGAGAGAGAAAGAGAGAGAGAGAGAGAGAGTAATATCAAGGTTGTAAGTAAGCAGGCAAACGCACAATATAGACAGATATTCATACAAGCTTGAGTCAAGCAGCCCTTACACATACATGCATTAGGTAAGCATGCATGTTGCATTGTATATAAAGAGTAAGAGTAACAAGAAGAAAGATAGAGAGAGAGAGAGAGAGAGTGATATCAAGGTTGTAAGTAAACAGGCAAACGCACAATATAGACAGACATTCATACAAGCACGAGTCAAGCAGCCCTTACACGTACATGCATTAGGTAAGCATGCATGTTGCATTGTATATAAAGAGTAAGAGTAACAAGAAGATAGATAGAGAGAGAGAGAGAGATAGAAAGAGTAATTTCAAGGTTGTAAGTAAGCAGGCAAACGCACAATATAGACAGACATTCATACAAGCACGAGTCAAGCAGCCCTTTTACGTACATGCATTAGGTAAGCATTTATGTTGCATTTTAAATAAAGAGTAAGAGTAACAAGAACATAGAGAGAGAAAGAGAGAGAGAGAGAGAGAGAGAGTAATATCAAGGTTGTAAGTAAGCAGGCAAACGCACAATATAGACAGATATTCATACAAGCTTGAGTCAAGCAGCCCTTACACATACATGCATTAGGTAAGCATGCATGTTGCATTGTATATAAAGAGTAAGAGTAACAAGAAGAAAGATAGAGAGAGAGAGAGAGAGAGTGATATCAAGGTTGTAAGTAAACAGGCAAACGCACAATATAGACAGACATTCATACAAGCACGAGTCAAGCAGCCCTTACACGTACATGCATTAGGTAAGCATGCATGTTGCATTGTATATAAAGAGTAAGAGTAACAAGAAGATAGATAGAGAGAGAGAGAGAGTAATATGAAGGTTGTAAGTAAGCAGGCAAACGCACAATATAGACAGACATTCATACAAGCACGAGTCAAGCAGCCCTTACATGTACATGCATTAGGTAAGCATGCATGTTGCATTGTATATAAGGAGTAAGAGTAACAAGAAGATAGATAGAGAGAGAGAGAGAGAGATAGAAAGAGTAATTTCAATGTTGTAAGTAAGCAGGCAAACGCACAATATAGACAGACATTCATACAAGCACGAGTCAATCAGCCCTTACACATACATGCATTAGGTAAGCATGCATGTTGCATTGTATATAAAGAGTAAGAGTAACAAGAAGATAGATAGTCAAAACACGAACCTTTAAACTTAACCATTCCCTCGGAGTGTGTACGATTAAAATGAAACCATATACCACATTATGATATGAAAATGAGAACTTTAAAAAAGTATACTAATAATGTGAGCGAAGTTAAGTGGATAAAACATGAACTAACAAAGAGCTGCAAGGTTCATTACGTACAGATCGATCGCACAGTCTATTTGTACAATACAAATTGGTGTTCTGTGGTGTATTATTGTGATAGTAGTGTGTTTGGTTTTCTGTGGTATATTATTGTGATAGTGTAGTGTTTGGTGTTCTGTGGTGTATTATTGTGATAGTGGTATGTTTGATGTTCTATGTTGTATTGTTGTGCTAGTGGTGTGTTTGGTGTTCTGTGGTGTAATATTGTTCATAGATTGGTTGTTGACTACGGCCGTAAAATATTAAAAAAACGCACACAATAAACATTAAAACAAACAATAAACGTTTAGCTTTGCTTGTGTTACATAAAACAACGAATACACGCTTGCAATCAAACATTTATTCCGATAACTCGTTTCAACTGCAAGACCCTCATCGGTGGGATAGCTATTACAACATATAAACTAAACGTTTAGAGTTTGAGGCAGTAGGGAGTTAGTAACGTCTACTACTTAGTCGATTGAATAATTATGTTTCATTCCCTACTTTTAGCTCAAACTCTCCTTATGTTGTAGAACAGGTTTTATAACTCATAGGTTATGATAATTTATTATTATTAATTATAATTATTTATTGAAAAGTAATTTTTAAAATAATATTTCTTTGGAGACCTAATTAGGAATTAACTTTTGTCTTCAATGTGTCTATATTCCTTGTTTGCAATAACTTCTATTTTATCCATTGTTTTATTTTTATTTATCAATAATCTCTATGTTAAGCGTAAATTAATGTTAACTGATATAAATAGCCTAAACAAAAACTCGTTTAAAAATTATATATACTTGGAGTGAGGTTCGCTTAATATATCTGTCCTTCAAAAGGTGCAATGCTGCCTTATCTTAACTTTAAACAAGTAAAATAAACAAAAACTCGTTTAAAAATTATATATACTTGGAGTGAGGTTCGCTTAATATATCTGTCCTTCAAAAGGTGCAATGCTGCCTTATCTTAACTTTAAACAAGTAAAATAAACAAAAACTCGTTTAAAAATTATATATACTTGGAGTGAGGTTCGCTTAATATATCTGTCCTTCAAAAGGTGCAATGCTGCCTTATCTTAACTTTAAACAAGTAAAATAAACAAAAACTCGTTTAAAAATTATATATACTTGGAGTGAGGTTCGCTTAATATATCTGTCCTTCAAAAGGTGCAATGCTGCCTTATCTTAACTTTAAACAAGTAAAATAAACAAAAACTGTTTCAAGTAAGTTCCTAATTATTTCAACAAAAAAAAATGTATTTTACTTACTTTCTAATAAATAACTACAAATAATATAAATAAAGTAAAACAACCTATACGTTAAGACCTCTGTTCCACCACATAACCAATAACATCACCTGTTTTAAAAAAATCATATGTTGTCATTTATTACAAGTCAAATGGGACAAAATAACTATATTCCATACCTTTCCACTTTTCTAAAAAGTCATACCTAAAATTAATTCAATATTAAATTTAAATAATAAGTTATTATTGGAAAAACTGTATTAACATCAAGTGTTATCCACTAATTTTTTTTTTAATGTAGAGTGTTGAATAAAAAGAGTTTTATTAACGATTGAAAAACTGAGCATCTGCCCGCATTTACTTGTTGTAATGGTAACTTTCCAAAGCTCTCGTATACCAGCTTTGTTTACATGTAACCGTAATGCGTCCAATGTAAGCGGCAACCTCCTTACTTACAGCGTGAGTATGTTTTCGCACTGTAGTTATTATTTCCAAAGGTCCGTAAAGTTTACAGCCTTGTTGACAGACGCGCTACAAAGCACTTATGCTAATTGGACAGTCCGTCAGTTCGGTCTCACTTCATTTTACTAAGTACTGGGGCAGCCCTTTCCCGCTTCACGCTGACAAAAGCTTCCAAACAGCCCGCATGCCAAGGTCGCCCTACAGATTCCTTGTTTGTGACGCCATACGTCCCACGTATGTAGAAAGTTAAACGATAAGAGCATTTTCAAATTTAAGTACAAGTCAAGGCGGGAAATTAGCAACATAAATTAAAACATAGCAACATATTAAAACGTAATTTTAAGCTTCATAATCATGAAGAGCCGATATACGTCATGAAAAGGACAGTGATCCTACAACCATAATCGGCGAAAGAGAAATTTTCCGATCTCTTCAATTTCCCCACCATCGTACTTTATCCTACAATTCGTGAACCCGAAGTCGCCCTACTTTCTAGTGGAGTCAAAGATGTTGACTAATTCCGTTAAAGTGTTCCAAGAAATGGTGGAGACTGAGGCGAAGATATCGTGAAGATCTAACCTTGAAAATAGGGGCAGTTATGGCTTCAAGGTGGGAAATCGCTACCTGAACTAGACGTATTCTCAACCAGTCTGAAAACTAAGAAGGGCTCGTCCCTTATGTTCTTTCTAGTAGGAGAGACATTAAAAGTAGGGGGGATTAAGGGGAAACCATGATTTCCTGATACCGAGTTTGTGCAATCACGAGGTTGGGTCGTTAAGGCGGAGGGAGGAAAAGGTTGTGAGTCTATGGTTCCCCTGTCGTGCTACATGGCAAGCAAAGCCATTTTCCGACATTTTCCCCGTCTGTAGAGCCTCTGTGATCATATTACTGTATTATTGGTATATACTTTAGGGCATCTTCAAGACAGCTGAAGGTGCGATGGCTCTTCGCTCAGCTTTTATTATAATCCGTTGAATATACTTAATTTACAATTTAGAATTTCATATCTGTATTTTCAACAATTAAATATTTTCCTCTTCAATTCTATTGTATTAAACATACGTCTGACGTAACGGGGTACGGAGTAAATCAGATATTTTAGATTTATTTTATAACTTAAAATGTAATTCCATGTTTTAACAATCTTTTAAAAATTTATACAATTTTATTGCAATTTTTATATAGGTCCTACGTTACACTGAGACAAGCTTTTATTCATATTTGTTTAGACACATCAGTTTAAGAGTGACATCAACAAGGATACATTTTCATCTCTACGGAACTGGCGTATTGGAACATAACTGAATTGCACTGCTTTTACGATCTCTCAACAAGTGTTACTCTTTGCAATCTTCTACACTTTACCTTTTAAAATATCCGCGAATGAATCACTTTACTGCTCACAATCGTAACCTAAATATGTTCAGACGTCACAATCAAAACGAGATTATGATCCGAGCCCAAACACGTAACGAGAATATGTTCACAGCTCATAATCGTAACAGGATGGTGCTAGGGCTCACAATCATAACCAGAATATGTTCAGGGCTCACAACCGTAACGGTATTATGCTCAGGGCTTACAATAGGGACGAGATTATGTTCAGGGTTCACAGTCGTAACAACATTATGTTTAAGACTCATAATTATAATTATATTATATTCAGGGCTTCCAAACGTAACGGGATTATGCTCAGGGCTCACAGTCGTAACGAGATTATGCTCAGGGCTCACAGTCGTAACGAAATTATGCTCAGGGCTCACAGTCGTAACGAGATTATGCTCAGGGCTCACAGTCGTAACGAGATTATGCTCAGGGCTCACAGTCGTAACGAGATTATGCTCAGGGCTCACAGTCGTAACGAGATTATGTTCAGGACTAACAATCGTAAACTTATTATGTTCAGAAATCACAATCGTAACGATAGTAGGTTCAAGGTTCACAATCGTAACGATAGTATATCCAGGGTTCATAATCGTCACGGGATTATGTTCGTGGCTCAAAATCGAATCGAGATTATGTTTAAGGCTCACAATCGCATTGAGTCTATGCTCAAGGCTCACAATAGTAACTTAATAATGTTTAGGGCTCACACCTGTGGCGAGATTATGCTCAGTGAACACAATTGTAACAAGAATATGTTCATGGCTCACAATCGTAGCCACAATATGTTCAGGGCTCACAATCGTAACGACTTTATATTCAGGGTTCATAATCGTCACGGGATTATGTTCGTGGCTCAAAATCGAATCGAGATTATGTTTAAGGCTCACAATCGCATTGCGTCTATGCTCAAGGCTCACAATAGTAACTTAATAATGTTTAGGGCTCACACCTGTGGCGAGATTATGCTCAGTGAACACAATTGTAACAAGAATATGTTCATGGCTCACAATCGTAACCACAATATGTTCAGGGCTCACAATCGTAACGACTTTATATTCAGGGTTCATAATCGTCACGGGATTATGTTCGTGGCTCAAAATCGAATCGAGATTATGTTTAAGGCTCACAATCGCATTGAGTCTATGCTCAAGGCTCACAATAGTAACTTAATAATGTTTAGGGCTCACACCTGTGGCGAGATTATGCTCAGTGAGCACAATTGTAACAAGAATATGTTCATGGCTCACAGTCGTAACCACAATATGTTCACGGCTCACAATCGTAACGAGATTATGTTCTGAAATTGCAATCGTAACGATAAATTATTTAGGGCTCAAAATATAACAACAACATGTTCAGGGCTCACAATCGTAACGAGATTATGGTCGGCGCTCAAAATGGTATCGAGATTATATTTAAAGCTCTCAATCATAAAGACATTATGTTTAGGGCTCATAACCGTAACTTGACAGATTTTGGGGTATTTGTAACTCAGTAAAGATTGTCGTTACAGAAGATGTTATTGCTAAGACGTGGTTCTCCTGTATTAGGATCGACATGGCCGGTTTGTAAGTACAGCCGTTCCAGTACGTTTTACCTCAGCCAACATTGCTTCTATGAATGTTACATTTCCATAGATGGATGATACGAACGTAGCGCCAACGGCAGTACGGTAATACACTTGCGTCTACGCAGTAACTTTAGGCAGTA
>JBAIZL010000032.1:135000-162500 GCA_036971475.1 Prosapia bicincta | reverse complement strand
TTAATATTTGTTGACGAGTTTCGGCCATTCACCATACATCAGGGTAATACACTGCAGGTAGATGTTTTCATAGAGGATAAAAGAACAAGAGTGTGTTAATGGCTTTAATCTATTTCCATATATATTAAAGATCATCGAAACGCGTCAGCAAATACTAATTAACAAGGCTAGGTGAAACACAAGTCTGTCATACCTCATTCCTATTAAAATTTTATACTTTGCAAAAGTTGACATTTTTGTTACCAAGATTTGAGTAATGGATTAATCGTGTATTCACGCCCACTCAAGTTTTTTCGTATTAAAATTTATTAGTTAAACAGAGAGAAATGGAGACAAGGTTTTTTTCTGTGTAACGTACTTAAAATTGAAAAGGGTTTCTACAGTTGGTTGGCCATTGAAATTAAATCAGCAGTTTGCATTATGCTTTGTTTAAGCTGAACACTCCTCCGCTGTAGCAAACACTTTCCCAGAGTTAAAGATTTAGTATTAATTTTATTATTAATATTTTCCCAAAAGGGAACTTTGTTTAAAGGGTGTTTCTTTCAAACATTATATCACACATTCAAAATATTTAATACTGTATTTAAAAACATAAAGTTAAACTTTTCTACGTTTATATAAGTTTGAATTTCCTCTAAAACTGTTTTAGTAGGAATAGCTTATATTACTTCTTAAAATTGTTCTAGATTTAAAAAAACCCTCCCCTCCGTAGTGTCTCTCCAATAGTCCTAAAGAAAAATGTGAAAACGTGTCTGGACATGGAAGAGAAAACTGTTACAACTGGATCTGTAACATGTAAGGGCTGGGAGTGCCCATCTCCCGTTGTTCATATGTGAGAGGCTTTCGTTGCTATCATATCCAGGTGTAAGAGGTATTCTTAAGATGTTGACAACACCATCCGCCCAAGTAATATGTTGCAGAAAGCTGTTACAACTGGATCTGTAACATGTAAGGGCTGGGAGACCCATCTCCGGTTGTTGAAAAGAGAGAGGCTTTCTTTACTATCATATCCGGGTATAAGAGGCATTCTCAAGACGTTGACAACACCATCCGCCCAAGTAATATGTTGCCGAAAGCTGTTACAACTGGATCTGTAACATGTAAGGGCTGGGAGACCCATCTCCAATTGTTGAAAAGTGAGAGGCTTTCGTTGCTATTATATCCGGGTATAAGAGGCATTCTCAAGACGTTGACACCATTCGCCCAAGTAATATGTTGCATAACGCTGTTACAACTGGATCTGTAACATGTAAGGGCTGGGAGACCCATCTCCAAATGTTGAAAAGTGAGAGGCTTTCGTTGCTATTATATCCGGGTAAAAGAGGCATTCTCAAGACGTTGACACCATTCGCCCAAGTAATATGTTGCCGAAAGCTGTTACAACTGGATCTGTAACATGTAAGGGCAGGGAGACCCATCTCCAAATGTTGAAAAGTGAGAGGCTTTCGTTGCTATTATATCCGGGTAAAAGAGGCATTCTCAAGACGTTGACACCATTCGCCCAAGTAATATGTTGCATAACGCTGTTACAACTGGATCTGTAACATGTAAGGGCTGGGAGATCCATCTCCAAATGTTGAAAAGTTAGAGGCTTTCGTTGCTATTATATCCGGGTATAAGAGGCATTCTCAAGACGTTGACACCATTCTCCCAAGTAATATGTTGCATAACGCTGTTACAACTGGATCTGTAACATGTAAGGGCTGGGAGACCCATCTCCAAATGTTGAAAAGTGAGAGGCTTTCGTTGCTATTATATCCGGGTATAAGAGGCATTCTCAAGACGTTGACACCATTCGCCCAAGTAATATGTTGCATAACGCTGTTACAACTGGATCTGTAACATGTAAGGGCTGGGAGACCCATCTCCAAATGTTGAAAAGTGAGAGGCTTTCGTTGCTATTATATCCGGGTATAAGAGGCATTCTCAAGACGTTGACACCATTCGCCCAAGTAATATGTTGCCGAAAGCTGTTACAACTGGATCTGTAACATGTAAGGGCTGGGAGACCCATCTCCAAATGTTGAAAAGTGAGAGGCTTTCGTTGCTATTATATCCGGGTAAAAGAGGCATTCTCAAGACGTTGACACCATTCGCCCAAGTAATATGTTGCCGAAAGCTGTTACAACTGGATCTGTAACATGTAAGGGCAGGGAGACCCATCTCCAAATGTTGAAAAGTGAGAGGCTTTCGTTGCTATTATATCCGGGTAAAAGAGGCATTCTCAAGACGTTGACACCATTCGCCCAAGTAATATGTTGCATAACGCTGTTACAACTGGATCTGTAACATGTAAGGGCTGGGAGATCCATCTCCAAATGTTGAAAGGTTAGAGGCTTTCGTTGCTATTATATCCGGGTATAAGAGGCATTCTCAAGACGTTGACACCATTCTCCCAAGTAATATGTTGCATAACGCTGTTACAACTGGATCTGTAACATGTAAGGGCTGGGAGACCCATCTCCAAATGTTGAAAAGTGAGAGGCTTTCGTTGCTATTATATCCGGGTATAAGAGGCATTCTCAAGACGTTGACACCATTCGCCCAAGTAATATGTTGCATAACGCTGTTACAACTGGATCTGTAACATGTAAGGGCTGGGAGACCCATCTCCAAATGTTGAAAAGTGAGAGGCTTTCGTTGCTATTATATCCGGGTATAAGAGGCATTCTCAAGACGTTGACACCATTCGCCCAAGTAATATGTTGCATAACGCTGTTACAACTGGATCTGTAACATGTAAGGGCTGGGAGACCCATCTCCAAATGTTGAAAAGTGAGAGGCTTTCGTTGCTATTATATCCGGGTATAAGAGGCATTCTCAAGACGTTGACACCATTCGCCCAAGTAATATGTTGCAGAACGCTGTTACAACTGGATCTGTAACATGTAAGGGCTGGGAGACCCATCTCCAAATGTTGAAAAGTGAGAGGCTTTCGTTGCTATTATATCCGGGTATAAGAGGCATTCTCAAGACGTTGACACCATTCGCCCAAGTAATATGTTGCCGAAAGCTGTTACAACTGGATCTGTAACATGTAAGGGCTGGGAGACCCATCTCCAAATGTTGAAAAGTGAGAGGCTTTCGTTGCTATTATATCCGGGTAAAAGAGGCATTCTCAAGACGTTGACACCATTCGCCCAAGTAATATGTTGCCGAAAGCTGTTACAACTGGATCTGTAACATGTAAGGGCAGGGAGACCCATCTCCAAATGTTGAAAAGTGAGAGGCTTTCGTTGCTATTATATCCGGGTAAAAGAGGCATTCTCAAGACGTTGACACCATTCGCCCAAGTAATATGTTGCATAACGCTGTTACAACTGGATCTGTAACATGTAAGGGCTGGGAGATCCATCTCCAAATGTTGAAAAGTTAGAGGCTTTCGTTGCTATTATATCCGGGTATAAGAGGCATTCTCAAGACGTTGACACCATTCTCCCAAGTAATATGTTGCATAACGCTGTTACAACTGGATCTGTAACATGTAAGGGCTGGGAGACCCATCTCCAAATGTTGAAAAGTGAGAGGCTTTCGTTGCTATTATATCCGGGTATAAGAGGCATTCTCAAGACGTTGACACCATTCGCCCAAGTAATATGTTGCATAACGCTGTTACAACTGGATCTGTAACATGTAAGGGCTGGGAGACCCATCTCCAAATGTTGAAAAGTGAGAGGCTTTCGTTGCTATTATATCCGGGTATAAGAGGCATTCTCAAGACGTTGACACCATTCGCCCAAGTAATATGTTGCATAACGCTGTTACAACTGGATCTGTAACATGTAAGGGCTGGGAGACCCATCTCCAAATGTTGAAAAGTGAGAGGCTTTCGTTGCTATTATATCCGGGTATAAGAGGCATTCTCAAGACGTTGACACCATTCGCCCAAGTAATATGTTGCAGAACGCTGTTACAACTGGATCTGTAACATGTAAGGGCTGGGAGACCCATCTCCAAATGTTGAAAAGTGAGAGGCTTTCGTTGCTATTATATCCGGGTATAAGAGGCATTCTCAAGACGTTGACACCATTCGCCCAAGTAATATGTTGCCTGTTACAACTGGATCTGTAACATGTAAGGGCTGGGAGACCCATCTCCAATTGTTGAAAAGTGAGAGGCTTTCGTTGCTATTATATCCGGGTATAAGAGGCATTCTCAAGACGTTGACACCATTCGCCCAAGTAATATGTTGCAGAACGCTGTTACAACTGGATCTGTAACATGTAAGGGCTGGGAGACCCATCCCCAATTGTTGAAAAGTGAGCGGCTTTCGTTGCTATTATATCCGGGTATAAGAGGCATTCTCAAGACGTTGACACCATTCGCCCAAGTAATATGTTGCATAACGCTGTTACAACTGGATCTGTAACATGTAAGGGCTGGGAGACCCATCTCCAAATGTTGAAAGGTTAGAGGCTTTCGTTGCTATTATATCCGGGTATAAGAGGCATTCTCAAGACGTTGACACCATTCTCCCAAGTAATATGTTGCATAACGCTGTTACAACTGGATCTGTAACATGTAAGGGCTGGGAGACCCATCTCCAAATGTTGAAAAGTGAGAGGCTTTCGTTGCTATTATATCCGGGTATAAGAGGCATTCTCAAGACGTTGACACCATTCGCCCAAGTAATATGTTGCATAACGCTGTTACAACTGGATCTGTAACATGTAAGGGCTGGGAGACCCATCTCCAAATGTTGAAAAGTGAGAGGCTTTCGTTGCTATTATATCCGGGTATAAGAGGCATTCTCAAGACGTTGACACCATTCGCCCAAGTAATATGTTGCATAACGCTGTTACAACTGGATCTGTAACATGTAAGGGCTGGGAGACCCATCTCCAAAGGTTGAAAAGTGAGAGGCTTTCGTTGCTATTATATCCGGGTATAAGAGGCATTCTCAAGACGTTGACACCATTCGCCCAAGTAATATGTTGCAGAACGCTGATACAACTGGATCTGTAACATGTAAGGGCTGGGAGACCCATCTCCAAATGTTGAAAAGTGAGAGGCTTTCGTTGCTATTATATCCGGGTATAAGAGGCATTCTCAAGACGTTGACACCATTCGCCCGAGTAATATGTTGCAGAACGCTGTTACAACTGGATCTGTAACATGTAAGGGCTGGGAGACCCATCTCCAATTGTTGAAAAGTGAGAGGCTTTCGTTGCTATTATATCCGGGTATAAGAGGCATTCTCAAGACGTTGACACCATTCGCCCAAGTAATATGTTGCAGAACGCTGTTACAACTGGATCTGTAACATGTAAGGGCTGGGAGACCCATCTCCAATTGTTGAAAAGTGAGAGGCTTTCGTTGCTATTATATCCGGGTATAAGAGGCATTCTCAAGACGTTGACACCATTCGCCCAAGTAATATGTTGCAGAACGCTGTTACAACTGGATCTGTAACATGTAAGGGCTGGGAGACCCATCTCCAATTGTTGAAAAGTGAGAGGCTTTCGTTGCTATTATATCCGGGTATAAGAGGCATTCTCAAGACGTTGACACCATTCGCCCAAGTAATATGTTGCATAACGCTGTTACAACTGGATCTGTAACATGTAAGGGCTGGGAGACCCATCTCCAAATGTTGAAAAGTGAGAGGCTTTCGTTGCTATTATGTCCGGGTATAAGAGGCATTCTCAAGACGTTGACAACACCATCCGCCCAAGTAATATGTTGCATAACGCTGTTACAACTGGATCTGTAACATGTAAGGGCTGGGAGACCCATCTCCAATTGTTGAAAAGTGAGAGGCTTTCGTTGCTATTATATCCGGGTATAAGAGGCATTCTCAAGACGTTGACACCATTCGCCCAAGTAATATGTTGCATAACGCTGTTACAACTGGATCTGTAACATGTAAGGGCTGGGAGACCCATCTCCAAATGTTGAAAAGTGAGAGGCTTTCGTTGCTATTATATCCGGGTATAAGAGGCATTCTCAAGACGTTGACAACACCATCCGCCCAAGTAATATGTTGCATAACGCTGTTACAACTGGATCTGTAACATGTAAGGGCTGGGAGACCCATCTCCAAATGTTGAAAAGTGAGAGGCTTTCGTTGCTATTATATCCGGGTATAAGAGGCATTCTCAAGACGTTGACACTATTCGCCCAAGTAATATGTTGCATAACGCTGTTACAACTGGATCTGTAACATGTAAGGGCTGGGAGACACATCTCCAATTGTTGAAAAGTGAGAGGCTTTCGTTGCTATTATATCCGGGTATAAGAGGCATTCTCAAGACGTTGACACCATTCGCCCAAGTAATATGTTGCATAACGCTGTTACAACTGGATCTGTAACATGTAAGGGCTGGGAGACCCATCTCCAAATGTTGAAAGGTGAGAGGCTTTCTTTACTATCATATTCGGGTATAAGAGGCATTCTCAAGACGTTGACACCATTCGCCCAAGTAATATGTTGCAGAACGCTGTTACAACTGGATCTGTAACATGTAAGGGCTGGGAGACCCATCTCCAAATGTTGAAAAGTGAGAGGCTTTCGTTGCTATTATATCCGGGTATAAGAGGCATTCTCAAGACGTTGACACCATTCGCCCAAGTAATATGTTGCAGAACGCTGTTACAACTGGATCTGTAAGATGTAAGGGCTGGGAGACCCATCTCCAAATGTTGAAAAGTGAGAGGCTTTCGTTGCTAATATATCCGGGTATAAGAGGCATTCTCAAGACGTTTACATCATTCGCCCAAGTAATATGTTGCCTGTTACAACTGGATCTGTAACATGTAAGGGCTGGGAGACCCATCTCCAATTGTTGAAAAGTGAGAGGCTTTCGTTGCTATTATATCCGGGTATAAGAGGCATTCTCAAGACGTTGACACCATTCGCCCAAGTAATATGTTGCATAACGCTGTTTCAACTGGATCTGTAACATGTAAGGGCTGGGAGACCCATCTCCAAATGTTGAAAAGTGAGAGGCTTTCTTTGCTATTATATCCGGGTATAAGAGGCATTCTCAAGACGTTGACATCATTCGCCCAAGTAATATGTTGCCTGTTACAACTGGATCTGTAACATGTAAGGGCTGGGAGACCCATCTCCAATTGTTGAAAAGTGAGAGGCTTTCGTTGCTATTATATCCGGGTATAAGAGGCATTCTCAAGACGTTGACACCATTCGCGCAAGTAATATGTTGCATAACGCTGTTACAACTGGATCTGTAACATGTAAGGGCTGGGAGACCCATCTCCAAATGTTGAAAAGTGAGAGGCTTTCTTTGCTATTATATCCGGGTATAAGAGGCATTCTCAAGACGTTGACACCATTCGCCCAAGTAATATGTTGCCTGTTACAACTGGATCTGTAACATGTAAGGGCTGGGAGACCCATCTCCAATTGTTGAAAAGTGAGAGGCTTTCGTTGCTATTATATCCGGGTATAAGAGGCATTCTCAAGACGTTGACACCATTCGCCCAAGTAATATGTTGCAGAACGCTGTTACAACTGGATCTGTAACATGTAAGGGCTGGGAGACCCATCTCCAAATGTTGAAAAGTGAGAGGCTTTCGTTGCTATTATATCCGGGTATAAGAGGCATTCTCAAGACGTTGACACCATTCGCCCAAGTAATATGTTGCCTGTTACAACTGGATCTGTAACATGTAAGGGCTGGGAGACCCATCTCCAAATGTTGAAAAGTGAGAGGCTTTCGTTGCTATTATATCCGGGTATAAGAGGCATTCTCAAGACGTTGACACCATTCGCCCAAGTAATATGTTGCCTGTTACAACTGGATCTGTAACATGTAAGGGCTGGGAGACCCATCTCCAATTGTTGAAAAGTGAGAGGCTTTCGTTGCTATTATATCCGGGTATAAGAGGCATTCTCAAGACGTTGACACCATTCGCCCAAGTAATATGTTGCATAACGCTGTTACAACTGGATCTGTAACATGTAAGGGCTGGGAGACCCATCTCCAAATGTTGAAAAGTGAGAGGCTTTCTTTACTATCATATTCGGGTATAAGAGGCATTCTCAAGACGTTGACACCATTCGCCCAAGTAATATGTTGCCTGTTACAACTGGATCTGTAACATGTAAGGGCTGGGAGACCCATCTCCAAATGTTGAAAAGTGAGAGGCTTTCGTTGCTATTATATCCGGGTATAAGAGGCATTCTCAAGACGTTGACACCATTCGCCCAAGTAATATGTTGCAGAACGCTGTTACAACTGGATCTGTAACATGTAAGGGCTGGGAGACCCATCTCCAAATGTTGAAAAGTGAGAGGCTTTCGTTGCTATTATATCCGGGTATAAGAGGCGTTCTCAAGACGTTGACACCATTCGCCCAAGTAATATGTTGCAGAACGCTGTTACAACTGGATCTGTAACATGTAAGGGCTGGGAGACCCATCTCCAAATGTTGAAAAGTGAGAGGCTTTCGTTGCTATTATATCCGGGTATAAGAGGCATTCTCAAGACGTTGACACCATTCGCCCAAGTAATATGTTGCATAACGCTGTTACAACTGGATCTGTAACATGTAAGGGCTGGGAGACCCATCTCCAAATGTTGAAAAGTGAGAGGCTTTCGTTGCTATTATATCCGGGTATAAGAGGCGTTCTCAAGACGTTGACACCATTCGCCCAAGTAATATGTTGCAGAACGCTGTTACAACTGGATCTGTAACATGTAAGGGCTGGGAGACCCATCTCCAAATGTTGAAAAGTGAGAGGCTTTCGTTGCTATTATATCCGGGTATAAGAGGCATTCTCAAGACGTTGACACCATTCGCCCAAGTAATATGTTGCAGAACGCTGTTACAACTGGATCTGTAACATGAAAGGGCTGGGAGATCCATCTCCAATTGTTGAAAAGTGAGAGGCTTTCGTTGCTATTATATCCGGGTATAAGAGGCATTCTCAAGACGTTGACACCATTCGCCCAAGTAATATGTTGCATAACGCTGTTACAACTGGATCTGTAACATGTAAGGGCTGGGAGACACATCTCCAATTGTTGAAAAGTGAGAGGCTTTCGTTGCTATTATATCCGGGTATAAGAGGCATTCTCAAGACGTTGACACCATTCGCCCAAGTAATATGTTGCATAACGCTGTTACAACTGGATCTGTAACATGTAAGGGCTGGGAGACCCATCTCCAAATGTTGAAAAGTGAGAGGCTTTCTTTACTATCATATTCGGGTATAAGAGGCATTCTCAAGACGTTGACACCATTCGCCCAAGTAATATGTTGCAGAACGCTGTTACAACTGGATCTGTAACATGTAAGGGCTGGGAGACCCATCTCCAAATGTTGAAAAGTGAGAGGCTTTCGTTGCTATTATATCCGGGTATAAGAGGCATTCTCAAGACGTTGACACCATTCGCCCAAGTAATATGTTGCAGAACGCTGTTACAACTGGATCTGTAACATGTAAGGGCTGGGAGACCCATCTCCAAATGTTGAAAAGTGAGAGGCTTTCGTTGCTATTATATCCGGGTATAAGAGGCATTCTCAAGACGTTGACACCATTCGCCCAAGTAATATGTTGCAGAACGCTGTTACAACTGGATCTGTAACATGTAAGGGCTGGGAGACCCATCTCCAAATGTTGAAAAGTGAGAGGCTTTCGTTGCTATTATATCCGGGTATAAGAGGTATTCTCAAGACGTTGACATCATTCGCCCAAGTAATATGTTGCCTGTTACAACTGGATCTGTAACATGTAAGGGCTGGGAGACCCATCTCCAAATGTTGAAAAGTGAGAGGCTTTCTTTACTATCATATTCGGGTATAAGAGGCATTCTCAAGACGTTGACACAATTCGCCCAAGTAATATGTTGCAGAACGCTGTTACAACTGGATCTGTAACATGTAAGGGCTGGGAGACCCATCTCCAAATGTTGAAAAGTGAGAGGCTTTCGTTGCTATTATATCCGGGTATAAGAGGCATTCTCAAGACGTTGACACCATTCGCCCAAGTAATATGTTGCAGAACGCTGTTACAACTGGATCTGTAACATGTAAGGGCTGGGAGACCCATCTCCAAATGTTGAAAAGTGAGAGGCTTTCGTTGCTATTATATCCGGGTATAAGAGGCATTCTCAAGACGTTGACACCATTCGCCCAAGTAATATGTTGCAGAACGCTGTTACAACTGGATCTGTAACATGTAAGGGCTGGGAGACCCATCTCCAAATGTTGAAAAGTGAGAGGCTTTCGTTGCTATTATATCCGGGTATAAGAGGTATTCTCAAGACGTTGACATCATTCGCCCAAGTAATATGTTGCCTGTTACAACTGGATCTGTAACATGTAAGGTCTGGGAGACCCATCTCCAATTGTTGAAAAGTGAGAGGGTTTCGTTGCTATTATATCCGGGTATAAGAGGCATTCTCAAGACGTTGACACCATTCGCCCAAGTAATATGTTGCATAACGCTGTTTCAACTGGATCTGTAACATGTAAGGGCTGGGAGACCCATCTCCAAATGTTGAAAAGTGAGAGGCTTTCTTTGCTATTATATCCGGGTATAAGAGGCATTCTCAAGACGTTGACATCATTCGCCCAAGTAATATGTTGCCTGTTACAACTGGATCTGTAACATGTAAGGGCTGGGAGACCCATCTCCAATTGTTGAAAAGTGAGAGGCTTTCGTTGCTATTATATCCGGGTATAAGAGGCATTCTCAAGACGTTGACACCATTCGCCCAAGTAATATGTTGCAGAACGCTGTTACAACTGGATCTGTAAGATGTAAGGGCTGGGAGACCCATCTCCAAATGTTGAAAAGTGAGAGGCTTTCGTTGCTATTATATCCGGGTATAAGAGGTATTCTCAAGACGTTGACATCATTCGCCCAAGTAATATGTTGCCTGTTACAACTGGATCTGTAACATGTAAGGTCTGGGAGACCCATCTCCAATTGTTGAAAAGTGAGAGGCTTTCGTTGCTATTATATCCGGGTATAAGAGGCATTCTCAAGACGTTGACACCATTCGCCCAAGTAATATGTTGCATAACGCTGTTACAACTGGATCTGTAACATGTAAGGGCTGGGAGACCCATCTCCAAATGTTGAAAAGTGAGAGGCTTTCGTTGCTATTATATCCGGGTATAAGAGGCATTCTCAAGACGTTGACACCATTCGCCCTAGTAATATGTTGCAGAACGCTGTTACAACTGGATCTGTAACATGTAAGGGCTGGGAGACCCATCTCCAAATGTTGAAAAGTGAGAGGCTTTCTTTACTATCATATTCGGGTATAAGAGGCATTCTCAAGACGTTGACACCATTCGCCCAAGTAATATGTTGCCTGTTACAACTGGATCTGTAACATGT
Organism: Prosapia bicincta; assembly: GCA_036971475.1. Lineage (NCBI taxonomy): Eukaryota > Metazoa > Arthropoda > Insecta > Hemiptera > Cercopidae > Prosapia > Prosapia bicincta. The sequence continues at coordinate 151,183 of JBAIZL010000032.1, read as the reverse complement.
AAGGGCTGGGAGACCCATCTCCAAATGTTGAAAAGTGAGAGGCTTTCGTTGCTATTATATCCGGGTATAAGAGGCATTCTCAAGACGTTGACACCATTCGCCCAAGTAATATGTTGCCTGTTACAACTGGATCTGTAACATGTAAGGGCTGGGAGACCCATCTCCAATTGTTGAAAAGTGAGAGGCTTTCGTTGCTATTATATCCGGGTATAAGAGGCATTCTCAAGACGTTGACACCATTCGCCCAAGTAATATGTTGCAGAACGCTGTTACAACTGGATCTGTAACATGTAAGGGCTGGGAGACCCATCTCCAAATGTTGAAAAGTGAGAGGCTTTCGTTGCTATTATATCCGGGTATAAGAGGCATTCTCAAGACGTTGACACCATTCGCCCAAGTAATATGTTGCAGAACGCTGTTACAACTGGATCTGTAACATGTAAGGGCTGGGAGACCCATCTCCAAATGTTGAAAAGTGAGAGGCTTTCGTTGCTATTATATCCGGGTATAAGAGGCATTCTCAAGACGTTGACACCATTCGCCCAAGTAATATGTTGCAGAACGCTGTTACAACTGGATCTGTAACATGAAAGGACTGGGAGATCCATCTCCAATTGTTGAAAAGTGAGAGGCTTTCGTTGCTATTATATCCGGGTATAAGAGGCATTCTCAAGACGTTGACACCATTCGCCCAAGTAATATGTTGCATAACGCTGTTACAACTGGATCTGTAACATGTAAGGGCTGGGAGACACATCTCCAATTGTTGAAAAGTGAGAGGCTTTCGTTGCTATTATATCCGGGTATAAGAGGCATTCTCAAGACGTTGACACCATTCGCCCAAGTAATATGTTGCATAGCGCTGTTACAACTGGATCTGTAACATGTAAGGGCTGGGAGACCCATCTCCAAATGTTGAAAAGTGAGAGGCTTTCTTTACTATCATATTCGGGTATAAGAGGCATTCTCAAGACGTTGACACCATTCGCCCAAGTAATATGTTGCAGAACGCTGTTACAACTGGATCTGTAACATGTAAGGGCTGGGAGACCCATCTCCAAATGTTGAAAAGTGAGAGGCTTTCGTTGCTATTATATCCGGGTATAAGAGGCATTCTCAAGACGTTGACACCATTCGCCCAAGTAATATGTTGCAGAACGCTGTTACAACTGGATCTGTAAGATGTAAGGGCTGGGAGACCCATCTCCAAATGTTGAAAAGTGAGAGGCTTTCGTTGCTATTATATCCGGGTATAAGAGGCATTCTCAAGACGTTGACATCATTCGCCCAAGTAATATGTTGCCTGTTACAACTGGATCTGTAACATGTAAGGGCTGGGAGACCCATCTCCAATTGTTGAAAAGTGAGAGGCTTTCGTTGCTATTATATCCGGGTATAAGAGGCATTCTCAAGACGTTGACATCATTCGCCCAAGTAATATGTTGCCTGTTACAACTGGATCTGTAACAGGTAAAGGCTGGGAGACCCATCTCCAATTGTTGAAAAGTGAGAGGCTTTCGTTGCTATTATATCCGGGTATAAGAGGCATTCTCAAGACGTTGACACCATTCGCCCAAGTAATATGTTGCAGAACGCTGTTACAACTGGATCTGTAAGATGTAAGGGCTGGGAGACCCATCTCCAAATGTTGAAAAGTGAGAGGCTTTCGTTGCTATTATATCCGGGTATAAGAGGCATTCTCAAGACGTTGACATCATTCGCCCAAGTAATATGTTGCCTGTTACAACTGGATCTGTAACATGTAAGGGCTGGGAGACCCATCTCCAATTGTTGAAAAGTGAGAGGCTTTCGTTGCTATTATATCCGGGTATAAGAGGCATTCTCAAGACGTTGACACCATTCGCCCAAGTAATATGTTGCATAACGCTGTTTCAACTGGATCTGTAACATGTAAGGGCTGGGAGACCCATCTCCAAATGTTGAAAAGTGAGAGGCTTTCTTTGCTATTATATCCGGGTATAAGAGGCATTCTCAAGACGTTGACATCATTCGCCCAAGTAATATGTTGCCTGTTACAACTGGATCTGTAACAGGTAAAGGCTGGGAGACCCATCTCCAATTGTTGAAAAGTGAGAGGCTTTCGTTGCTATTATATCCGGGTATAAGAGGCATTCTCAAGACGTTGACACCATTCGCCCAAGTAATATGTTGCATAACGCTGTTACAACTGGATCTGTAACATGTAAGGGCTGGGAGACCCATCTCCAAATGTTGAAAAGTGAGAGGCTTTCTTTGCTATTATATCCGGGTATAAGAGGCATTCTCAAGACGTTGACACCATTCGCCTAAGTAATATGTTGCCTGTTACAACTGGATCTGTAACATGTAAGGGCTGGGAGACCCATCTCCAATTGTTGAAAAGTGAGAGGCTTTCGTTGCTATTATATCCGGGTATAAGAGGCATTCTCAAGACGTTGACACCATTCGCCCAAGTAATATGTTGCATAACGCTGTTACAACTGGATCTGTAACATGTAAGGGCTGGGAGACCCATCTCCAAATGTTGAAAAGTGAGAGGCTTTCGTTGCTATTATATCCGGGTATAAGAGGCATTCTCAAGACGTTGACACCATTCGCCCAAGTAATATGTTGCAGAACGCTGTTACAACTGGATCTGTAACATGTAAGGGCTGGGAGACCCATCTCCAAATGTTGAAAAGTGAGAGGCTTTCTTTACTATCATATTCGGGTATAAGAGGCATTCTCAAGACGTTGACACCATTCGCCCAAGTAATATGTTGCCTGTTACAACTGGATCTGTAACATGTAAGGGCTGGGAGACCCATCTCCAAATGTTGAAATGTGAGAGGCTTTCGTTGCTCTTATATCCGGGTATAAGAGGCATTCTCAAAACGTTGACACCATTCGCCCAAGTAATATGTTGCCTGATACAACTGGATCTGTAACATGTAAGGGCTGGGAGACCCATCTCCAATTGTTGAAAAGTGAGAGGCTTTCGTTGCTATTATATCCGGGTATAAGAGGCATTCTCAAGACGTTGACACCATTCGCCCAAGTAATATGTTGCATAACGCTGTTACAACTGGATCTGTAACATGTAAGGGCTGGGAGACCCATCTCCAAATGTTGAAAAGTGAGAGGCTTTCTTTACTATCATATTCGGGTATAAGAGGCATTCTCAAGACGTTGACACCATTCGCCCAAGTAATATGTTGCCTGTTACAACTGGATCTGTAACATGTAAGGGCTGGGAGACCCATCTCCAAATGTTGAAAAGTGAGAGGCTTTCGTTGCTATTATATCCGGGTATAAGAGGCATTCTCAAGACGTTGACACCATTCGCCCAAGTAATATGTTGCATAACGCTGTTACAACTGGATCTGTAACATGTAAGGGCTGGGAGACCCATCTCCAAATGTTGAAAAGTGAGAGGCTTTCGTTGCTATTATATCCGGGTATAAGAGGCATTCTCAAGACGTTGACACCATTCGCCCAAGTAATATGTTGCGGAACGCTGTTACAACTGGATCTGTAACATGTAAGGGCTGGGAGACCCATCTCCAAATGTTGAAAAGTGAGAGGCTTTCGTTGCTATTATATCCGGGTATAAGAGGCATTCTCAAGACGTTGACACCATTCGCCCAAGTAATATGTTGCAAAACGCTGTTACAACTGGATCTGTAACATGAAAGGGCTGGGAGATCCATCTCCAATTGTTGAAAAGTGAGAGGCTTTCGTTGCTATTATATCCGGGTATAAGAGGCGTTCTCAAGACGTTGACAACACCATCCGCCCAAGTAATATGTTGCAGAACGCTGTTACAACTGGATCTGTAACATGTAAGGGCTGGGAGACCCATCTCCAAATGTTGAAAAGTGAGATTCTTTCGTTGCTATTATATCCGGGTATAAGAGGCATTCTCAAGACGTTGACACCATTCGCCCAAGTAATATGTTGCCTGTTACAACTGGATCTGTAACATGTAAGGGCTGGGAGACCCATCTCCAATTGTTGAAAAGTGAGAGGCTTTCGTTGCTATTATATCCGGGTATAAGAGGCATTCTCAAGACGTTGACACCATTCGCCCAAGTAATATGTTGCATAACGCTGTTACAACTGGATCTGTAACATGTAAGGGCTGGGAGACCCATCTCCAATTGTTGAAAAGTGAGAGGCTTTCGTTGCTATTATATCCGGGTATAAGAGGCATTCTCAAGACGGTGACACCATTCGCCCAAGTAATATGTTGCATAACGCTGTTACAACTGGATCTGTAACATGTAAGGGCTGGGAGACCCATCTCCAAATGTTGAAAAGTGAGAGGCTTTCGTTGCTATTATATCCGGGTATAAGAGGCATTCTCAAGACGTTGACACCATTCGCCCAAGTAATATGTTGCAGAACGCTGTTACAACTGGATCTGTAACATGTAAGGGCTGGGAGATCCATCTCCAATTGTTGAAAAGTGAGAGGCTTTCGTTGCTATTATATCCGGGTATAAGAGGCGTTCTCAAGACGTTGACAACACCATCCGCCCAAGTAATATGTTGCAGAACGCTGTTACAACTGGATCTGTAACATGTAAGGGCTGGGAGACCCATCTCCAAATGTTGAAAAGTGAGAGGCTTTCGTTGCTATTATATCCGGGTATAAGAGGCATTCTCAAGACGTTGACACCATTCGCCCAAGTAATATGTTGAATGTTACAACTGAATCTGTAACATGTAAGGGCTGGGAGACCCATCTCCAATTGTTGAAAAGTGAGAGGCTTTCGTTGCTCTTATATCCGGGTATAAGAGGCATTCTCAAGACGTTGACACCATTCGCCCAAGTAATATGTTGCAGAACGCTGTTACAACTGGATCTGTAACATGTAAGGGCTGGGAGACCCATCTCCAATTGTTGAAAAGTGAGAGGCTTTCGTTGCTATTATGTCCGGGTATAAGAGGCATTCTCAAGACGTTGACACCATTCGCCCAAGTAATATGTTGCATAACGCTGTTACAACTGGATCTGTAACATGTAAGGGCTGGGAGACCCATCTCCAAATGTTGAAAAGTGAGAGGCTTTCGTTGCTATTATATCCGGGTATAAGAGGCATTCTCAAGACGTTGACACCATTCGCCCAAGTAATATGTTGCAGAACGCTGTTACAACTGGATCTGTAACATGTAAGGGCTGGGAGACCCATCTCCAATTGTTGAAAAGTGAGAGGCTTTCGTTGCTATTATATCCGGGTATAAGAGGCATTCTCAAGACGTTGAAATCATTCGCCCAAGTAATATGTTGCCTGTTACAACTGGATCTGTAACATGTAAGGGCTGGGAGACCCATCTCCAATTGTTGAAAAGTGAGAGGCTTTCGTTGCTATTATATCCGGGTATAAGAGGCATTCTCAAGACGTTGACACCATTCGCCCAAGTAATATGTTGCCTGTTACAACTGGATCTGTAACATGTAAGGGCTGGGAGACCCATCTCCAATTGTTGAAAAGTGAGAGGCTTTCGTTGCTATTATATCCGGGTATAAGAGGCATTCTCAAGACGATGACACCATTCGCCCTAGTAATATGTTGCAGAACGCTGTTACAACTGGATCTGTAACATGTAAGGGCTGGGAGACCCATCTCCAATTGTTGAAAAGTGAGAGACTTTCGTTGCTATTATATCCGGGTATAAGAGGCATTCTCAAGACGTTGACACCATTCGCCCAAGTAATATGTTGCATAACGCTGTTACAACTGGATCTGTAACATGTGAGGGCTGGGAGACCCATCTCCAAATGTTGAAAAGTGAGAGGCTTTCGTTGCTATTATATCCGGGTATAAGAGGCATTCTCAAGACGTTGACACCATTCGCCCAAGTAATATGTTGCATAACGCTGTTACAACTGGATCTGTAACATGTAAGGGCTGGGAGACCCATCTCCAAATGTTGAAAAGTGAGAGGCTTTCGTTGCTATTATATCCGGGTATAAGAGGCGTTCTCAAGACGTTGACAACACCATCCGCCCAAGTAATATGTTGCAGAACGCTGTTACAACTGGATCTGTAACATGTAAGGGCTGGGAGACCCATCTCCAAATGTTGAAAAGTGAGAGGCTTTCGTTGCTATTATATCCGGGTATAAGAGGCATTCTCAAGACGTTGACACCATTCGCCCAAGTAATATGTTGCCTGTTACAACTGGATCTGTAACATGTAAGGGCTGGGAGACCCATCTCCAAATGTTGAAAAGTGAGAGGCTTTCGTTGCTATTATATCCGGGTATAAGAGGCATTCTCAAGACGTTGACACCATTCGCCCAAGTAATATGTTGCAGAACGCTGTTACAACTGGATCTGTAACATGAAAGGGCTGGGAGATCCATCTCCAATTGTTGAAAAGTGAGAGGCTTTCGTTGCTATTATATCCGGGTATAAGAGGCGTTCTCAAGACGTTGACAACACCATCCGCCCAAGTAATATGTTGCAGAACGCTGTTACAACTGGATCTGTAACATGTAAGGGCTGGGAGACCCATCTCCAAATGTTGAAAAGTGAGAGGCTTTCGTTGCTATTATATCCGGGTATAAGAGGCATTCTCAAGACGTTGACACCATTCGCCCAAGTAATATGTTGCCTGTTACAACTGGATCTGTAACATGTAAGGGCTGGGAGACCCATCTCCAATTGTTGAAAAGTGAGAGGCTTTCGTTGCTATTATATCCGGGTATAAGAGGCATTCTCAAGACGGTGACACCATTCGCCCAAGTAATATGTTGCATAACGCTGTTACAACTGGATCTGTAACATGTAAGGGCTGGGAGACCCATCTCCAAATGTTGAAAAGTGAGAGGCTTTCGTTGCTATTATATCCGGGTATAAGAGGCATTCTCAAGACGTTGACACCATTCGCCCAAGTAATATGTTGCAGAACGCTGTTACAACTGGATCTGTAACATGTAAGGGCTGGGAGATCCATCTCCAATTGTTGAAAAGTGAGAGGCTTTCGTTGCTATTATATCCGGGTATAAGAGGCGTTCTCAAGACGTTGACAACACCATCCGCCCAAGTAATATGTTGCAGAACGCTGTTACAACTGGATCTGTAACATGTAAGGGCTGGGAGACCCATCTCCAAATGTTGAAAAGTGAGAGGCTTTCGTTGCTATTATATCCGGGTATAAGAGGCATTCTCAAGACGTTGACACCATTCGCCCAAGTAATATGTTGCAGAACGCTGTTACAACTGGATCTGTAACATGTAAGGGCTGGGAGACCCATCTCCAATTGTTGAAAAGTGAGAGGCTTTCGTTGCTATTATGTCCGGGTATAAGAGGCATTCTCAAGACGTTGACACCATTCGCCCAAGTAATATGTTGCATAACGCTGTTACAACTGGATCTGTAACATGTAAGGGCTGGGAGACCCATCTCCAAATGTTGAAAAGTGAGAGGCTTTCGTTGCTATTATATCCGGGTATAAGAGGCATTCTCAAGACGTTGACACCATTCGCCCAAGTAATATGTTGCAGAACGCTGTTACAACTGGATCTGTAACATGTAAGGGCTGGGAGACCCATCTCCAATTGTTGAAAAGTGAGAGGCTTTCGTTGCTATTATATCCGGGTATAAGAGGCATTCTCAAGACGTTGACACCATTCGCCCAAGTAATATGTTGCCTGTTACAACTGGATCTGTAACATGTAAGGGCTGGGAGACCCATCTCCAATTGTTGAAAAGTGAGAGGCTTTCGTTGCTATTATATCCGGGTATAAGAGGCATTCTCAAGACGTTGACACCATTCGCCCAAGTAATATGTTGCAGAACGCTGTTACAACTGGATCTGTAACATGTAAGGGCTGGGAGACCCATCTCCAATTGTTGAAAAGTGAGAGACTTTCGTTGCTATTATATCCGGGTATAAGAGGCATTCTCAAGACGTTGACACCATTCGCCCAAGTAATATGTTGCATAACGCTGTTACAACTGGATCTGTAACATGTAAGGGCTGGGAGACCCATCTCCAAATGTTGAAAAGTGAGAGGCTTTCGTTGCTATTATATCCGGGTATAAGAGGCATTCTCAAGACGTTGACACCATTCGCCCAAGTAATATGTTGCAGAACGCTGTTACAACTGGATCTGTAACATGTAAGGGCTGGGAGACCCATCTCCAAATGTTGAAAAGTGAGAGGCTTTCGTTGCTATTATATCCGGGTATAAGAGGCGTTCTCAAGACGTTGACAACACCATTCGCCCAAGTAATATGTTGCAGAACGCTGTTACAACTGGATCTGTAACATGTAAGGGCTGGGAGACCCATCTCCAAATGTTGAAAAGTGAGAGGCTTTCGTTGCTATTATATCCGGGTATAAGAGGCGTTCACAAGACGTTGACAACACCATCCGCCCAAGTAATATGTTGCAGAACGTTGTTACAACTGGATCTGTAACATGTAAGGGCTGGGAGACCCATCTCCAAATGTTGAAAAGTGAGAGGCTTTCGTTGCTATTATATCCGGGTATAAGAGGCATTCTCAAGACGTTGACAACACCATCCGCCCAAGTAATATGTTGCAGAACGCTGTTACAACTGGATCTGTAACATGTAAGGGCTGGGAGACCCATCTCCAATTGTTGAAAAGTGAGAGGCTTTCGTTGCTATTATATCCGGGTATAAGAGGCATTCTCAAGACGTTGACACCATTCGCCCAAGTAATATGTTGCAGAACGCTGTTACAACTGGATCTGTAACATGTAAGGGCTGGGAGACCCATCTCCAATTGTTGAAAAGTGAGAGGCTTTCGTTGCTATTATATCCGGGTATAAGAGGCATTCTCAAGACGTTGACAACACCATCCGCCCAAGTAATATGTTGCAGAACGCTGTTACAACTGGATCTGTAACATGTAAGGGCTGGGAGACCCATCTCCAATTGTTGAAAAGTGAGAGGCTTTCGTTGCTATTATATCCGGGTATAAGAGGCATTCTCAAGACGTTGACACCATTCGCCCAAGTAATATGTTGCAGAACGCTGTTACAACTGGATCTGTAACATGTAAGGGCTGGGAGACCCATCTCCAATTGTTGAAAAGTGAGAGGCTTTCGTTGCTATTATATCCGGGTATAAGAGGCATTCTCAAGACGTTGACAACACCATCCGCCCAAGTAATATGTTGCAGAACGCTGTTACAACTGGATCTGTAACATGTAAGGGCTGGGAGACCCATCTCCAATTGTTGAAAAGTGAGAGGCTTTCGTTGCTATTATATCCGGGTATAAGAGGCATTCTCAAGACGTTGACAACACCATCCGCCCAAGTAATATGTTGCATAACGCTGTTACAACTGGATCTGTAACATGTAAGGGCTGGGAGACCCATCTCCAAATGTTGAAAAGTGAGAGGCTTTCGTTGCTAATATATCCGGGTATAAGAGGCATTCTCAAGACGTTGACACCATTCGCCCAAGTAATATGTTGCCTGTTACAACTGGATCTGTAACATGTAAGGGCTGGGAGACCCATCTCCAATTGTTGAAAAGTGAGAGGCTTTCGTTGCTATTATATCCGGGTATAAGAGGCATTCTCAAGACGTTGACACCATTCGCCCAAGTAATATGTTGCATAACGCTGTTACAACTGGATCTGTAACATGTAAGGGCTGGGAGACCCATCTCCAAATGTTGAAAAGTGAGAGGCTTTCGTTGCTATTATATCCGGGTATAAGAGGCATTCTCAAGACGTTGACACCATTCGCCCAAGTAATATGTTGCCTTTTACAACTGGATCTGTAACATGTAAGGGCTGGGAGTCCCATCTCCCATTGTTGAAAAGTGAGAGGCTTTCGTTGCTATTATATCCGGGTATAAGAGGCATTCTCAAGACGTTGACACCATTCGCCCAAGTAATATGTTGCATAACGCTATTACAATTGGATCTGTAACATGTAAGGGCTGGGAGACCCATCTCCAAATGTTGAAAAGTGAGAGGCTTTCGTTGCTATTATATCCGGGTATAAGAGGCGTTCTCAAGACGTTGACAACACCATCCGCCCAAGTAATATGTTGCAGAACGCTGTTACAACTGGATCTGTAACATGTAAGGGCTGGGAGACCCATCTCCAAATGTTGAAAAGTGAGAGGCTTTCGTTGCTATTATATCCGGGTATAAGAGGCATTCTCAAGACGTTGACACCATTCGCCCAAGTAATATGTTGCAGAACGCTGTTACAACTGGATCTGTAGCATGTAAGGGCTGGGAGACCCATCTCCAATTGTTGAAAAGTGAGAGGCTTTCGTTGCTATTATATCCGGGTATAAGAGGCATTCTCAAGACGTTGACAACACCATCCGCCCAAGTAATATGTTGCAGAACGCTGTTACAACTGGATCTGTAACATGTAAGGGCTGGGAGACCCATCTCCAAATGTTGAAAAGTGAGAGGCTTTCGTTGCTATTATATCCGGGTATAAGAGGCATTCTCAAGACGTTGACACCATCCGCCCAAGTAATATGTTGCAGAACGCTGTTACAACTGGATCTGTAACATGTAAGGGCTGGGAGACCCATCTCCAATTGTTGAAAAGTGAGAGGCTTTCGTTGCTATTATATCCGGGTATAAGAGGCATTCTCAAGACGTTGACAACACCATCCGCCCAAGTAATATGTTGCATAACGCTGTTACAACTGGATCTGTAACATGTAAGGGCTGGGAGACCCATCTCCAAATGTTGAAAAGTGAGAGGCTTTCGTTGCTAATATATCCGGGTATAAGAGGCATTCTCAAGACGTTGACACCATTCGCCCAAGTAATATGTTGCCTGTTACAACTGGATCTGTAACATGTAAGGGCTGGGAGACCCATCTCCAATTGTTGAAAAGTGAGAGGCTTTCGTTGCTATTATATCCGGGTATAAGAGGCATTCTCAAGACGTTGACACCATTCGCCCAAGTAATATGTTGCATAACGCTGTTACAACTGGATCTGTAACATGTAAGGGCTGGGAGACCCATCTCCAAATGTTGAAAAGTGAGAGGCTTTCGTTGCTATTATATCCGGGTATAAGAGGCGTTCTCAAGACGTTGACAACACCATCCGCCCAAGTAATATGTTGCAGAACGCTGTTACAACTGGATCTGTAACATGTAAGGGCTGGGAGACCCATCTCCAAATGTTGAAAAGTGAGAGGCTTTCGTTGCTATTATATCCGGGTATAAGAGGCATTCTCAAGACGTTGACACCATTCGCCCAAGTAATATGTTGCCTGTTACAACTGGATCTGTAACATGTAAGGGCTGGGAGACCCATCTCCAATTGTTGAAAAGTGAAAGGCTTTCGTTGCTATTATATCCGGGTATAAGAGGCATTCTCAAGACGTTGACACCATTCGCCCAAGTAATATGTTGCAGAACGCTGTTACAACTGGATCTGTAACATGTAAGGGCTGGGAGACCCATCTCCAATTGTTGAAAAGTGAGAGGCTTTCGTTGCTATTATATCCGGGTATAAGAGGCATTCTCAAGACGTTGACACCATTCGCCCAAGTAATATGTTGCATAACGCTGTTACAACTGGATCTGTAACATGTAAGGGCTGGGAGACCCATCTCCAAATGTTGAAAAGTGAGAGGCTTTCGTTGCTATTATATCCGGGTATAAGAGGCATTCTCAAGACGTTGACAACACCATCCGCCCAAGTAATATGTTGCATAACGCTGTTACAACTGGATCTGTAACATGTAAGGGCTGGGAGACCCATCTCCAAATGTTGAAAAGTGAGAGGCTTTCGTTGCTATTATATCCGGGTATAAGAGGCATTCTCAAGACGTTGACACCATTCGCCCAAGTAATATGTTGCATAACGCTGTTACAACTGGATCTGTAACATGTAAGGGCTGGGAGACACATCTCCAATTGTTGAAAAGTGAGAGGCTTTCGTTGCTATTATATCCGGGTATAAGAGGCATTCTCAAGACGTTGACACCATTCGCCCAAGTAATATGTTGCCTGTTACAACTGGATCTGTAACATGTAAGGGCTGGGAGACCCATCTCCAATTGTTGAAAAGTGAGAGGCTTTCGTTGCTATTATATCCGGGTATAAGAGGCATTCTCAAGACGTTGACACCATTCGCCCAAGTAATATGTTGCCTGTTACAACTGGATCTGTAACATGTAAGGGCTGGGAGACCCATCTCCAATTGTTGAAAAGTGAGAGGCTTTCGTTGCTATTATATCCGGGTATAAGAGGCATTCTCAAGACGTTGACACCATTCGCCCAAGTAATATGTTGCCTGTTACAACTGGATATGTAACATGTAAGGGCTGGGAGACACATCTCCAATTGTTGAAAAGTGAGAGGCTTTCGTTGCTATTATATCCGGGTATAAGAGGCATTCTCAAGACGTTGACACCATTCGCCCAAGTAATATGTTGCATAACGCTGTTACAACTGGATCTGTAAGATGTAAGGGCTGGGAGACACATCTCCAATTGTTGAAAAGTGAGAGGCTTTCGTTGCTATTATATCCGGGTATAAGAGGCGTTCTCAAGACGTTGACACCATTCGCCCAAGTAATATGTTGCATAACGCTGTTACAACTGGATCTGTAACATGTAAGGGCTGGGAGACCCATCTCCAATTGTTGAAAAGTGAGAGGCTTTCGTTGCTATTATATCCGGGTATAAGAGGCGTTCTCAAGACGTTGACACCATTCGCCCAAGTAATATGTTGTATTACGCTGTTACAACTGGATCTGTAACATGTAAGGGCTGGGAGACCCATCTCCAATTGTTGAAAAGTGAGAGGCTTTCGTTGCTATTATATCCGGGTATAAGAGGCGTTCTCAAGACGTTGACAACACCATTCGCCCAAGTAATATGTTGTAGAATGTGCACACTCAGAACGTTTCATTTTACGTTAAAAATGTACGTTACGTTGGCCTGTTCACATGAGGGAGAATTTGTTTTACAATAAAATCTTTGTCATGTCGGCATCGGCCTGTTCATACGCGGAAGGTATTCTTTCACCTTAAAATCTTCGTTACGTTAGCCTGATCACATGCGGAAAGTTTAGTTTTACCTAAAATAAACATCGCATCGGCATCGGCCTGTTCACACGCGAAAGGTTTTGTATAACTGTAATACTGTGCGTAGGAAAGTCGCGAGATGCCGTTTTATACGAGTCTTTGCCACATTATACATTATACATACATTATACATTTTATTGCCTATACTCTTTCCTTTTACTTATTTTCCAACATATTTCAGTCTTGCTTGCCTTTTGATACTTGTTGTACAGGCGATGGTTAAGGAGTCTTGGTTTTTGCCCACTCTCGTTGCCAAAAAAGTGTTACACGTGCCTGACTTACTTCACCAATAACACTCTACGCCCGCCAAGTTTACGGCAACCATGGGGGTGTGAGGACGGAGTTATTGAGGCGCCGGCCTGCTTTTACTCATAAACGAAAGGTAATTACGGTAACCAATGAGCTATTAACATTTTTATCGTAAGCCATTTGAACTACTGCAATGAGTTTTTCCATTAGCTAATGAATAACTGGACCGCCTGGGTATCCTCTCGGCAGACATAAAGAAATAAGTGTTTCGAGTTACACAGGCGATTAATAAGTTTAATACAGTCGTGGGAAGCAGTGGTTACGTAAACCTTTAGGGTTCTGAACTGTACTTTGGTTTTCCTTTTGTTGTTACCTTTAGGGCAGTAACAAGGCAAGGACATAAAGCCCTGTAATAGGTGGTTTGAGAAGAATGAATGTTTCACATTTATAGGGTTATAGCCGTGAAATATTCCGACTCCTTATAGGGGTTATTAAAAACGGTGCGGTCGAACTGCGCAAAGTTGCTCTCCCATTGCAGGTCGAAGTGCGCAAGTGGCTAAATCGAGGGTAGTTTCGCACTGCGCAGCCTACAAGTCGTATCGCTTGGCAAAAATGTAAAGTAAAAGTAAGAATGTGAAGTAAAATGAAGAATGTGAAGTAAAAGTAAGAATGTAAAATAAAAGCTTTTACTTACAAGTAACATGAAACTATCTGGAAAGAAAAGCCGTCAATGAAAATCCAAATAGAGTTTTAAAATTATATTACATACTTTTAGTAGCTATATACTAATTTGCTACTCATTAAACATGGTAGGCTATACCATTCTTAGGCTATACTTTCTTATCTATACGATGGATCCCAAGAACGGATACCAAAAAGAAATAAACCTTATAAAATATTTTCCAATTTCCAGCCGAATTTGTGCTTAATTTTTCTGAACTATAAAATATTAACAAAACATAACCTAACAAATGTTATCATTCAGTCGACGATAATTATGAAAACATTAATCATCTTTTATTTATTATTATACAAATTTATGTACGGTTAGGCTTGTTTAATTTCTTTTTTACGTAATAACGAATAGAGAGTTTTTATAATTGCGGGCAATTTCCAAGGTGATTCTCAACGAAAGTGTAACATTTACAATTTACGAACAAATTCCTTCGCGTCATAATAAATACCTTAAACTGTCGGCTAATAGTAAACTTGTTAATAAAAATCCTTGCAGACCTTAGCATGTACAATCTAATACTCTCTTCCTCAGAGTTGACTAAAAGACAACTTGTAGGCCTACTAGCATAATAGATCAACCGTGCATAATGGTCTTAGGGTCTACCTGCGCAGTTCGTACAAAAATTTTCGCACTTCAGTTACGAGATCAGACTCTTGAGAATACAGACCAGAAAGTACGATTGATTTGATTCGATATTGTTTTAAAGGAATAGTTTAGTTGATATAAAAGTATTCAATAGTAAATTCGTAAGTGGCAGATTGCTGGGTCACAAGTGGCACGGTGGCAGATTGCTGGGTCGCAAGTGGCACGGTGGCAGATTGCTGGGTCGCAAGTGGCAGATTGCTGGGCCACAAGTGGCACAGGGGCAGATTGCTGGGTCGCAAGTGGCACAGGGGCAGATTGCTGGGTCGCAAGTGGCACGGTGGCAGATTGCTGGGTCGCAAGTGGCACGGGTCGCAACTGGCACGGCACCTCGGCGATGAGGAGACTCGGTTCTGAGGATACGCCACGCTACTCGTTACACCCCATAAAAGGAAAGGATATGGAGTTGTGGGAAGAATTAGAGTAGAACTAAGGAAAGAATGTCACCATTTCTTGGTACTGGGTAAATGAGAGACTCATAGTACCAGTTTAAAATAAGAAAATTATTATTAATTAAATAATAAAACATAGTTTAAAATTTTAAAAAATGTAGAAATTATTCATCTACGGCTGAAAAAACTAATGCTTTTTATAGAAAATATATTTTTGTATTGTTAACATTATTTTGTGCCTGAAAAACATGCGTTTGATAAATTATAGGCTACCTGCTATTTACTACACCTATATATGCATTATTATATTATTGCCAAAAAAATTGATTTTTTTCAAATCAAAAGGGAAATAAACACTTTTGTCTTTTTGGTAGAGAAGTAGTCTTGCCTCGCTGGAACACACAGAATATTTCCTCCTATCTGCACGTGAGCTACACCCTACCTGCGAAACAACGAATTAAATTCAATAGATCTCTATAATACTAATGATTTCATTTTGTAAACAATCCATCTGTTTTATTCACGAGGAACCGATGCGCAAATAATAGTTATAATTTTGTAAAATTAAAAACAAATAACGTAGTTTAATCAGGTGCTTTACTTTGCGCAACGTATTTTTACAGTAACAACAACTGCAATGAAACAGTAATATAGTAAGTTTATTTAAACACTTTCCCGTCTTACCTACAACCTGATTCTAGATAATTAAATTGGGTTTTTATTTACACTAGATACTTTATTTTAAGGTTAGGAATAAAAACGAAGTTTTCTCAAAGTTGGTAATAATGCTCAAAACAGTGATTTAAAGGATATATTTACTGTAAAGACAAACATTTAGTATCCATGAGAGCTAAATTTAAAGCTTTACTGAACTTAAGAGTCTTCTATCATATAAATAAAAGTAGATGTATGCATGTTGGGAAAGTTAGTTGGTTGTTATTTGTGTGTGTGTGTGTGTGTGTGTGTGTGTGTGTGTGTGTGTGTGTGTGTGTGTGTGTGTGTGTGTGTGTGTGTGTGTGTGTGTGTGTGTGTGTGTTGTGTGTGTGTGTGTGAGTGTGTGTGTGTGTGTGTGTGTGTGTGTGTGTGTGTGTGTGTGTGTGTGTGTGTGTGTGTGTGTG
>JBAIZL010000032.1:117500-125000 GCA_036971475.1 Prosapia bicincta | reverse complement strand
TTGCTCAAATAGCTGTATAAGCTACCGACACCCTGTGTATTATTCACACAGTGTATGTGATACGTTTTGCAAATTAATTTATAAGAAAAATGTCGGAATCACTTAAGGGAAAGTACTTTGATCTCGGATTAAAAGCTTTTAGTAAATTTTGCTTTCAAGTTGAAAAGCGTTTTAAGTAACATTAACCAAAAATGTTCACCACCAAGCTGTTTAATGCTAATGGACGTATGACACTGGAGTCTGCTCGGTTTTATCACACATTGCATTGCATTCTTAAATTAATTTGTAATATTCTCCAGTGAAGAAGGAAATATGAATTCAAATATAAAGACAATTTAATAAAGAACCTGTCTGCTGTAGAAACTTTCGTCTATTGCTCGTTATATTTCATTGCTTTACTCTGTATAGTTTTATTAGTTTAACTAGAGCAAGACTTCGTCTCTGTTCATATAATGGTGGTACAGTTATTCATTAAGGAGATCTCTGATAAAATATGTATTCTTTAAGGAGAAGGGAGATTTTTCTCTGTAACTATAATGCCGCTCTCAAGGTCTAACTAAATGGGTTTGATACCCACGCTGGACCGTGTCCTTCCTGTAAGGCGAACCAAGAATGAATAAAGGTCTGATTGCGCTACCCGAGTGTTTCATAATGTTTTAAACTATTTATATTTTACAAAGTTGATTTCTCGATAAAATCTTGAATATAATGCTGATACGTATTCCTTCGCGGGTGGAAAAATATGAATAGTTATTATCTGGAGTACATCCTTTCATTCTTGCAGTGCATAAAATCGCAGTTCCGCTAGAATCTGGTCTAGCATTGACGAGGTGAACCCAACAACAGTTGAAGAGCGAGACCTCAACTGTTCAACTGTTGTTGGGTTCACCTCGTCATTGCTAGATGAGATTCTAGCGAAACGTCGGAGCTGCGATTTTCTGCACTTCAGAATGAACGGATGTACACTAGATAATAACTATTGATCATCATCATCATATATATATATATATATATATATATATATATATATATATATAATTTTGATACAAGAAAATTGATTCTTTCTAGTTATTTATTATTATATGAATTTATAAATTGACGTGATATGAGAAAAACATTCACGAGAGAGATCCTTACTTAATAAAGGGGTATGAATGAATCCTGCACTATTTGAGGAATAGTTTTATACATCCCGGTAGAGAGTAGAATGTAAGGATGAGTCTATCCAAATGATTATTAGATTTCCCCACTTGTGTCCTGTATTTCCCCTGCTTAACACATACTCAATACGGAGGTGTTCTATTCGTACGTAATACAACGAATGCGTGAGTCTTACATCCTTAGCTTGATAACAATAGACTTGACTCATCGCTACAAAATACGAAAACGAATCTCCAAGGACGTCTTGGCACCAGCCTGCTTTCTTCAAATCCTTTCCTATTCCAATCCATTAATTGGGGTATAGTGGTGTATACGTATCAATGTCATGTAGTTTCAGATACTCTTCTACATCCACTTCGAGTGGTTAGAACATGTAACCATCTCCTTGTGACAACAGTTCAGAATAAATCTACTCCAGTGACTCTTCTTAATCTCCTTGTAGGTTTTTTTTTAGATATGTCCCTGTGACGTTAACTAAATTGGGTCTAACCCTTTTGACTCTTTTTCATCCACGATGAATGTTTTGTTTATGAGCAGATTGTTATAAGTAAATATCTCTCGATGGCGTATTTAAATTGGGAGCTAACCCCGTGACTCTTCTCCATCCAGAACTAATGGTAAGGTGTGCAGGCACTTCCATGACTTCCATTCAGATTTGGTCTACCCCCGTGACTCTTCTCCATCCAGAACTAATGGTAAGGTGTGCAGGCACTTCCATGACTTCCATTCAGATTTGGTCTACTCCTGTGACTCTTCTCCGTACAAGATGAATGGTTTAATACGAATAGATATCTCTGGGTGACATATTTGTATTGGGAACTACCACAGTGACTTTTCTCCATTTTTGGATGAGTTTTATATAACCTCCTGAACTTTACTTATGATTGACCAACCTTCCCACATTCATCGCACACACATACAATCTCATTTGTGTTTTCCTTTAAACACAAAGGCGTAACAGATAGCTGTATACAAAATATTTAAAATAATGTATGATTCCGTGTTCTGTTTTTAACGTTTACTATTCTATAGAGATCCTCGCGCGGTTCCTTCGATTTAACGCTGCTTGTAAGGGAACTAACTTCGTAACGGTTTAACAGAACTTTTTGTCTAACGAAATACATTTGGATAACACGGAATGTCGTTACGTTTCACACCTTCCACTGACCCATTAAGGAGAGTGCACAGTCGTCTCTGTTTCTAGATTTTTTTGCATTTCACGAGGAAGCGGCAACTTCAATTTGTCACTGACGGTTTTTATTGACGCTTACACAAAGCTAAAGTGATTTCGGATCGTTCTTGGGAATACTGAATAGACGTTCTTTGAATCGCACATCTGATACAAATGTGGATTTCAGAAGAAATTTAGAGAATGGTTCCAAGGTAAGTGACTAAACAGTACTTTATCTCTTGTGCCTGTAGAGCTGCTTCACATTGATTTTACAGCGACCACACAAAGCCGCCACTCGCAGACGAATTAATAATATTAGGATTATTAAATTATTGGTCCCGTGTGGGATTAATAGTCCCCATTGGGCGCCTCCCCAGGGGGTGTATAGGGGAAAGCTCGCAAAATATGGAGGGTACCGGGGTAATAGAACACCCGGGGTGAACCGAAACTAGCACCAGTCACCCCTCAGAGGGTTAAAGCAATGGGCTTGTTCCCTATTCTTCGGAAATTTGTATAAAGCAAAGAGAACTAAACTTTACCCTCGGAACCAGGACGGAAATATCGGAAAACGAAACCAGCTACGGAGAATGGCAAGGTGAATCGCGACGAGAGTGTGCAAGGAATCCGAACAAAAGAAGAAGAAGCAGTCAGAGAGGGGGAAAACATTGATACTGACGTAATGGCTTTATCAGAAACAAAAACGATATGCAGATATGTACATGTATATAGCGGAGTACCTAAAGGAGAACGGGCCATAAGAGGAGTGTCGCTACTAGTAAAGAAAAAGTGTAAGAGGTACATAACAAGATATGAACCAATTGACGAACGTATTGTGAAAGTTAACATAAATCCATTTGGTACAACAATAGTCATTATAGGAGTTTATGAACCGACTGACAAAGACACAGATGAAGAAAGAGATATGCTACAAAAAATTACAAGTAATAATCGATGAAATGGGAAATAATAGAAAAATCATTACAATAGACGAACAGGATCGAGTTTCGGGGACGAGTTAGTCGGTATATCTGGAGGGAACCAAATAAACGACAGCGGAGAGAGGCTAATAGAACTATGCCAAAATAACGACCTGAAAATAATAAATGGTTTCTTTAAGATTAAAGAGATACACAAGTATACATGTACACAAAGCTCCCGATGATTTTAGTCACCATATCGTAATATCGAAAAACACGAACTTCAAAATGAATGATGTCAGAACTCACATATCGCAGGTCTGATCATTACTTGCACTGGCAAACGTAATGTTTCCATATAAACATAAACCAATAACAAAAACCACAAACAGCACAGTAGAAAACATCAACATGGAAGACCAGGAATTGACAATATAAAATATTAAAGGCCTAATAGACGAAAGCATAAGATATCTATATCGAATCCGACTATGCCAGAAATTAGAAGAACAACACTATTAAAATATGGAAAACTGGATAATAAAATCAAAGATGCGATGCACCAACCAGCAAAAAAAAGCTCTGGGAACAATATATAAGGCAAGGAATAGAAGACAAACTAGGTATAACTGGAATATAGATTCAAAAGTCAGAAAGAAGGGCGCATGACACGAAAAAAAAATAATAGGAAAAGGTAGACCTGCAGATCAAGGCAAAATACTTGTGCGTTGGAAACCCCATGGAGAATAACTTGGTGTTAGGAGGGGGCGAAGAAATCCAAACCTACGGCAAATACGGAGTGGAAAAAACAAAAGATGGTCAAGAAAGAGAAGAAATAAAACATAGAGTAGTACCTGAATGAAGAGCAGCATAAAGAATTGGACGCTCGTAGGAGATCAGGTCAGATCTCTAGACGAGAACATAGGATAAATGAAAAAATTAGAGACATAATAGAGAAGAAGGAGACAATCAAAGGAAAGCTGTTCAGTTGGACAGTTTCAGGAAGGACAGCTGATATAGTTGCGACACGTGAAGATGATCGCGGAGGGAAGGTTACCGAGAGGTCCTTTGGAATTGACGCCACCGGAGGGGAAAAAACGTGAGGAACAGGTCTAACATGGGGAGAAACCATCAATAAATCCTTAAGTGAAAGGAACTTGCCGGGGTAAAATTGCTACAATAGGAGAGTATGGAGGACAGTAACTGCAGACGGCATAAAAACGGCACTAGCCGCTTGGTATCTTGAAAAGTATTTAGGAATAAATGACCTCGAGCTTTTTAAGAGCTGATTCACTTGAGAGAAGGTTCTCCTATATTATATTCCATTTCCAATCGTAATTAGTTTTGCCTTCTCAAAGACATCCTTCGACATCACCTCTGGGGCATCGTAGAGGGTTGTCTTCTCGCTTGGTCCTCAATGACTCAGAAATGGCGCCCATTACGTTCAGAAAATTTAACCCACACTCTCCAATGCCACCGGAAATTTATGTTATTGAATTAATCATCCCGTAAATGTTTTAATCTATAAAAGACGTAAACTTTTAGAAAAACTCTGAATGAGGAATTATTCTAAGCGTGAATACTGTAAAAGCATTTGTATGTATATATATATATATATATATATATATATATATATATATATATATATATATATATATATAAAGAACTAAGTCAAAATACAAATACAAGAATTATAATTGAATTTACAATTCAAAGCTTTTCGTTGGTTAACAGTACCAACATGATGATGATGATGATGTTGGTACTGTTAGCCAACGAAAAGCTTTGAATTGTAAATTCAATTATAATTCTTGTATTTGTATTTTGACTTACTTCTTCATTAATACACAAGAATACATATTGCGATATTTATATATATATATATATATATATATATATATTAAAAATTGATATATATATAATAAATATATAATATGTGTATATATATATATATATATATATATATATAATATGTGTATATATATATATATATATATATATATATATATATATATATAATATTTATAATACATATTTTTTTCCAATTTAACATATGTTTTAGGCCTATAGCTTACATTATTGTAATTTTCATTCCTGATGATGTTGGTACTGTTTACCAACGAAAGGCTTTGAATTTAAATTAATAAATATTCTTGTATTTGAATGACCTATGTTGTTTTAAATTATTATACAAGAAAAAGTATGATATATATATATATATATATATATATATATATATATATATATATATATATTAAATTACACTTTTGCTATTACTTGCGACCAGACATATATTAACTAAAAGACTATTTGTTAACTAATATATTAATAATCTTGTTTAGAATCAACGATCACTTAGACCTTACACATCGTAAGTTCTTCTGTGATCATCGTTCCCTTATAATGATCGAACATTAAACACCTCACATTATAGGTAAATAGGGCTTCACCTTTTTAACGGACCTGACTTAACCTTAATAGACGAGTTCGTTGCTAGTAAGAAAAGAGTCATCTCTTATTTAAAATATTGTTAGATCTATCAACTAATGTTGGTACAGCAATGCACGGGTTTTTAGAATAGCATATACAACTTTAGTTCTAATACAGTGTTGGTATGCCCACAGAAAAGTATCACAACAGGTATATAAACAAGAACAATCAGGGTGTGTAAACTCAAAACAGAAGACAGATGGGAAGGTCACAAAGAACTAGAAATGAAAAGGAGATGGTTTGACAATGTTTAATAAAAAGGTATCCTGGCTTTATTTTAAAACAGTAATGAAAATCCAGGAAAATATTTCCAACGACCTGGAAATGTATTTCGTCGTTTTCTCTATTCACACTTTAAACCCTTGTAAAATATCCAATCTTTTTACTCTATTGTGTTCAACTAAACCGAGACAAGTTTGTTGTGCCGTAAAGCTTCAGCGTTTGCCGTAAAGCTGGAACGACCATCTGCCAATAAAAGTTGCTTCCAATATAAACACGATTTCTGGCAGCTGTCAAAAACGGCCATTTCAATACATTCGGTAAAGTGTATTGCCTCAATTTAGTGCGTCAATAAAACCAAATTACAGGAAAAGTGCCGAAAGTTGTCGCGAAGGCGATTGATTGGCAGGGAACGTAATGCTTAATAGAACTCAGTGCTGATGGCGTGGTTAGCCTAAGAGCTAGGCGAGGATGTAGCACCAGCGAGGGACCCTAGTGGAGACCGAAGTATATATACTACTCAATATTTACTAACCTTTCACTTTCTAAGTGGCTCCTTGTAGCCTTCGGTCTCCATCTAAGGTCTGTGAAGTGCAATATGACGTAAATAGCGACCAGTGAAATTAGGGAGGATCACGGAATTATACCTGCTCTGGCTGTTCCACACTCTTCTTAAACTCGGGGTGCATTTTGACCCCCAGAGTGGTAAATTTCATTCTGGTAGCTCACATGAGTTTTCAGCAGTGCTGACCGCCCTAGTACCTTCATGTCTCATCCCTCCACCCCTTCCAGACCAGTTTTCGTCAGTTCCTCGCAGTCCTTGAAACTTGCTCTGGGGTGCAACACGGATCCCGCGCCAGTAGTTACGTTTTGTGGCCCTATTTATTTTAACATACGTTTAATTATCATTGTGGAGTGGCGTTTTGTTTATTTGTTGTTTTTTATTAGTTCTAAATATCTTACATCCCCAAGATGACTCTCAGTAAGAAACCTGATGGACTTTAGAAACCAATGCTTGTTACAAAAAATACAGGGACCAATACGTTTATACCAAATATTATTAGTTCATTATCTTTATGTTTTACGATGTTTTTTTATTGTTATATTTTATATAAGTTCTCTTTGTACTTTTGTATAATATAATTTTCGTTTTGTGCAAAAAAAATGTAAAAAAGCGTGTGTTTTGCTTCCTTACCAAAACTTCAATATTTTAGTGAAATTATAGTTGTGTAACTTTAGTCCCAAAAAATAAGCAACATATTGTCCAAATACCAATGGTATTATTTTTTTCTATTGTTTTATAGCTTATTAACAAGAATACAAGGTTAAACAAATTTAAACTGCAACGAAAATTTGTTTTCATGCAAATGGAAAAAAAATTTACATTTTTAACAAAAATTTTCAAAAATAAAAAGAAATTAAACCAAATATTCAAATTTGTGTACAACCGCTTAAACATTGTGTATAACAGTTAGAAACATTCTAAAATTTTAGGAAACCAAGGCAATTGTGACAAAATTTGTGTCAGAATAAAAAAAATGT
>JBAIZL010000032.1:80000-112500 GCA_036971475.1 Prosapia bicincta | reverse complement strand
GTTACCAGACGTGTACACTCATACGTCTTACACAGCCAGACAGGTTATGTTAGAGGACGTTATAAGCAAGTTGTACTGTACAATCATAGCCAGCCTAAATAAGGTTCACTTTAAAACCAATTGTTACCAGACGTGTACACTCATACGTCTTACACAGCCAGACAGGTTATGTTAGAGGACGTTATAAGCAAGTTGTACTGTACAATCATAGCCAGCCTAAATAAGGTTCACTTTAAAACCAATTGTTACCAGACGTGTACACTCATACGTCTTACACAGCCAGACAGGTTATGTTAGAGGACGTTATAAGCAAGTTGTACTGTGCAATCATAACCAGCCTAAATAAGGTTCACTTTAAAACCAATTGTTACCAGACGTGTACACTCATACGTCTTACACAGCCAGACAGGTTATGTTAGAGGACGTTATAAGCAAGTTGTACTGTACAATCATAGCCAGCCTAAATAAGGTTCACTTTAAAACCAATTGTTACCAGACGTGTACACTCATACGTCTTACACAGCCAGACAGGTTATGTTAGAGGACGTTATAAGCAAGTTGTACTGTGCAATCATAGCCAGCCTAAATAAGGTTCACTTTAAAACCAATTGTTACCAGACGTGTACACTCATACGTCTTACACAGCCAGACAGGTTATGTTAGAGGACGTTATAAGCAAGTTGTACTGTGCAATCATAGCCAGCCTAAATAAGGTTCACTTTAAAACCAATTGTTACCAGACGTGTACACTCATACGTCTTACACAGCCAGACAGGTTATGTTAGAGGACGTTATAAGCAAGTTGTACTGTGCAATCATAGCCAGCCTAAATAAGGTTCACTTTAAAACCAATTGTTACCAGACGTGTACACTCATACGTCTTACACAGCCAGACAGGTTATGTTAGAGGACGTTATAAGCAAGTTGTACTGTACAATCATAGCCAGCCTAAATAAGGTTCGCTTTAAAACCAATTGTTACCAGACGTGTACACTCATACGTCTTACACAGCCAGACAGGTTATGTTAGAGGACGTTATAAGCAAGTTGTACTGTGCAATCATAGCCAGCCTAAATAAGGTTCACTTTAAAACCAATTGTTACCAGACGTGTACACTCATACGTCTTACACAGCCAGACAGGTTATGTTAGAGGACGTTATAAGCAAGTTGTACTGTACAATCATAGCCAGCCTAAATAAGGTTCACTTTAAAACCAATTGTTACCAGACGTGTACACTCATACGTCTTACACAGCCAGACAGGTTATGTTAGAGGACGTTATAAGCAAGTTGTACTGTGCAATCATAGCCAGCCTAAATAAGGTTCACTTTAAAACCAATTGTTACCAGACGTGTACACTCATACGTCTTACACAGCCAGACAGGTTATGTTAGAGGACGTTATAAGCAAGTTGTACTGTACAATCATAGCTAGCCTAAATAAGGTTCACTTTAAAACCAATTGTTACCAGACGTGTACACTCATACGTCTTACACAGCCAGACAGGTTATGTTAGAGGACGTTATAAGCAAGTTGTACTGTACAATCATAGCCAGCCTAAATAAGGTTCACTTTAAAACCAATTGTTACCAGACGTGTACACTCATACGTCTTACACAGCCAGACAGGTTATGTTAGAGGACGTTATAAGCAAGTTGTACTGTACAATCATAGCCAGCCTAAATAAGGTTCACTTTAAAACCAATTGTTACCAGACGTGTACACTCATACGTCTTACACAGCCAGACAGGTTATGTTAGAGGACGTTATAAGCAAGTTGTACTGTACAATCATAGCCAGCCTAAATAAGGTTCACTTTAAAACCAATTGTTACCAGACGTGTACACTCATACGTCTTACACAGCCAGACAGGTTATGTTAGAGGACGTTATAAGCAAGTTGTACTGTACAATCATAGCCAGCCTAAATAAGGTTCACTTTAAAACCAATTGTTACCAGACGTGTACACTCATACGTCTTACACAGCCAGACAGGTTATGTTAGAGGACGTTATAAGCAAGTTGTACTGTACAATCATAGCCAGCCTAAATAAGGTTCACTTTAAAACCAATTGTTAGCGGTCGTGTACACTCATACGTCTTACACAGCCAGACAGGTTATGTTAGAGGACGTTATAAGCAAGTTGTACTGTACAATCATAGCCAGCCTAAATAAGGTTCACTTTAAAACCAATTGTTACCAGACGTGTACACTCATACGTCTTACACAGCCAGACAGGTTATGTTAGAGGACGTTATAAGCAATTTGTACTGTACAATCATAGCCAGCCTAAATAAGGTTCACTTTAAAACCAATTGTTACCAGACGTGTACACTCATACGTCTTACACAGCCAGACAGGTTATGTTAGAGGACGTTATAAGCAAGTTGTACTGTACAATCATAGCCAGCCTAAATAAGGTTCACTTTAAAACCAATTGTTACCAGACGTGTACACTCATACGTCTTACACAGCCAGACAGGTTATGTTAGAGGACGTTATAAGCAAGTTGTACTGTACAATCATAGCCAGCCTAAATAAGGTTCACTTTAAAACCAATTGTTAGCGGTCGTGTACACTCATACGTCTTACACAGCCAGACAGGTTATGTTAGAGGACGTTATAAGCAAGTTGTACTGTACAATCATAGCCAGCCTAAATAAGGTTCACTTTAAAACCAATTGTTACCAGACGTGTACACTCATACGTCTTACACAGCCAGACAGGTTATGTTAGAGGACGTTATAAGCAAGTTGTACTGTACAATCATAGCCAGCCTAAATAAGGTTCACTTTAAAACCAATTGTTACCAGACGTGTACACTCATACGTCTTACACAGCCAGACAGGTTATGTTAGAGGACGTTATAAGCAAGTTGTACTGTACAATCATAGCCAGCCTAAATAAGGTTCACTTTAAAACCAATTGTTACCAGACGTGTACACTCATACGTCTTACACAGCCAGACAGGTTATGTTAGAGGACGTTATAAGCAAGTTGTACTGTACAATCATAGCCAGCCTAAATAAGGTTCACTTTAAAACCAATTGTTAGCGGACGTGTACACTCATACGTCTTACACAGCCAGACAGGTTATGTTAGAGGACGTTATAAGCACGTTGTACTGTGCAATCATAGCCAGAGTAAATAAGGTTCACTTTAAAACCAATTGTTAGCGGTCGTGTACACTCATACGTCTTACACAGCCAGACAGGTTATGTTAGAGGACGTTATAAGCAAATTGTACTGTACAATCATAGCCAGCCTAAATAAGGTTCACTATAAAACCAATTGTTACCAGACGTGTACACTCATACGTCTTACACAGCCAGACAGGTTATGTTAGAGGACGTTATAAGCAAGTTGTACTGTACAATCATAGCCAGCCTAAATAAGGTTCACTTTAAAACCAATTGTTACCAGACGTGTACACTCATTCGTCTTACACAGCCAGACAGGTTATGTTAGAGGACGTTATAAGCAAGTTGTACTGTACAATCATAGCCAGCCTAAATAAGGTTCACTTTAAAACCAATTGTTACCAGACGTGTACACTCATTCGTCTTACACAGCCAGACAGGTTATGTTAGAGGACGTTATAAGCAAGTTGTACTGTACAATCATAGCCAGCCTAAATAAGGTTCACTTTAAAACCAATTGTTACCAGACGTGTACACTCATTCGTCTTACACAGCCAGACAGGTTATGTTAGAGGACGTTATAAGCAAGTTGTACTGTACAATCATAGCCAGCCTAAATAAGGTTTACTTTAAAACCAATTGTTAGCGGTCGTGTACACTCATACGTCTTACACAGCCAGACAGGTTATGTTAGAGGACGTTATAAGCAAGTTGTACTGTACAATCATAGCCAGCCTAAATAAGGTTCACTTTAAAACCAATTGTTAGCGGACGTGTACACTCATACGTCTTACACAGCCAGACAGGTTATGTTAGAGGACGTTATAAGCAAGTTGTACTGTACAATCATAGCCAGCCTAAATAAGGTTCACTTTAAAACCAATTGTTAGCGGTCGTGTACACTCATACGTCTTACACAGCCAGACAGGTTATGTTAGAGGACGTTATAAGCAAGTTGTACTGTACAATCATAGCCAGCCTAAATAAGGTTCACTTTAAAACCAATTGTTACCAGACGTGTACACTCATACGTCTTACACAGCCAGACAGGTTATGTTAGAGGACGTTATAAGCAAGTTGTACTGTACAATCATAGCCAGCCTAAATAAGGTTCACTTTAAAACCAATTGTTACCAGACGTGTACACTCATACGTCTTACACAGCCAGACAGGTTATGTTAGAGGACGTTATAAGCAAGTTGTACTGTACAATCATAGCCAGCCTAAATAAGGTTCACTTTAAAACCAATTGTTACCAGACGTGTACACTCATACGTCTTACACAGCCAGACAGGTTATGTTAGAGGACGTTATAAGCAAGTTGTACTGTACAATCATAGCCAGCCTAAATAAGGTTCACTTTAAAACCAATTGTTAGCGGTCGTGTACACTCATACGTCTTACACAGCCAGACAGGTTATGTTAGAGGACGTTATAAGCAAGTTGTACTGTACAATCATAGCCAGCCTAAATAAGGTTCACTTTAAAACCAATTGTTACCAGACGTGTACACTCATACGTCTTACACAGCCAGACAGGTTATGTTAGAGGACGTTATAAGCAAGTTGTACTGTACAATCATAGCCAGCCTAAATAAGGTTCACTTTAAAACCAATTGTTACCAGACGTGTACACTCATACGTCTTACACAGCCAGACAGGTTATGTTAGAGGACGTTATAAGCAAGTTGTACTGTACAATCATAGCCAGCCTAAATAAGGTTCACTTTAAAACCAATTGTTACCAGACGTGTACACTCATACGTCTTACACAGCCAGACAGGTTATGTTAGAGGACGTTATAAGCAAGTTGTACTGTACAATCATAGCCAGCCTAAATAAGGTTCACTTTAAAACCAATTGTTAGCGGACGTGTACACTCATACGTCTTACACAGCCAGACAGGTTATGTTAGAGGACGTTATAAGCACGTTGTACTGTGCAATCATAGCCAGAGTAAATAAGGTTCACTTTAAAACCAATTGTTAGCGGTCGTGTACACTCATACGTCTTACACAGCCAGACAGGTTATGTTAGAGGACGTTATAAGCAAATTGTACTGTACAATCATAGCCAGCCTAAATAAGGTTCACTATAAAACCAATTGTTACCAGACGTGTACACTCATACGTCTTACACAGCCAGACAGGTTATGTTAGAGGACGTTATAAGCAAGTTGTACTGTACAATCATAGCCAGCCTAAATAAGGTTCACTTTAAAACCAATTGTTACCAGACGTGTACACTCATTCGTCTTACACAGCCAGACAGGTTATGTTAGAGGACGTTATAAGCAAGTTGTACTGTACAATCATAGCCAGCCTAAATAAGGTTCACTTTAAAACCAATTGTTACCAGACGTGTACACTCATTCGTCTTACACAGCCAGACAGGTTATGTTAGAGGACGTTATAAGCAAGTTGTACTGTACAATCATAGCCAGCCTAAATAAGGTTCACTTTAAAACCAATTGTTACCAGACGTGTACACTCATTCGTCTTACACAGCCAGACAGGTTATGTTAGAGGACGTTATAAGCAAGTTGTACTGTACAATCATAGCCAGCCTAAATAAGGTTCACTTTAAAACCAATTGTTACCAGACGTGTACACTCATTCGTCTTACACAGCCAGACAGGTTATGTTAGAGGACGTTATAAGCAAGTTGTACTGTACAATCATAGCCAGCCTAAATAAGGTTTACTTTAAAACCAATTGTTAGCGGTCGTGTACACTCATACGTCTTACACAGCCAGACAGGTTATGTTAGAGGACGTTATAAGCAAGTTGTACTGTACAATCATAGCCAGCCTAAATAAGGTTCACTTTAAAACCAATTGTTAGCGGACGTGTACACTCATACGTCTTACACAGCCAGACAGGTTATGTTAGAGGACGTTATAAGCAAGTTGTACTGTACAATCATAGCCAGCCTAAATAAGGTTTACTTTAAAACCAATTGTTAGCGGTCGTGTACACTCATACGTCTTACACAGCCAGACAGGTTATGTTAGAGGACGTTATAAGCAAGTTGTACTGTACAATCATAGCCAGCCTAAATAAGGTTTACTTTAAAACCAATTGTTAGCGGTCGTGTACACTCATACGTCTTACACAGCCAGACAGGTTATGTTAGAGGACGTTATAAGCAAGTTGTACTGTACAATCATAGCCAGCCTAAATAAGGTTTACTTTAAAACCAATTGTTAGCGGTCGTGTACACTCATACGTCTTACACAGCCAGACAGGTTATGTTAGAGGACGTTATAAGCAAGTTGTACTGTACAATCATAGCCAGCCTAAATAAGGTTTACTTTAAAACCAATTGTTAGCGGTCGTGTACACTCATACGTCTTACACAGCCAGACAGGTTATGTTAGAGGACGTTATAAGCAAGTTGTACTGTACAATCATAGCCAGCCTAAATAAGGTTTACTTTAAAACCAATTGTTAGCGGTCGTGTACACTCATACGTCTTACACAGCCAGACAGGTTATGTTAGAGGACGTTATAAGCAAGTTGTACTGTACAATCATAGCCAGCCTAAATAAGGTTTACTTTAAAACCAATTGTTAGCGGTCGTGTACACTCATACGTCTTACACAGCCAGACAGGTTATGTTAGAGGACGTTATAAGCAAGTTGTACTGTACAATCATAGCCAGCCTAAATAAGGTTTACTTTAAAACCAATTGTTAGCGGTCGTGTACACTCATACGTCTTACACAGCCAGACAGGTTATGTTAGAGGACGTTATAAGCAAGTTGTACTGTACAATCATAGCCAGCCTAAATAAGGTTTACTTTAAAACCAATTGTTAGCGGTCGTGTACACTCATACGTCTTACACAGCCAGACAGGTTATGTTAGAGGACGTTATAAGCAAGTTGTACTGTACAATCATAGCCAGCCTAAATAATGTTTACTTTAAAACCAATTGTTAGCGGTCGTGTACACTCATACGTCTTACACAGCCAGACAGGTTATGTTAGAGGACGTTATAAGAGAGTTGTACTGTACAATCATAGCCAGCCTAAATAAGGTTTACTTTAAAACCAATTGTTAGCGGTCGTGTACACTCATACGTCTTACACAGCCATACAGGTTATGTTAGAGGACGTTATAAGCAAGTTGTACTGTACAATCATAGCCAGAGTAAATAAGGTTCACTTTAAAAGCAATTGTTAGAGGACGTGTACACTCATTCGTCTTACACAGCCAGACAGGTTATGTTAGAGGACGTTATAAGCAAGTTGTACTGTACAATCATAGCCAGAGTAAATAAGGTTCACTTTAAAACCAATTGTTAGCGGTCGTGTACACTCATTCGTCTTACACAGCCAGACAGGTTATGTTAGAGGACGTTATAAGCACGTTGTACTGTGCAATCATAGCCAGCCTAAATAAGTTTCACTTTAAAACCAATTGTTAGCGGACGTGTACACTCATACGTCTTACACAGCCAGACAGGTTATGTTAGAGGACGTTATAAGCAAGTTGTACTGTACAATCATAGCCAGAGTAAATAAGGTTTACTTTAAAACCAATTGTTAGCGGTCGTGTACACTCATTCGTCTTACACAGCCAGACAGGTTATGTTAGAGGACGTTATAAGCAAGTTGTACTGTACAATCATAGCCAGAGTAAATAAGGTTCACTTTAAAACCAATTGTTAGCGGTCGTGTACACTCATTCGTCTTACACAGCCAGACAGGTTATGTTAGAGGACGTTATAAGCACGTTGTACTGTGCAATCATAGCCAGCCTAAATAAGTTTCACTTTAAAACCAATTGTTAGCGGACGTGTACACTCATACGTCTTACACAGCCAGACAGGTTATGTTAGAGGACGTTATAAGCAAGTTGTACTGTACAATCATAGCCAGAGTAAATAAGGTTCACTTTAAAACCAATTGTTAGCGGTCGTGTACACTCATTCGTCTTACACAGCCAGACAGGTTATGTTAGAGGACGTTATAAGCACGTTGTACTGTGCAATCATAGCCAGCCTAAATAAGTTTCACTTTAAAACCAATTGTTAGCGGACGTGTACACTCATTCGTCTTACACAGCCAGACAGGTTATGTTAGAGGACGGTATAAACACGTTGTACTGTGCAATCATAGCCAGCCTAAATAAGTTTCACTTTAAAACCAATTGTTACCAGACGTGTACACTCATTCGTCTTACACAGCCAGACAGGTTATGTTAGAGGACGTTATAAGCACGTTGTACTGTGCAATCATAGCCAGCCTAAATAAGTTTCACTTTAAAACCAATTGTTAGCGGACGTGTACACTCATTCGTCTTACACAGCCAGACAGGTTATGTTAGAGGACGGTATAAGCACGTTGTACTGTGCAATCATAGCCAGCCTAAATAAGTTTCACTTTAAAACCAATTGTTAGCGGACGTGTACACTCATTCGTCTTACACAGCCAGACAGGTTATGTTAGAGGACGGTATAAGCACGTTGTACTGTGCAATCATAGCCAGCCTAAATAAGTTTCATTATAAAACCAATTGTTACCAGACGTGTACACTCATTCGTCTTACACAGCCAGACAGGTTATGTTAGAGGACGTTATAAGCACGTTGTACTGTGCAATCATAGCCAGCCTAAATAAGTTTCACTTTAAAACCAATTGTTACCAGACGTGTACACTCATTCGTCTTACACAGCCAGACAGGTTATGTTAGAGGACGTTATAAGCACGTTGTACTGTGCAATCATAGCCAGCCTAAATAAGTTTCACTTTAAAACCAATTGTTAGCGGACGTGTACACTCATTCGTCTTACACAGCCAGACAGGTTATGTTAGAGGACGGTATAAGCACGTTGTACTGTGCAATCATAGCCAGCCTAAATAAGTTTCACTTTAAAACCAATTGTTACCAGACGTGTACACTCATTCGTCTTACACAGCCAGACAGGTTATGTTAGAGGACGTTATAAGCACGTTGTACTGTGCAATCATAGCCAGCCTAAATAAGTTTCACTTTAAAACCAACTGTTACCAGACGTGTACACTCATTCGTCTTACACAGCCAGACAGGTTATGTTAGAGGACGGTATAAGCACGTTGTACTGTGCAATCATAGCCAGCCTAAATAAGTTTCACTTTAAAACCAATTGTTACCAGACGTGTACACTCATTCGTCTTACACAGCCAGACAGGTTATGTTAGAGGACGGTATAAGCACGTTGTACTGTGCAATCATAGCCAGCCTAAATAAGTTTCACTTTAAAACCAATTGTTACCAGACGTGTACACTCATTCGTCTTACACAGCCAGACAGGTTATGTTAGAGGACGGTATAAGCACGTTGTACTGTGCAATCTTAGCCAGCCTAAATAAGTTTCACTTTAAAACCAATTGTTACCAGACGTGTACACTCATTCGTCTTACACAGCCAGACAGGTTATGTTAGAGGACGGTATAAGCACGTTGTACTGTGCAATCATAGCCAGCCTAAATAAGTTTCACTTTAAAACCAATTGTTACCAGACGTGTACACTCATTCGTCTTACACAGCCAGACAGGTTAAGTTAGAGGACGGTATAAGCACGTTGTACTGTGCAATCATAGCCAGCCTAAATAAGTTTCACTTTAAAACCAATTGTTACCAGACGTGTACACTCATTCGTCTTACACAGCCAGACAGGTTATGTTAGAGGACGGTATAAGCACGTTGTACTGTGCAATCATAGCCAGCCTAAATAAGTTTCACTTTAAAACCAATTGTTACCAGACGTGTACACTCATTCGTCTTACACAGCCAGACAGGTTATGTTAGAGGACGGTATAAGCACGTTGTACTGTGCAATCATAGCCAGCCTAAATAAGTTTCACTTTAAAACCAATTGTTACCAGACGTGTACACTCATTCGTCTTACACAGCCAGATAGGTTATGTTAGAGGACGGTATAAGCACGTTGTACTGTGCAATCATAGCCAGCCTAAATAAGTTTCACTTTAAAACCAATTGTTACCAGACGTGTACACTCATTCGTCTTACACAGCCAGACAGGTTATGTTAGAGGACGGTATAAGCACGTTGTACTGTGCAATCATAGCCAGCCTAAATAAGTTTCACTTTAAAACCAATTGTTACCAGACGTGTACACTCATTCGTCTTACACAGCCAGACAGGTTATGTTAGAGGACGGTATAAGCACGTTGTACTGTGCAATCATAGCCAGCCTAAATAAGTTTCACTTTAAAACCAATTGTTACCAGACGTGTACACTCATTCGTCTTACACAGCCAGACAGGTTATGTTAGAGGACGTTATAAGCACGTTGTACTGTGCAATCATAGCCAGCCTAAATAAGTTTCACTTTAAAACCAACTGTTACCAGACGTGTACACTCATTCGTCTTACACAGCCAGACAGGTTATGTTAGAGGACGGTATAAGCACGTTGTACTGTGCAATCATAGCCAGCCTAAATAAGTTTCACTTTAAAACCAATTGTTACCAGACGTGTACACTCATTCGTCTTACACAGCCAGACAGGTTATGTTAGAGGACGGTATAAGCACGTTGTACTGTGCAATCATAGCCAGCCTAAATAAGTTTCACTTTAAAACCAATTGTTACCAGACGTGTACACTCATTCGTCTTACACAGCCAGACAGGTTATGTTAGAGGACGGTATAAGCACGTTGTACTGTGCAATCATAGCCAGCCTAAATAAGTTTCACTTTAAAACCAATTGTTACCAGACGTGTACACTCATTCGTCTTACACAGCCAGACAGGTTATGTTAGAGGACGGTATAAGCACGTTGTACTGTGCAATCATAGCCAGCCTAAATAAGTTTCACTTTAAAACCAATTGTTACCAGACGTGTACGCTCATTCGTCTTACACAGCCAGACAGGTTATGTTAGAGGACGGTATAAGCACGTTGTACTGTGCAATCATAGCCAGCCTAAATAAGTTTCACTTTAAAACCAATTGTTACCAGACGTGTACACTCATTCGTCTTACACAGCCAGACAGGTTATGTTAGAGGACGGTATAAGCACGTTGTACTGTGCAATCATAGCCAGCCTAAATAAGTTTCACTTTAAAACCAATTGTTACCAGACGTGTACACTCATTCGTCTTACACAGCCAGACAGGTTATGTTAGAGGACGGTATAAGCACGTTGTACTGTGCAATCATAGCCAGCCTAAATAAGTTTCACTTTAAAACCAATTGTTACCAGACGTGTACACTCATTCGTCTTACACAGCCAGACAGGTTATGTTAGAGGACGGTATAAGCACGTTGTACTGTGCAATCATAGCCAGCCTAAATAAGTTTCACTTTAAAACCAATTGTTACCAGACGTGTACACTCATTTGTCTTACACAGCCAGACAGGTTATGTTAGAGGACGGTATAAGCACGTTGTACTGTGCAATCATAGCCAGCCTAAATAAGTTTCACTTTAAAACCAATTGTTACCAGACGTGTACACTCATTCGTCTTACACAGCCAGACAGGTTATGTTAGAGGACGGTATAAGCACGTTGTACTGTGCAATCATAGCCAGCCTAAATAAGTTTCACTTTAAAACCAATTGTTACCAGACGTGTACACTCATTCGTCTTACACAGCCAGACAGGTTATGTTAGAGGACGGTATAAGCACGTTGTACTGTGCAATCATAGCCAGCCTAAATAAGTTTCACTTTAAAACCAATTGTTACCAGACGTGTACACTCATTCGTCTTACACAGCCAGACAGGTTATGTTAGAGGACGGTATAAGCACGTTGTACTGTGCAATCATAGCCAGCCTAAATAACTTTCACTTTAAAACCAATTGTTACCAGACGTGTACACTCATTCGTCTTACACAGCCAGACAGGTTATGCTTTTGTAGCAGTATGAAGAACGCATAGTCCCCTTAAGTGCGTTGTATCTGTCTTAGTTGTAAAACCTGAGAAAGCCAGATATATTTTCCCAAAGTTTTTTTAGGCCTACCTTTTTTCGTTGTTGTCATTAAAAATTGACACTTAAAAACAGTTTTTTAGTTTTTATTATTTTTTTTAATAATATTTGGTAAATTAATTTCATTGCATTTGGTCATGTGGCATTATGTAATATTAAAAGTGTGGAAAGTACGTCCATTTAAAAACTTTTTGGAAGACAGGCCTATTACTTATAACTGAGTAAAAGGCGTGGGTAATGTTTTATTTACCCTCCCGTTATTATTCTCTCACACCCACCGCTGCCTCCAGTATGTGAACCTTCCGTAGCTATTTGACAAACTGGCGTAAGTACTTCCGACGTCCTAACATATTTACAGCCTTGTTTTTCCATCACGCATCTCTGCCCAC
This sequence comes from Prosapia bicincta, assembly GCA_036971475.1. Lineage (NCBI taxonomy): Eukaryota > Metazoa > Arthropoda > Insecta > Hemiptera > Cercopidae > Prosapia > Prosapia bicincta. The sequence goes on along the minus strand of JBAIZL010000032.1, from coordinate 100,029 downwards.
AACTAGTCTTATCTACGAAAGTACTTTTAATATACCATTCGATAAAACTTTGCTACCATTTCGCAGATAAATACCTCAACATACATTTCCCATTAGAATAAACCGAATTACCCTATTAATTTACTACGTTACAATTATGTCAAATAAGTCAACGTTTTCAGTGTAAATTGTTTAAATAACAGTTTATAAAAAATCATCAACAAGGAAGAACCGCTTCCAATGGTTCTTACAGTTTAGGAACTCCTAAACGTCTAGGTCAGACTTTATGTACCTCAGGAACCCTACTCTGCCCACGCAAGGACCTGGCAGTTATTTAAACCCACCTTAATACTCCGTAATCCATCTACTTTTACATATACTCCTGTGGAATAGCAACCCTTCCTATAGTAGAACAAGACACTACTCCTAAACTTCTAGTTCAGACTTTATGTACCCCAGGAACCCTACTCTGCCCACGCATGGACCTGCCAGTTAATTAAACCCACCTTAATACTCCGTAATCCATCTACTTTTACATATACTCCTGTGGGATAGCAACCCTTCCTATAATAGAACAAAACACTACTCCTAAACTTCTAGATCAGACTAGATGTACCTCAATAACCCTACCTGGCAGTTAATTAAACCCACCTTAATACTCCGCAATATATCTTCTTTTACATGTACTCCTGTAGGATAGCAACACTTCCTATAGTAGAACAAAACACTACTCCTAAACTTTTAGATCAGACTAGATGTACCTCAATAACCCTACCTGGCAGTTAATTAAACCCACCTTAATACTCCGCAATATATCTACTTTTACATGTACGCCTGTAGGATAGCAACACTTCCTATAGTAGAACAAAACACTACTCCTAAACTTTTAGATCAGACTAGATGTACCTCAATAACCCTACCTGGCAGTTAATTAAACCCACCTTAATACTCCGCAATATATCTACTTTTACATGTACTCCTGTAGGACAGCAACACTTCCTATAGTAGAACAAGACACTACTCCTAAACTTTTAGATCAGACTTTATGTACCCCAGGAACCCTACTCTGCCCACGCATGGACCTGGCAGTTAATTAAACCCACCTTAATACTCCGCAATATATCTACTTTTACATGTACTCCTGTGGGACCGCAACACTTCCTATAGTAGAACAAGACACTACTCCTAAACTTCTATATCAGACTAGATGTACCTCAATAACCCTACCTGGCAGTTAATTAAACCCACCTTAATACTCCGTAATCCATCTACTTTTACATATACTCCTGTGGGATAGCCACCCTTCCTACAGTAGAACAAGAAACTACTCCTAAACTTCTAGATCAGACTTTATGTACCTCAGGAACCCTGCTCTGCCCACGCATGAACCTGGCAGTTAATTAAACCCACCTTAATACTCCGTAATCCATCTACTTTTACATATACTCCTGTGGGATAGCAACCCTTCCTACAGTAGAACAAGACACTACTCCTAAACTTCTAGATCAGACTTTACGTACCTCAGGAACCCTACTCTGCCCATGCATAAACCTGGCAGTTAATTAAACCCACCTTAATACTCCGTAATCCATCTACTTTTACATATACTCCTGTGGGATAGCAACCCTTCCTATAGTAGAACAAGACACTACTCCTAAACTTCTAGATCAGATTTTACGTACCTCAGGAACCCTACTCTGCCCACGCATGGACCTGGCAGTTAATTAAACCCACCTTAATACTCCGTAATACATCTACTTTTACATATACTCCTGTGGGATAGCCACCCTTCCTATAGTAGAACAAGACACTACTCCTAAACTTCTAGATCAGACTTTATGTACCTCAGGAACGATGCTCTGCCCACGCATGAACCTGGCAGTTAATTAAACCCAACTTAATACTCCGTAATCCATCTACTTTTACATATACTCCTGTGGGATAGCAACCCTTCCTATAGTAGAACAAGACACTACTCCTAAACTTCTAGATCAGACTTTACGTACCTCAGGAACCCTACTCTGCCCACGCAAAAACCTGGCAGTTAATTAAACCCACCTTAATACTCCGTAATCCATCTACTTTTACATATACTCCTGTGGGATAGCAACCCTTCCTATAGTAGAACAAGACACTACTCCTAAACTTCTAGATCAGACTTTACGTACCTCAAGAACCCTACTCTGCCCACGCATGGACCTGTCAGTTAATTAAACCCACCTTAATAATCCGTAATCCATCTACTTTTACATATACTCCTGTGGGATAGCAACTCTTCCTATAGTAGAACAAGACACTACTCCTAAACTTCTAGATCAGACTAGATGTACCTCAATAACCCTACCTGGCAGTTAATTAAACCCACCTTAATACTCCGCAATATATCTACTTTTACATGTACTCCTGTGGGACAGCAACACTTCCTATAGTAGAACAAGACACTACTCCTAAACTTCTAGATCAGACTAGATGTACCTCAATAACCCTACCTGGCAGTTAATTAAACCCACCTTAATACTCCGCAATATATCTACTTTTACATATACTCCTGTGGGATAGCAACCCTTCCTAAAGTAGAACAAGACACTACTCCTATAATTCTAGATCAGACTTTATGTACCTCAGGAACCATACTCTGCCCACGCATGGACCTGGCAGTTAATTAAACCCACATTAATAATCCGTAATCCATCTACTTTTACATATACTCCTGTGGGATTGCAACCCTTCCTATAGTAGAACAAGACACTACTCCTAAACTTCTAGATCAGACTTTATGTACCTCAGGAACCCTACTCTGCCCACGCATGGACCTGGCAGTTAATTAAACCCACCTTAATACTCCGTAATCCATCTACTTTTACATATACTCCTGTGGGATAGCCACCCTTCCTATAGTAGAACAAGACACTACTCCTAAACTTCTAGATGAGACTTTATGTACCTCAGGAACCCTGCTCTGCCCACGCATGGACCTGGCAGTTAATTAAACCCACCTTAATACTCCGTAATCCATCTACTTTTACATATACTCCTGTGGGATAGCAACCCTTCCTATAGTAGAACAAGACACTACTCCTAAACTTCTAGATCAGATTTTACGTACCTCAGGAACCCTACTCTGCCCACGCATGGACCTGGCAGTTAATTAAACCCACCTTAATAATCCGTAATCCATCTACTTTTACATATACTCCTGTGGGATAGCAACTCTTCCTATAGTAGAACAAGACACTACTCCTAAACTTCTAGATCAGACTAGATGTACCTCAATAACCCTACCTGGCAGTTAATTAAACCCACCTTAATACTCCGCAATATATCTACTTTTACATGTACTCCTGTGGGACAGCAACACTTCCTATAGTAGAACAAGACACTACTCCTAAACTTCTAGATCAGACTAGATGTACCTCAATAACCCTACCTGGCAGTTAATTAAACCCACCTTAATACTCCGCAATATATCTACTTTTACATATACTCCTGTGGGATAGCAACCCTTCCTAAAGTAGAACAAGACACTACTCCTAAAATTCTAGATCAGACTTTATGTACCTCAGGAACCATACTCTGCCCACGCATGGACCTGGCAGTTAATTAAACCCACCTTAATAATCCGTAATCCATCTACTTTTACATATACTCCTGTGGGATTGCAACCCTTCCTATAGTAGAACAAGACACTACTCCTAAACTTCTAGATCAAACTTTATGTACCTCAGGAACCCTACTCTGCCCACGCATGGACCTGGCAGTTAATTAAACCCACCTTAATACTCCGTAATCCATCTACTTTTACATATACTCCTGTGGTATAGCAACCCTTCCTATAGTAGAACAAGACACTACTCCTAAACTTTTAGATCAGACTTTACGTACCTCAGGAACCCTACTCTTCCCACGCATGGACCTGTCAGTTAATTAAACCCACCTTAATAATCCGTAATCCATCTACTTTTACATATACTCCTGTGGGATAGCCACCCTTCCTATAGTAGAACAAGACACTACTCCTAAACTTCTAGATCAGACTTTATGTACCTCAGGAACCCTGCTCTGCCCACGCATGAACCTGGCAGTTAATTAAACCCACCTTAATACTCCGTAATCCATCTACTTTTACATATACTCCTGTGGTATAGCAACCCTTCCTATAGTAGAACAAGACACTACTCCTAAACTTCTAGATCACACTGTATGTACCTTAGGAACCCTGCTCTGCCCACGCATGGACCTGGCAGTTAATTAAACCCACCTTAATACTCCGTAATCCATCTACTTTTACATATACTACTGTGGGATAGCAACCCTTCCTATAGTAGAACAAGACACTACTCCTAAACTTCTAGATCAGACTTTACGTACCTCAGGAACCCTACTCTGCCCACGCAAAAACCTGGCAGTTAATTAAACCCACCTTAATACTCTGTAATCCGTCTACTTTTACATATACTACTGTGGGATAGCAACCCTTCCTATAGTAGAACAAGACACTACTCCTAAACTTCTAGATCACACTTTATGTACCTCAGGAACCCTGCTCTGCCCACGCATGGACCTCGCAGTTAATTAAACCCACCTTAATACTCCGTAATCCATCTACTTTTACATATACTCCTGTGGGATAGCAACCCTTCCTATAGTAGAACAAGACACTACTCCTAAACTTCTAGATCAGACTTTACGTACCTCAGGAACCCTACTCTGCCCACGCAAAAACCTGGCAGTTAATTAAACCTACCTTAATACTCCGTAATCCATCTACTTTTACATATACTCCTGTGGGATAGCAACCCTTCCTATAGTAGAACAAGACACTACTCCTAAACTTCTAGATCAGACTTTACGTACCTCAAGAACCCTACTCTGCCCACGCATGGACCTGTCAGTTAATTAAACCCACCTTAATAATCCGTAATCCATCTACTTTTACATATACTCCTGTGGGATAGCAACTCTTCCTATAGTAGAACAAGACACTACTCCTAAACTTCTAGATCAGACTAGATGTACCTCAATAACCCTACCTGGCAGTTAATTAAACCCACCTTAATACTCCGCAATATATCTACTTTTACATGTACTCCTGTGGGACAGCAACACTTCCTATAGTAGAACAAGACACTACTCCTAAACTTCTAGATCAGACTAGATGTACCTCAATAACCCTACCTGGCAGTTAATTAAACCCACCTTAATACTCCGCAATATATCTACTTTTACATATACTCCTGTGGGATAGCAACCCTTCCTAAAGTAGAACAAGACACTACTCCTATAATTCTAGATCAGACTTTATGTACCTCAGGAACCATACTCTGCCCACGCATGGACCTGGCAGTTAATTAAACCCACCTTAATAATCCGTAATCCATCTACTTTTACATATACTCCTGTGGGATTGCAACCCTTCCTATAGTAGAACAAGACACTACTCCTAAACTTCTAGATCAGACTTTATGTACCTCAGGAACCCTACTCTGCCCACGCATGGACCTGGCAGTTAATTAAACCCACCTTAATACTCCGTAATCCATCTACTTTTACATATACTCCTGTGGGATAGCCACCCTTCCTATAGTAGAACAAGACACTACTCCTAAACTTCTAGATGAGACTTTATGTACCTCAGGAACCCTGCTCTGCCCACGCATGGACCTGGCAGTTAATTAAACCCACCTTAATACTCCGTAATCCATCTACTTTTACATATACTCCTGTGGGATAGCAACCCTTCCTATAGTAGAACAAGACACTACTCCTAAACTTCTAGATCAGATTTTACGTACCTCAGGAACCCTACTCTGCCCACGCATGGACCTGGCAGTTAATTAAACCCACCTTAATAATCCGTAATCCATCTACTTTTACATATACTCCTGTGGGATAGCAACTCTTCCTATAGTAGAACAAGACACTACTCCTAAACATCTAGATCAGACTAGATGTACCTCAATAACCCTACCTGGCAGTTAATTAAACCCACCTTAATACTCCGCAATATATCTACTTTTACATGTACTCCTGTGGGACAGCAACACTTCCTATAGTAGAACAAGACACTACTCCTAAACTTCTAGATCAGACTAGATGTACCTCAATAACCCTACCTGGCAGTTAATTAAACCCACCTTAATACTCCGCAATATATCTACTTTTACATATACTCCTGTGGGATAGCAACCCTTCCTAAAGTAGAACAAGACACTACTCCTAAAATTCTAGATCAGACTTTATGTACCTCAGGAACCATACTCTGCCCACGCATGGACCTGGCAGTTAATTAAACCCACCTTAATAATCCGTAATCCATCTACTTTTACGTATACTCCTGTGGGATTGCAACCCTTCCTATAGTAGAACAAGACACTACTCCTAAACTTCTAGATCAAACTTTATGTACCTCAGGAACCCTACTCTGCCCACGCATGGACCTGGCAGTTAATTAAACCCACCTTAATACTCCGTAATCCATCTACTTTTACATATACTCCTGTGGTATAGCAACCCTTCCTATAGTAGAACAAGACACTACTCCTAAACTTCTAGATCAGACTTTACGTACCTCAGGAACCCTACTCTTCCCACGCATGGACCTGTCAGTTAATTAAACCCACCTTAATAATCCGTAATCCATCTACTTTTACATATACTCCTGTGGGATAGCCACCCTTCCTATAGTAGAACAAGACACTACTCCTAAACTTCTAGATCAGACTTTATGTACCTCAGGAACCCTGCTCTGCCCACGCATGAACCTGGCAGTTAATTAAACCCACCTTAATACTCCGTAATCCATCTACTTTTACATATACTCCTGTGGTATAGCAACCCTTCCTATAGTAGAACAAGACACTACTCCTAAACTTCTAGATCACACTGTATGTACCTTAGGAACCCTGCTCTGCCCACGCATGGACCTGGCAGTTAATTAAACCCACCTTAATACTCCGTAATCCATCTACTTTTACATATACTACTGTGGGATAGCAACCCTTCCTATAGTAGAACAAGACACTACTCCTAAACTTCTAGATCAGACTTTACGTACCTCAGGAACCCTACTCTGCCCACGCAAAAACCTGGCAGTTAATTAAACCCACCTTAATACTCTGTAATCCGTCTACTTTTACATATACTACTGTGGGATAGCAACCCTTCCTATAGTAGAACAAGACACTACTCCTAAACTTCTAGATCACACTTTATGTACCTCAGGAACCCTGCTCTGCCCACGCATGGACCTGGCAGTTAATTAAACCCACCTTAATACTCCGTAATCCATCTACTTTTACATATACTCCTGTGGGATAGCAACCCTTCCTATAGTAGAACAAGACACTACTCCTAAACTTCTAGATCAGACTTTACGTACCTCAGGAACCCTACTCTGCCCACGCAAAAACCTGGCAGTTAATTAAACCTACCTTAATACTCCGTAATCCATCTACTTTTACATATACTCCTGTGGGATAGCAACCCTTCCTATAGTAGAACAAGACACTACTCCTAAACTTCTAGATCAGACTTTACGTACCTCAAGAACCCTACTCTGCCCACGCATGGACCTGTCAGTTAATTAAACCCACCTTAATAAACCGTAATCCATCTACTTTTACATATACTCCTGTGGGATAGCAACTCTTCCTATAGTAGAACAAGACACTACTCCTAAACTTCTAGATCAGACTAGATGTACCTCAATAACCCTACCTGGCAGTTAATTAAACCCACCTTAATACTCCGCAATATATCTACTTTTACATGTACTCCTGTGGGACAGCAACACTTCCTATAGTAGAACAAGACACTACTCCTAAACTTCTAGATCAGACTAGATGTACCTCAATAACCCTACCTGGCAGTTAATTAAACCCACCTTAATACTCCGCAATATATCTACTTTTACATATACTCCTGTGGGATAGCAACCCTTCCTAAAGTAGAACAAGACACTACTCCTATAATTCTAGATCAGACTTTATGTACCTCAGGAACCATACTCTGCCCACGCATGGACCTGGCAGTTAATTAAACCCACCTTAATAATCCGTAATCCATCTACTTTTACATATACTCCTGTGGGATTGCAACCCTTCCTATAGTAGAACAAGACACTACTCCTAAACTTCTAGATCAGACTTTATGTACCTCAGGAACCCTACTCTGCCCACGCATGGACCTGGCAGTTAATTAAACCCACCTTAATACTCCGTAATCCATCTACTTTTACATATACTCCTGTGGGATAGCCACCCTTCCTATAGTAGAACAAGACACTACTCCTAAACTTCTAGATGAGACTTTATGTACCTCAGGAACCCTGCTCTGCCCACGCATGGACCTGGCAGTTAATTAAACCCACCTTAATACTCCGTAATCCATCTACTTTTACATATACTCCTGTGGGATAGCAACCCTTCCTATAGTAGAACAAGACACTACTCCTAAACTTCTAGATCAGATTTTACGTACCTCAGGAACCCTACTCTGCCCACGCATGGACCTGGCAGTTAATTAAACCCACCTTAATAATCCGTAATCCATCTACTTTTACATATACTCCTGTGGGATAGCAACTCTTCCTATAGTAGAACAAGACACTACTCCTAAACTTCTAGATCAGACTAGATGTACCTCAATAACCCTACCTGGCAGTTAATTAAACCCACCTTAATACTCCGCAATATATCTACTTTTACATGTACTCCTGTGGGACAGCAACACTTCCTATAGTAGAACAAGACACTACTCCTAAACTTCTAGATCAGACTAGATGTACCTCAATAACCCTACCTGGCAGTTAATTAAACCCACCTTAATACTCCGCAATATATCTACTTTTACATATACTCCTGTGGGATAGCAACCCTTCCTAAAGTAGAACAAGACACTACTCCTAAAATTCTAGATCAGACTTTATGTACCTCAGGAACCATACTCTGCCCACGCATGGACCTGGCAGTTAATTAAACCCACCTTAATAATCCGTAATCCATCTACTTTTACATATACTCCTGTGGGATTGCAACCCTTCCTATAGTAGAACAAGACACTACTCCTAAACTTCTAGATCAAACTTTATGTACCTCAGGAACCCTACTCTGCCCACGCATGGACCTGGCAGTTAATTAAACCCACCTTAATACTCCGTAATCCATCTACTTTTACATATACTCCTGTGGTATAGCAACCCTTCCTATAGTAGAACAAGACACTACTCCTAAACTTCTAGATCAGACTTTACGTACCTCAGGAACCCTACTCTTCCCACGCATGGACCTGTCAGTTAATTAAACCCACCTTAATAATCCGTAATCCATCTACTTTTACATATACTCCTGTGGGATAGCCACCCTTCCTATAGTAGAACAAGACACTACTCCTAAACTTCTAGATCAGACTTTATGTACCTCAGGAACCCTGCTCTGCCCACGCATGAACCTGGCAGTTAATTAAACCCACCTTAATACTCCGTAATCCATCTACTTTTACATATACTCCTGTGGTATAGCAACCCTTCCTATAGTAGAACAAGACACTACTCCTAAACTTCTAGATCACACTGTATGTACCTTAGGAACCCTGCTCTGCCCACGCATGGACCTGGCAGTTAATTAAACCCACCTTAATACTCCGTAATCCATCTACTTTTACATATACTACTGTGGGATAGCAACCCTTCCTATAGTAGAACAAGACATTACTCCTAAACTTCTAGATCAGACTTTACGTACCTCAGGAACCCTACTCTGCCCACGCAAAAACCTGGCAGTTAATTAAACCCACCTTAATACTCCGTAATCCGTCTACTTTTACATATACTACTGTGGGATAGCAACCCTTCCCATAGTAGAACAAGACACTACTCCTAAACTTCTAGATCACACTTTATGTACCTCAGGAACCCTGCTCTGCCCACGCATGGACCTGGCAGTTAATTAAACCCACCTTAATACTCCGTAATCCATCTACTTTTACATATACTCCTGTGGGATAGCAACCCTTCCTATAGTAGAACAAGACACTACTCCTAAACTTCTAGATCAGACTTTACGTACCTCAGGAACCCTACTCTGCCCACGCAAAAACCTGGCAGTTAATTAAACCTACCTTAATACTCCGTAATCCATCTACTTTTATATATACTACTGTGGGATAGCAACCCTTCCTATAGTAGAACAAGACACTACTCCTAAACTTCTAGATCAGACTTTATGTACCTCAGGAACCCTGCTCTGCCCACGCATGGACCTGGCAGTTAATTAAACCCACCTTAATACTCCGCAATATATCTACTTTTACATGTACTCCTGTGGGACAGCAACACTTCCTATAGTAGAACAAGACACTACTCCTAAACTTCTATATCAGACTAGATGTACCTCAATAACCCTACCTGGCAGTTAATTAAACCCACCTTAATACTCCGTAATCCATCTACTTTTACATATACTCCTGTGGGATAGCCACCCTTCCTACAGTAGAACAAGAAACTACTCCTAAACTTCTAGATCAGACTTTATGTACCTCAGGAACCCTGCTCTGCCCACGCATGAACCTGGCAGTTAATTAAACCCACCTTAATACTCCGTAATCCATCTACTTTTACATATACTCCTGTGGGATAGCAACCCTTCCTACAGTAGAACAAGACACTACTCCTAAACTTCTAGATCAGACTTTACGTACCTCAGGAACCCTACTCTGCCCATGCAAAAACCTGGCAGTTAATTAAACCCACCTTAATACTCCGTAATCCATCTACTTTTACATATACTCCTGTGGGATAGCAACCCTTCCTATAGTAGAACAAGACACTACTCCTAAACTTCTAGATCAGATTTTACGTACCTCAGGAACCCTACTCTGCCCACGCATGGACCTGGCAGTTAATTAAACCCACCTTAATACTCCGTAATACATCTACTTTTACATATACTCCTGTGGGATAGCCACCCTTCCTATAGTAGAACAAGACACTACTCCTAAACTTCTAGATCAGACTTTATGTACCTCAGGAACGATGCTCTGCCCACGCATGAACCTGGCAGTTAATTAAACCCAACTTAATACTCCGTAATCCATCTACTTTTACATATACTCCTGTGGGATAGCAACCCTTCCTATAGTAGAACAAGACACTACTCCTAAACTTCTAGATCAGACTTTACGTACCTCAGGAACCCTACTCTGCCCACGCAAAAACCTGGCAGTTAATTAAACCCACCTTAATACTCCGTAATCCATCTACTTTTACATATACTCCTGTGGGATAGCAACCCTTCCTATAGTAGAACAAGACACTACTCCTAAACTTCTAGATCAGACTTTACGTACCTCAGGAACCCTACTCTGCCCACGCATGGACCTGTCAGTTAATTAAACCCACCTTAATAATCCGTAATCCATCTACTTTTACATATACTCCTGTGGGATAGCAACTCTTCCTATAGTAGAACAAGACACTACTCCTAAACTTCTAGATCAGACTAGATGTACCTCAATAACCCTACCTGGCAGTTAATTAAACCCACCTTAATACTCCGCAATATATCTACTTTTACATGTACTCCTGTGGGACAGCAACACTTCCTATAGTAGAACAAGACACTACTCCTAAACTTCTAGATCAGACTAGATGTACCTCAATAACCCTACCAGGCAGTTAATTAAACCCACCTTAATACTCCGCAATATATCTACTTTTACATATACTCCTGTGGGATAGCAACCATTCCTAAAGTAGAACAAGACACTACTCCTATAATTCTAGATCAGACTTTATGTACCTCAGGAACCATACTCTGCCCACGCATGGACCTGGCAGTTAATTAAACCCACCTTAATAATCCGTAATCCATCTACTTTTACATATACTCCTGTGGGATTGCAACCCTTCCTATAGTAGAACAAGACACTACTCCTAAACTTCTAGATCAGACTTTATGTACCTCAGGAACCCTACTCTGCCCACGCATGGACCTGGCAGTTAATTAAACCCACCTTAATACTCCGTAATCCATCTACTTTTACATATACTCCTGTGGCATAGCCACCCTTCCTATAGTAGAACAAGACACTACTCCTAAACTTCTAGATGAGACTTTATGTACCTCAGGAACCCTGCTCTGCCCACGCATGGACCTGGCAGTTAATTAAACCCACCTTAATACTCCGTAATCCATCTACTTTTACATATACTCCTGTGGGATAGCAACCCTTCCTATAGTAGAACAAGACACTACTCCTAAACTTCTAGATCAGATTTTACGTACCTCAGGAACCCTACTCTGCCCACGCATGGACCTGGCAGTTAATTAAACCCACCTTAATAATCCGTAATCCATCTACTTTTACATATACTCCTGTGGGATAGCAACTCTTCCTATAGTAGAACAAGACACTACTCCTAAACTTCTAGATCAGACTAGATGTACCTCAATAACCCTACCTGGCAGTTAATTAAACCCACCTTAATACTCCGCAATATATCTACTTTTACATGTACTCCTGTGGGACAGCAACACTTCCTATAGTAGAACAAGACACTACTCCTAAACTTCTAGATCAGACTAGATGTACCTCAATAACCCTACCTGGCAGTTAATTAAACCCACCTTAATACTCCGCAATATATCTACTTTTACATATACTCCTGTGGGATAGCAACCCTTCGTAAAGTAGAACAAGACACTACTCCTAAAATTCTAGATCAGACTTTATGTACCTCAGGAACCATACTCTGCCCACGCATGGACCTGGCAGTTAATTAAACCCACCTTAATAATCCGTAATCCATCTTTTTTTACATATACTCCTGTGGGATTGCAACCCTTCCTATAGTAGAACAAGACACTACTCCTAAACTTCTAGATCAGACTTTATGTACCTCAGGAACCCTACTCTGCCCACGCATGGACCTGGCAGTTAATTAAACCCACCTTAATACTCCGTAATCCATCTACTTTTACATATACTCCTGTGGTATAGCAACCCTTCCTATAGTAGAACAAGACACTACTCCTAAACTTCTAGATCAGACTTTACGTACCTCAGGAACCCTACTCTTCCCACGCATGGACCTGTCAGTTAATTAAACCCACCTTAATAATCCGTAATCCATCTACTTTTACATATACTCCTGTGGGATAGCCACCCTTCCTATAGTAGAACAAGACACTACTCCTAAACTTCTAGATCAGACTTTATGTACCTCAGGAACCCTGCTCTGCCCACGCATGAACCTGGCAGTTAATTAAACCCACCTTAATACTCCGTAATCCATCTACTTTTACATATACTCCTGTGGTATAGCAACCCTTCCTATAGTAGAACAAGACACTACTCCTAAACTTCTAGATCACACTGTATGTACCTTAGGAACCCTGCTCTGCCCACGCATGGACCTGGCAGTTAATTAAACCCACCTTAATACTCCGTAATCCATCTACTTTTACATATACTACTGTGGGATAGCAACCCTTCCTATAGTAGAACAAGACACTACTCCTAAACTTCTAGATCAGACTTTACGTACCTCAGGAACCCTACTCTGCCCACGCAAAAACCTGGCAGTTAATTAAACCCACCTTAATACTCCGTAATCCGTCTACTTTTACATATACTACTGTGGGATAGCAACCCTTCCTATAGTAGAACAAGACACTACTCCTAAACTTCTAGATCACACTTTATGTACCTCAGGAACCCTGCTCTGCCCACGCATGGACCTGGCAGTTAATTAAACCCACCTTAATACTCCGTAATCCATCTACTTTTACATATACTCCTGTGGGATAGCAACCCTTCCTATAGTAGAACAAGACACTACTCCTAAACTTCTAGATCAGACTTTACGTACCTCAGGAACCCTACTCTGCCCACGCAAAAACCTGGCAGTTAATTAAACCTACCTTAATACTCCGTAATCCATCTACTTTTATATATACTACTGTGGGATAGCAACCCTTCCTATAGTAGAACAAGACACTACTCCTAAACTTCTAGATCAGACTTTATGTACCTCAGGAACCCTGCTCTGCCCACGCATGGACCTGGCAGTTAATTAAACCCACCTTAATACTCCGTAATCCATCTACTTTTACATATACTCCTGTGGTATAGCAACCCTTCCTATAGTAGAACAAGACACTACTCCTAAACTTCTAGATCAGACTTTATGTACCTCAGGAACGATGCTCTGCCCACGCATGAACCTGGCACTTAATTAAACCCAACTTAATACTCCGTAATCCATCTACTTTTACATATACTCCTGTGGGATAGCAACCCTTCCTATAGTAGAACAAGACACTACTCCTAAACTTCTAGATCAGACTTTACGTACCTCAGGAACCCTACTCTGCCCACGCAAAAACCTGGCAGTTAATTAAACCCACCTTAATACTCCGTAATCCATCTACTTTTACATATACTCCTGTGGGATAGCAACCCTTCCTATAGTAGAACAAGACACTACTCCTAAACTTCTAGATCAGACTTTACGTACCTCAGGAACCCTACTCTGCCCACGCATGGACCTGTCAGTTAATTAAACCCACCTTAATAATCCGTAATCCATCTACTTTTACATATACTCCTGTGGGATAGCAACTCTTCCTATAGTAGAACAAGACACTACTCCTAAACTTCTAGATCAGACTAGATGTACCTCAATAACCCTACCTGGCAGTTAATTAAACCCACCTTAATACTCCGCAATATATCTACTTTTACATGTACTCCTGTGGGACAGCAACACTTCCTATAGTAGAACAAGACACTACTCCTAAACTTCTAGATCAGACTAGATGTACCTCAATAACCCTACCTGGCAGTTAATTAAACCCACCTTAATACACCGCAATATATCTACTTTTACATATACTCCTGTGGGATAGCAACCCTTCCTAAAGTAGAACAAGACACTACTCCTATAATTCTAGATCAGACTTTATGTACCTCAGGAACCATACTCTGCCCACGCATGGACCTGGCAGTTAATTAAACCCACCTTAATAATCCGTAATCCATCTACTTTTACATATACTCCTGTGGGATTGCAACCCTTCCTATAGTAGAACAAGACACTACTCCTAAACTTCTAGATCAGACTTTATGTACCTCAGGAACCCTACTCTGCCCACGCATGGACCTGGCAGTTAATTAAACCCACCTTAATACTCCGTAATCCATCTACTTTTACATATACTCCTGTGGGATAGCC
This sequence comes from Prosapia bicincta, assembly GCA_036971475.1. NCBI lineage: Eukaryota > Metazoa > Arthropoda > Insecta > Hemiptera > Cercopidae > Prosapia > Prosapia bicincta. The sequence continues at coordinate 84,818 of JBAIZL010000032.1, read as the reverse complement.
ACCCTTCCTATAGTAGAACAAGACACTACTCCTAAACTTCTAGATGAGACTTTATGTACCTCAGGAACCCTGCTCTGCCCACGCATGGACCTGGCAGTTAATTAAACCCACCTTAATACTCCGTAATCCATCTACTTTTACATATACTCCTGTGGGATAGCAACCCTTCCTATAGTAGAACAAGACACTACTCCTAAACTTCTAGATCAGACTTTACGTACCTCAGGAACCCTACTCTGCCCACGTAAAAACCTGGCAGTTAATTAAACCTACCTTAATACTCCGTAATCCATCTACTTTTATATATACTACTGTGGGATAGCAACCCTTCCTATAGTAGAACAAGACACTACTCCTAAACTTCTAGATCAGACTTTATGTACCTCAGGAACCCTGCTCTGCCCACGCATGGACCTGGCAGTTAATTAAACCCACCTTAATACTCCGTAATCCATCTACTTTTACATATACTCCTGTGGGATAGCAACCCTTCCTATAGTAGAACAAGACACTACTCCTAAACGTCTAGGTCAGACTTTATGTACCTCAGGAACCCTGCTCTGCCCACGCATGGACCTGGCAGTTAATTAAACCCACCTTAATACTCCGTAATCCATCTACTTTTACATATACTCCTGTGGGATAGCAACCCTTCCTATAGTAGAACAAGACACTACTCCTAAACGTCTAGGTCAGACTTTATGTACCTCAGGAACCCTACTCTGCCCACGCATGGACCTGGCAATAATTACTCCCACCTTTATCCATTTCTGTTACACATATACTATTCACCTACTATTAAAACCTACCATTCATATACTATTAATTCTATTCCTAATTACACATACTCCTGTTGGGAAGCAACCCTTTGTCACTCGAGCTGTAATACCTACAAACCTTTCCATAATATCTGATTATACACACGCAAGAGAATCGCTCTTCTGAAGTGAATGAATTTGACCACCAACCCTGAGCGATGACTATTTCTTACATCCTTGGCAAGGGAGGTTTTATTGCCTTGTAATAATCCTACTTGTTATTTATAATTTCATTAATAAATTAAGTTCAAGTTTTGAAAAACCAAATTAGTTTTTTTTACGACACAAATTACGTTTACTCTTTCTAAATCATTTCGCGTTGATGCAAATTTTTCGGATCACATGACCTCCAAAGGAACACATGAGTCATGACAAGACTGATTCAATCTGTAAAGTGAATCGAGTGGAGCGGAAATCCCAAATCGCCCCACATCGCATTGAATCCTGCCCTCGGAATGATCGAATGACAGCTCCGGGTTTTTCTACTCATCACTCGTCCAACGACAAAACTCTTTTTGAAAGTGAAACCTCTTTATATATGCTAAACTTGAACCATTTCCCTTTTACCTGATTAATACGTAGTTGAACCGAATAAGTGTTAGTTTGTTTTGCCTGAAGCCGTTCCCAATCAAGAGGAGAGCTTCGCGGCTGGAGAGTGTAATGTTTGCATTGTTAACAATAAGGCTACCGGACGTGTCGTGCCACCAAGCCCTCCGTCTTGGGACTGACGCTAGCCACCCGATGCGGGATGTCATTACATTGCCTTGGATTAGTTTTGCCTGAAGCCGTTCCAGTCATGAGGAGAGCTTCGCGGCTGGAGAGTTTTATGTTTGCATTGTTAACAATAAGGCTACCGGACGTGTCGTGCCACCAAGCCCTCCATCTTGGAACTGACTCTAGCCACCCGATGCGGGAGGACATTACATTACCTTGGATTAGTTTTGCCTGAAGCCGTTTACAATCAAGAGGAGAGCTTCGCGGCTGGAGAGTGTAATGTTTGCATTGTTAACTATAAGGCTACCGGACGTGTCGTGCCACCAAGCCCTCCGTCTTGGAACTGACGCTAGCCACCCGATGCGGGATGTCATTACATTACCTTGGATTAGTTTTGCCTGGAGCCGTTTCAGTCATGAGGAGAGCTTCGCGGCTGGAGAGTTTTATGTTTGCATTGTTAACAATAAGGCTTCCGGACGTGTCGTGCCACCAAGCTTGGGACTGACGCTAGTCACCCGACTCAGGAGGTCATTACATTACCTTGGATTAGCTTTGCCTGAAGCCGTTTCAGTCATGAGGAGAGATTCGCAGCAGGAGAGTTTTATGTTTGCATTGTTAACAATAAGGCTTCCGGACGTGTCGTGCCACCATGCCCTCCGTCTTAGGACTGACGCTAGTCACCCGACTCAGGAGGTCTTTACATCGCCTTTTATTAGTTTTGCCTGAAGCCGTTCCAGTCATGAGGAGAGCTTCGCGGCTGGAGAGTGTTAAAAACATCTAAAACAGGTTACCTTTATGTTAAACTAAATTGTCTATGCAAAGCCACGACATTCTATCCCGTATTATCCAGTGAAAGTACAAAAGTTTAAAATCCCTTTCCACGTGCGCTATAATTGGTCTGCGTTATTCTCCTATTCGTCTTAGGAACATCTTTTGCAGTTAACCATTATGTCAAAATAAATATGTATATACAAAGCCATGACATTCAATCCCGTATTATCCAGTAAAAGTACAAACGTTTAAAAGCCCTATCCATATGAGGAATGATTTGTCTGCGTTATTCTACTAACAGTGTTAAAAACATCTTATACATGTAACCATTATGTTAAAAAAAATATGTCAATGCAAAGCTATAACATTCAATCCCGTATTATCCAGTAAAAGTACAAAGGTTTTAAGCTCTATCCACATGAGGAATGATTTGTCTGCGTTATTCTACTAATAGTGTTAAAAACATCTTATACATGTAACCATTATGTTAAAAAAAATATGTCAATGAAAAGCTATAACATTCAATCCCGTATTATCCAGTAAAAGTACAAAGGTTTAAAAGCTCTATCCACATGAGGAATGATTTGTCTGCGTTATTCTACTAATAGTGTTAAAAACATCTTATACATGTAACCATTATGTTAAAAAAAATATGTCAATGCAAAGCTATAACATTCAATCCCGTATTATCCAGTAAAAGTACAAAGGTTTAAAAGCCCTATCCACATGAGGAATGATTTGTCTGCGTTATTCTACTAATAGTGTTAAAAACATCTTATACATGTAACCATTATGTTAAAATAAAAATGTCTATGCAAACCCATAAGAATATATCCCGTATTATCCAGTAAAAGTACAAAAGTTTAAAAGCTCTATCCACGTGAACTATGATTTGTCTCCGTTATTCTCCTTTCGTGTTAATAACATCTTATACAGATAACCAATATGTTAAATTCAAAAAGTCTATGCAAACCCATAACAATCTATCCCGTATTATCCAGTAAAAGTACAAAAGTTTAAAAGCTCTATCCACGTGAGATTTGTCTCCGTTATTCTCCTATTCGTGTTAATAACATCTTATACAGATAACCAATATGTTAAATTAAAAATGTCTATGCAAAGCCATAACATTCTATCCCGAGTATCTACAAGAGGCCTTGTCCCTACTCCTAATCTCCTCCAATCCTTCTTGCCCTACGCGTAAGGTCAACGATCTGTCCCTATATCCAAGGCTTGAGGAGTTTACCCCTCAACTCGAGTTTACATCCCTTAACTCGGATATTCCTACCTATAGTCACAGGCAGTATAGCTCTCATCTTGACCTTCTCTCATACCAAGCTCTAGATATTTCGTTGGAATATCATGTTAAGTCCGTTGATCCTTGTCGGCAGCACTTGCGACCACCGCGTGATAGTTCCATCGAGAATGCTCTCAGATAATAACATTGCCCGTGCCACCGAGTGATGCTCTGCTCATAAAGCAAGCATAATTACTGAGCAGCGGAGTAATGAATGAGCTATAAAAATATAATGATCGGGTCTTCCATTAGCTAATGCAGACGTCTCGGTTATTGTGAGTGTGTGGCTGTATGTGTGACGTCACAATTTGTAAAAGCACCGCTCCGTGCCTCCAGTTGTAGGACTCCCTCCTTGTGAGGGTTGCTAAGCTATTTGCATACCCTTCTTAAGTCTGAAGGTTATCCGTAGAGAAAAGTATTAGCTAAATAGAATTGTAAAGTACTGATTAGCAAGTAATCTCTCACCAACATGAAATGACTCCACGAGCACTTGCCTCAGTTAGTGATGGTCAAATACGATTTTTTGTTTTTACATATTTTACATGAAAATATATTCCAAACAAGAAACAATTATATTGTCGCAAACCATCAATGGCGGTTAAAAGCCGTGGAAAAAATAATCTCAAAAATATAAATCCTACAAGAAATAATCCAAAATGACTAATCCGGAAATAAACCCTAAGTTTATTTCTAAGATCTATTACATCATCAGACTGACTTGACCATAGATATGAACATGAAGGTTTAGTTCTAAATACTTTTTATCAGTTACTGGAATTGATGTCAACAGTTTTATTGTAATATTGACATGGTGCTTATTATATTGCATTTTAAAACCTAATTTATTACCGTCATACAGACATGACCTTTATTTCAATACCATATTCCTTTATGAAGTAATACTTAAGGAATTACATTATGTTATTACACATTACACCTATGTAAGGGATACACCATAAATACCGCTATGTTATATATGCACTATGTATACAGCTATTTAATGTATAAACTATATATACAGCTATTTATTGTATACACTATGTATACAGCTATTTATTGTATACACTATGTATACAGCTATTTATTGTATACACTATGTATACAGCTATTTATTGTATACACTATGTATACAGGTATTTATTTTATACACTATGTATACAGCTATTTATTGTATACACTATGTATAGAGGTATTTATTGTATACCCTATGTACACAGC
>JBAIZL010000032.1:20000-70000 GCA_036971475.1 Prosapia bicincta | reverse complement strand
CTCTAGTAAAGTTAATCCATTGTTCAATTAAAATTAAAAAGGTATTTGAATGTCGGTAAAATAGTGTCGCTACGTAGTCACTATACCGTTATCAATAATCCAGTTCAAGTGACTTCGAAAACAACACAACTCACTCTAGTAAAGTTAATCCATTGTTCAATTAAAATTAAAAAGGTATTTGAATGTCGGTAAAATAGTGTCGCTACGTAGTCACTATACCGTTATCAATAATCCAGTTCAAGTGGCTTCGAAAACAACACAACTCACTCTAGTAAAGTTAATCCATTGTTCAATTAAAATTGAAAAGGTATTTGAATGTCGGTAAAATAGCGTCGCTACGTAGTCACTATGCCGTTATCAATAATCCAGTTCAAGTGGCTTCGAAAACAACACAACTCACTCTAGTAAAGTTAATCCATTGTTCAATTAAAATTGAAAAGGTATTTGAATGTCGGTAAAATAGCGTCGCTACGTAGTCACTATACCGTTATCAATAATCCAGTTCAAGTGGCTTCGAAAACAACACAACTCACTCTAGTAAAGTTAATCCATTGTTCAATTAAAATTAAAAAGGTATTTGAATGTCGGTAAAATAGTGTCGCTACGTAGTCACTATACCGTTATCAATAATCCAGTTCAAGTGGCTTCGAAAACAACACAACTCACTCTAGTAAAGTTAATACATTGTTCAATTAAAATTAAAAAGGTATTTGAATGTCGGTAAAATAGTGTCGCTACGTAGTCACTATACCGTTATCAATAATCCAGTTCAAGTGGCTTCGAAAACAACACAACTCACTCTAGTAAAGTTAATCCATTGTTCAATTAAATTTAAAAAGGTATTTGGAAGTCAGTAAAATTGTATCTCTACGTAGTTACTATGCTGTTATCACTAATCCAGTTCAAGTGGCTTCAAAAGCAACAAAACTCAAACTTGAAGAGTTAGTCAATGAATCTATTATTCAATTAAAATTAAAAAGGTATTCCTGACTAAATGTCAGGAAGATAATGTCGCTATGCCGCTATCACTAGTCCAGTTTATGTACCTGCGAAAGCAGTACATCTCACACTAGAAAAGTTATTCAATGAATCTATAGTTTAATTAATTATAGGTAAATGGTATTTTAATTTTGGTAAGATGGTGTTGCTGTAAAGCCAGTATACTGTTATAACTAATTCAGTTCATATGACTGCTAAACTAACACAACCAACACTACAAAAACTAGTCACTAAGTCCTAGCAAAAATGAAGTATGTGGCAAACCTCTTAGGCTCAGTTGTCATAGCAACGTGTTTCTTTTTGTACAGAGAGATTTTTCTCAGTCCTTTTTATCCATGACGGGAAAGAGACCTTTGTAACTTTAATTATACTTTACAGAAGTGTTGATTATCCAAGGGCCTAAGTACCTAATATAATTGAAAATTCTTAAAAGACTGACTTTGTGTGAAATCTAGAGGGAAATTTATGGTGAACTGGTAAAATGATTAATAACCTAGTTGTTAGAGATGTGAAACAGTCATCTATTGCATTAGCAAACGAAAAAATATTATAAACATACAAGAAGAAAATGATAAACATTTCTTATATCTTTTTTCTATATTTTATATATATTATATTGAAACTCATGTTGAAATATGTATCAATATCTAGTAAGGGCTAAATTTAGATTTAGATTTAGTAAAGGAGCACGTGATAGGTGACAGTGAGTGAAAAGGAAATGGGTAGTAAATTTATAGCTCAGGGATTACTATGTGAAGTCGATGGGAAACTTGTTTTAAAAACAAGCATTCAAAATACTTGGAAAACTAGGGTATGACTTTAAAGAGATCTAGTAGACAGGTTGAATTATAGGCGCAAAGCCACAGAAAGAGCATGATCTCCATGTGTAGACGTTTTCAGAGGATGTGAATTCCAAAACCACCTGTTTTTGCATAAAATATTTTGTATTAGGGCGGCACAACAGAAGAAAGAAAAGTCAGTATTGTTTGTAATGAGAAAAGGAAAATTTTTGGTGGACAAGACAGTGAGAAAGGGAAGTAATGAGAATCGTGAATAAGGGAAGTTAAGGTTTAAGAGCCGGCGAGGAAGTTAAGCTCTAGGAAGCGGAGCAGGCAGTCTGTGTTTCATCACAGAAGTTAATCTAGCTGGCAGAGCATCAACTTGTATAATAGTACATATAAATTGTTTATAAACTAGAATATTGTAGATTGACTGTGGTTTGTTTAAACCCAATAAAATTTAGTCAATAAAGTTTAAATTAATAAATAATCAATGAGTCTTTTTTTGTCAAGTGTAGAAATTCTGTTACTACTTCACTAAATTAATTTGTTAAAAAATAAAGGTTTAGCGCACACGAATAATTTTTTATCACTATTAAAATAAACCGGGTGAATATAATACAATACATAATATTGTATTTTTTAATATACATATTAAAAAACAATTGATAATAAACTAACCTAATATTTGTTTACAAAATAGTTCATTTTTGTGACATACAAGTAAAGGTTCTTTTATGAACAAAAGCAGTGTTATGTTATAATATGTAGGTGCTCTTGAAGTGGTAAAATTGGAACTTATTTTGCTTAATACTTGGTTGGAATAATGCTACCTCTAGAGGCAAAAAGTAACAAATAACTTTTACTACCTCGGTTGAACCAGAATTTGGTTTCGGTTAATCGGGGTAGCATCTTCAGAGTCTACTGAAGTACATTGTTTTGTAGAATCTTCAATATATCTATATGCATAATATCCTTAACCTGAGTAATTCCAATGGACATTGACAATTAATTGAGAAGGTTAGGGCAAGAATGGGTTATTAGCTCAATGATACAGCTAAAGATTTCCCTGATTTGAAAAACTTAAAAACTGAGGCTTGCTCCTCTCTGGCTCTAATGGCATACACTTTTGTATTAGATGACTAATAATGAAATATAATTTATATACATACATAACAAATGTTTTTACATACAAGTGTTGAACTGCCTAAATCCACTTACTAAACTTCAAGAGTTTAATTTTATAAACATATACAGTATAGCATAAAATGTTTTTGAACATCTATTTGCATTGACAGCAGCCACTTCAAGTTATTATAAAATGCTTTGGAAGTTATTATGATATAATAGCACTAAATATTTAACTCTTATACTGAGCTATAATCTAATAGCACTAATGTATAAAATACACTTCTAATTAGATTAAGTGGAGCATTACATTAATTCAAAACTTCAATTATTACGAGATCTTGAAAAAGTAATTATTTCAATTATTTTAAATTAGCATCTCACTGTCTGTTTGAATCTCGGCCAAGGATGTGTTGAAATAGTGATTAAAACTTTAATTTAAACGGTGTTGACATTTATGTCTGTGGTTAGAATAATGCAGTCACTGTTAAATGCAAGACAAGTGTTTGCAATAATTTTGCATCTCATGCCTTGCATGTCATAGAAATCATGACTTGGATAACCTTATTTACTCTAAAATGTAATAAACTGTAAACATTTAAAGTTATTAGAGGGTGCCATCAACTAATAATAACTGGGGTAGCTAAAATACAGATATATACCTGACCTGGTAAAATAAGGGAGAAGTTATAGGTGTCACAAAGGGTGTCCAGACACCTGCAAAATGTTTATTTTAATAGATATAAATAACAACAAAAACATTGAGGGGCTTCTTATTTAGTAGCAGAATGAGACATTATATTCACAATGTGACAGATAAAAATATCAACTAATTTCATGTGAGTATTAGCTTGGAATTCTGTATCTAGTTACTTATGTGAACTTGAAATTTATGTTTGTATGAAGCTAAAAAACATTTGAAAATAACTATTTACTACTATTAATGTTAGTTTTATTTAAATTCACTTTTAAATAACTTCAAAAATACAAATATTGAACTAAGTATTTTTTTTTTTTAACTATTCGTTAGAAAAGGGCTCCATATATATATATATATATATATATATATATATATATATATATATATATATATATATATATAAATTAATATATTTTTTTAATTAATAAATTAAAAATATTTCAAAAACAAGAATACTTTTAATGAATATATTTATTCTAAGCTATTAATATTTTTAATTTATTAACTATATTACAAGAAAACATATCACCATATTTAATATATATATATATAAATATAAAATACGTTTTCTTGTTTAATAATTTAAAACAACATAGGTTATTCAAATACAAGAATATTTATTAATTTATATCCAAAGCTTTTCGTTGGCAATACATTCCTGGCGATATTGGTACTGTTTTCCAACGAAAAGCTTTGGATATAAATTAATAAATTCTTGTATTTGAATAACCTATGTTGTTTTAATATATATATATATATATATATATATATATATATATATATATATATATATATATATATATATATATATATATATATAACTTTGCAATACTGTTTTCTTGTATTCACTGATCACTTTCACTATATGTACTTAAACTAGAATCTTACTTGGTATTTATGCTAGTTAACTTTCAAAGATTGATAGATTTTCTATTGTCGAGCATCAACTCCTGAGTTGACCCTCATTCATGAGAACTGAGTGGATGCTCGACAATAGAGATACTATCAATCTTTGAAAGTTAACTCACATAAATACCAAGTAAGATTCTCGTTTAAGTACATATATGGAAGTGATATATATATATATATATATATATATATATATATATATATATATATATATATATATATATATATATATACTTGCTCTTCAACTGTTGTTGGGTTCACCTCGTCAATGCTGAATGACATTCTAGCGAAAAAAAAGGAACTGCAATTTTATGCACTGCAGAATGAACGGATGTACTCCAGATAATAGCTATTCATCTTATTTTTCCATCCGTGAAGGAATACGTATTAGCATATATATATATATATATACTTGCTCTTCAACTGTTGTTGGGTTCACCTCGTCAATGCTGAATGACATTCTAGCGAAAAAAAAGGAACTGCAATTTTATGCACTGCAGAATGAACGGATGTACTCCAGATAATAGCTATTCATCTTATTTTTCCATCCGTGAAGGAATACGTATTAGCATATATATATATATATATATATATATATATATATATATATATATATATATATATATATATATATTAGTTTAGTTGTAGTAGAGCTTAGAGCTAACTGACAGAGTTACCTAGTGGCAATAGTCCAAAACTGCAATCTTCTAGTTTTGGACTATTGCCATTAAGTAAGTCGGTCAGTCTCCTATCTAGTCCAAAAATTGCTATATATATATATAGTGTTTAAGTTTTTCATTAGTAATGCCTTCAAATGTTTCTTTTGACTGTTTCAAGAATACCATGAGAAGAGAAATCTGAGTGTCAGCTGAAGAGATATGTATTGGTTTTTTTTTAATAATTTTAAAAAGTTATTATTTGGCTCCACATTCAACTTGATCTACTACTTTACACTTAAAGTTAACAATGGGATATCTCTCCCAAATTACCATCCTCATTAAAGAAAGTAAGTGCTACTATAGGCAAATGTCACATATTCACACATGTCAAAGCCTTTAATTTTAAAGAGTTATTCTTTAAAAATTATCATTGTAATATCTCTAGTAGTGCACTTTTCATATTACAGTACCTTTCATTGCAGCCCCTTCATCATTGTTTATCTTGGAAAAGCTTCCAGTGACACTTCATAGAGTAATAAGAACAATGCATTCAACAAATCCATTGTTTTAATGCAAATCTGAAAAATATTCAACAAATTTCAAAATTCAAGTCACCTATATAATGTTTCAAACATTGTTTTTTTTACAGTTTAAGAATAATACATCTTTTTTATATTGTTAGAATATGCAGTTAACAAACTGAATGCATTTTTGTAATAAAATTCATTAAAATACGAAAAAAAAGCATTCATTCAAGGCTGTGTATCAAAATGTCTTATATTAATTATGTTTGTCGTTTTCTGGTTGTACACCTTGAGGTTTTTATTAATTATATTAGTTGAATCCGTCGTCATGTGAGCTACTAGTTTTCACTAAAACACTTGTACATATTTTACAACTTACCTATAGTAGTCCTTACTTATATTTATTGAGGACGGTCGTTTCGGGAGATATGTCCCATTGTCAACTCAGACCGTAACTCAGTGGGTCGGTAACTCAGTCCTTAACTCAGACTATTAACAATGGGACACATCTCCCGAAATGGCCGTCTTCAATAAATATAAGTAAGTGCTACTATAGGCAAGTTGTAAAATATTTACAAGTGTTTTATTTATTATTTACTTATTAATTCACTTGCCAACATACCAGTACTTGATGTAACAGAAGTTACAGACAGTAACTCACATCATTGCATGATGGACTGACCAAGTCTGAAACATCTGCTGAAAATATCAGTAAGTAGTGTTTTTTTGTCAACTTCATAAACCAAGGAGAAATGTCAAACAATTCCTTGTCCTTAGAGTTCTTTGTCATTACATCAATTTCTGATCAGTAAAATGTTGAATATTAAATAAAATTTGCTTATTAAAGTTTTTTTCTTAACCCAGGTCTAGCCCCTCAGAATCTGCCCAGCCCTCATGACAGCCATAGTCTTTTTTTTACCCAGGTCTGGGCCCTCTAGAACTCGCCAAGCCGTAGTGGCAACCTACCTCTAGGGTGCTGCCTTCGTCTCACAGGCACATGTGATTAGTATACCTACCACATACGAAGGAAGCGGGATTGGTTGTCTAAATTTTTCAAGTTGGAGCTCTAACGACACAATCTCTGACTCCTGACGCTACCTTTGCTTATTTGAAGCTACTAGTTCAGGAATACAAAGATAGAGGCAATACGATCGTTACAACCTATTATAATAAATCACTTAAACAATAGTTTATGACAATCCGAATTTTAAATTTTTTTAAACTTACTAAGACAGAACGTTTTAAATCGCTATGTGCCGATCTTCATCAGTGTCTTCTGCTTAGAGATGTTGGGTCAAGCGATGACGGTTTTAAAGGCAGGTTTTAGATAGTATCAAAGAGTATGTGTGATTTGTATTGTGTTTGTTCGTTAAATATGTTTTTGCTTTGTGTTTTTGTGTGTCTGTAAATTTCATATTGTTCTAGTGTGTTGAGATGTGGTGATTTTTCGTTGGTGTGTAGGATAATACCATAACATAGAAATCCTACACATCAACAAAAAAGGACCACATCTCAACACACTAGAACAATATGAAATTTACAGACACACAAAAACACAAAGTACAAACATATTTAACAAACAAACACAATGCAAATCACACATACTCTTTGATACTATTGAAAACCTGCCTTTAAAACCGTCACTGCTTGACCCGACATCTCCAAGCAGAAGACACTGATGAAGATCGCCACATAGCGATCAAAAACGTTCTGTCTCAGTAAGTTTTAACAAATTTACAAAATTTAAAGTTCGGATAGTCATAAACTTTTGTTTAAATGATTAATTAAGATTCACCGAACTTAATGAACTACAAAATTCAAGAACTTTATGAATATCATAAACATTTTTCTAGCTCTGACATTAAATGCATTAATTTTTTTTATTTAGTTAAAGTTTTTAAACATATTTTAATGTGTTCAGGTCTTTCATAGCCATACCTTAAACCACCGAAATAAAAGTTAATAGTTGTATATATACAATTAGTGTTAAACATACTGAAGCCACAAAAACGTACAAAATACAAAAAGCCTGACCTTTATGTCATTATTTCTTTGCTGTTTCAGTCAAATTGTGTATTTGTTTTATAACCATTTATATTCACAGTTTTAAATGAGTTATTTTAGTGAGATCTTGACTCTTTTGAAGAAAAATTCAAAAAATGTATATAATAAGTTAACATAGAATAGGTGTAATTGTCGTAATTGCAAGAATATGTTTTAAGGTAGAATATATGTAACTCGGTTTCAGAACATAATGCAGATATGAAGATCCTTGTGGCATGGACTGTAATGGTGGCACACCAAGTGTCCAAAGTATCAACCACTGGAGGGATTGTTCAGACCTGTGAATGCATGGAGTATTGGGCCTGTACTTTGAGGTCAGTTGAATAGTTATTGTTATGGAACTAAATTATATGTTTTATAATGTTTTTTTTAGTTTATTGTTAAAAATTATAACTAAATATATATATATAATAATTAGTGTTAATGGTAATTTCAACAGTTTATCAGATGAGGTGAATGTTAGAAATGATTGCACATTACTTTATTGGAAGAAATTTCAACTTTTGATATGAGTAAAATAAAAACTACTTTGATTAGGATAAGGTTACTGTAATAAAAGTATTGTGTAGTATTACAAAGATCCGTGAGTGTGTAGCAGAGATCAATATCTCTAGTAACTGACTCCATAGCAATGTACAAATAACTGCAGCTATATAAAAGTACAGTCAAACCACCATTGGTACTCACACGCTATATATAATTTTATATAAATTAAAACGTTGTAAACTAAAGGTTTATATGACAAAGTTTATATTTACAAAGTCAAGTATAACTTTTATAAAATTTCCATTTAAAATATTGCCAAAGCCCATGGACAGCAATAGCAATAAGTTTAATTCACACTGTATTGCATTTTACCTACAGTTATTCATTTCCTAGTGTTGGTACATAAAGAAATGAATCATTATTTTTACTTTTAAAAAAAGTTTACCAATATTTTGTACCTTCTGAGTAACTTGTTGCATGTTATTTTTACGAAATATTTGAAATTTATTTTTCCAACTATTGTTAGAGTGTTAAGCATATATTTTAATGAGTATGGTGGAATACTCTTCTCAGATAGATGTCTTATTCAAATTGAAATATACTTATAGAAATTTGTTGCTGTATTTAATTACTGTATATTTATAATATCAAATTTGATTGTAAAATTAGCAACATAATTATCGCCATGGAATGAGTCATTCACTTTTGGAAAAACAAAATACAATTGTTATGTTGAAAATAAAACACGCAAGTGCTACTATAGGCAAGTGTAACGGATCAAAGTTCAAGTGTTATAGAGCAAACATATTAATCTTACTAATAAAGTTAAACTGATGACTTTTTTTTATTTCTTTGAAAACAAAAATTAAAGAAATCAGGTAAATTCTTTTGAACAAAAACAAAACAGATCATAAGTTAAGTTTTCTAAATAAACTTTTTGTCAGTAAAAATGTGTTATAATGTATATTTCAATAAAAGAAGACATTTGATAGCAAATAGTAATTCTGTAGAAAAGACAGCAGTTTAAAATCAAAACTTCTTGACTTTTCTTAATGAATTCTTTCTGCCAAGTTTATGATTAATGGGCTGAAGACAATGTGTTTAAATATTGTCCAGTATTGAAGACAAATATCAAGCACCTTAACACAAAGTTTTTCATCAAACACACATTAGCTGTGGCACTGCTTTTGTTGTTACGTGTTTAGCTGAAGTTTTCTACCCCCGAATGTCAAGACCTTGATATTTTATTACAAACTATTTACATACAATTCTTTATGACTGTCAAAATGATGTCTCAGTGCGACAAAAAATAATTATCCATCATTAAAGGCCTCATTATGACTTCTTGAAGATAAAACACTTATGATTCTTTTTACATATATATATATATATATATATATATATATATATATATATATATATATATATTAAAACTGCTTTAACGCCCTTCCCATTTGTCAGATAATAAAAGAAACAAGATATATTCAGCCAGATAAATAGATCATTTAACATACTGTACATTGAATTAACATACAATACAACATAAATTAGTTTAAGACTCTTAGAAATTCACTTTTGACTATAGAATGGTTTAAGAACATAAATGACAACTAGTGAGTACTAAGTAATTAATTAATCTTTGTTATTATACAATTCCAAAACTCCTTATCTTCTAGCTTAATTCCCTTTGCTTTGTCTAAACAGTAATATGAACAGGAACTGGTAAACTGCCTATATGACTTTTCTTTTAAGAATTTTTAATGTTTGCAATCTCTACATGGAAAGACTTTTTTTATGGTTTCCTTTCAATAAGCATAAATCTTTTGCGTTTTACATGGAAATACAATAATTTTCCAGTCGATGCTGCCACCTAGTGGCCAAACATACAACTTCATGTCGTTTTGGATTTTAAATTAAGATGATTGAACTGAATTGATGAATAACTAACTTCTTTTTTCTTAAATATTTTCTGACTATGGTGTTAATCCACATTGACAGCTGATAATAGCAGCTTGTACTGGTTGACACAATCAGTAATTGTTACTCAATTGACGTCCATTAGTTGCTATCCAGAGACACAACCTTAGAACAATCTGTATTTTTTAAGACATGAAGTGAAATACAGAAGTAATTTATATGTAGGGCTATAGTTTCATACATATCTATATCTATATATCTATATATATATATATATATATATATATATATATATATATATATATATATATATATATATATATATATATATATATATATATATATATATATTTTAAAACAACACAGGTTATTCAAATACAAGAATATTTATTATTTTATATCCAAAGCTTTTCGTTGGCAAACAGTACCAACATCATCAGGAATGAAAATTACAATAATGTAAGCTATAGGCCTAAATTATTGTAATTTTCATTCCTGATGATGTTGGTACTGTTTGCCAACGAAAAGCTTTGGATATAAAATAATAAATATTCTTGTATTTGAATAACCTGTGTTGTTTTAAATTATTAAACAAGAAAACGTATTTTATATTTATATATATATATATATATATATATATATATATATATATATATATATATATATATATATATATATATTGTGACATTACTTCAGATCAATCTGCAGTTTTTTGACTGGAGAAAAATATTGAAAGGTCAACACTATTAACCTTCAACTACCGTCCTACAATTTCTGTCACATTACTACCACTGTTGTGCCTCACAGGCACGAAGGGTCCTAAGTGTGATTTTCTGTGTGTTTTAACAATTTATTTTGAATTTACTTTATAAAAATTGTTTTTGAATATATTCTGACTGCAAGTGACTAGGGTAAAAATAATTTTATGAGATTAGTTATTTTTTATTTACTTATTGAAACTGTAGTATTACCTTCTACAGATGTTAGCGCAGCTTGGCTTAAAAGGCTTATAATCTCATACTTAATCTTGTAATTAACATCACTAGTTCTTTCTCGTTCACTGATTGTACACACTTGACTTTATATACAAGATAACATTTGACACATTATAAGTCTTATGTATGGAAACTGACATTAGAAATAATAACTTAATTTTGACAGCAGTCTTTACACAGCGGCTCAGAATATTTTAAACATATTGGCTGTAACCAGTTTACAAAGTGTAACTAGTCTTTCTATTTTTTGTTGCTGTAAAAATTCTACATTGCTTATAAACATTTTTTGATACAAATAGAAAAATTTGTGTATTTCTGGAGGTTGCAATTCTTCGAAATCAACTTCATTGTTTTATGCACTTGATTGAGATTCGGTATCATGATCTCTTTGCTCAATTACTTCTTCACATTTTTGCACAGTTCCCCAATTCTCTTTGATGCCTTCTAAAAGCTGTTCTTTAGATACAGCACCTGAATCACTGTCTTCTTAGGCTAACCTGTCGCTGATTGTATCTTTCAAATCACTCTTATATTTCTACCTCCTTGAGTCTCATTAGTTGAAATTAGTTTCTTTTTTAATCCAGAAGGTCCAGGTCTATCCATTTCTTCAATTTATATAATTAAATACTATAATGACACATTAATAACAAAAAACTACAAAAGTTTAAAATATTACATAAATACCAACGTCGTGCCTGTGAGGCACAACCGAAGTTTCATATTATTATAAAGCGAATGCAATGCACAAAATCGCGTAAACAATACTAACGCCATAAAAGAATTACTAAATAGAAAGCTACTGAAATCCATGACCTTGAAGGAGTATTAGGGCAGGGGACTAAACAGCCCTATAGGTACCAGTGCCTGTCTGGAACGATAACGGTAGTTAAAGGTTAAAACTACTAAAACTACAAATAAAACTACAAAGGTCATATAGCCTTAGAGGACTTTTCCAAAATACTTTATACTGTAATAATGTCTTACAAGCTTGCAAGAATATCAAATTATTCTTGAATTTATATTTAGGCTGTAATTTAGTTTTCTCAAAACCTTTTTACTCAGTATTTTAAATAGAGGTTCAACGAAGTTACTTCTAAGTAGTGAAATTCATAACAATTAATTGTAAAGTGAAAAATGTTAAACCACAGTACTAAATGTTATTGTGACAAATATACTGTTAACATTGTTTAGTAGTACTTACTACTAAAGTTGTATTCAAACATCAAAATATTTCAGACTAAAGCGATTTCGGTTAATATTGCATAAGTTTGTTTCTAGTGGGGGAACACCAACCACGTACTGTGGTCTGACAGAGTCAAGTGTATGTTGCTTTCCACAGCCTCCTAGACTTGGCAGCCCATCACACAATTCTTGTGGGAAAAAAGGTAGTGATTCTGGAATGAAAGGAATTGCAGGCCCTGGAGAATGGCCATGGCATGTAAGAATAGTAAATTAAGTTTGCAAAGAGTTTTAAATCCTCTTGTTTTAAATCTAACTTCATTATATTGTGTTTAGTAAAATAATATACATGGAGGTGTGATCACAAAATATGATGAACAAATTTCTATAGTGGCAACTACTGACGCTACATCCATATGATGTAGTTTACCTAGCTGCCTGATCTGTTGAGACAGGCAGTGACAAGTTTCAACACGCTGGAGCTTGTCAGTGGACTGCCAGAGCAGTTAAAGTGAAGTCGTGTTTATCGTGCCTGTTGCACGAACAATGCATAATTATTAAGTAAGGTTTTAAGTTGCAAAATAATGCCAAAGAAACTCACAAAATGTTAAAATCTGTTTATTGCGATAATCTGATAACTCTGAAGACTGTCTGTAAGGGGTATGACTGACTAAAAAGCAGAAATGAGTCGGTTGATGGCAAGCAACGTTCAGGACGTCCATTACCCTCAAAAACAGATAAACATTTGTAAAAAGTAGAAATAATGGTTCATTCAAACAGGCAAATGACTATTCAAGAGCTATCGGAAGATCTTGACAACTTGTACAGTTACTTTCAAAGCATTTAAACCAATAATTTGCAAATGAGACGAGTGAGTGCCAAATTAGTTTGGCATTCTTCTACGTCATGACAATCGGCTGTGTCACACCTCTTATCTCATTCGCCAGTTTTAGGCCAAAAAAAGTGTTCCTGTCTGTCCACATTCTCCAAATTCACCAAATTTAGCACCATGAGAATTTCTAGCTTTTCCAAAAAAATTAAAACTGTGCTTAAAGGAAAACGTTTTACACTATTCCTGACATTGAGAGGGCTATGACCGAGCAGCTAAACTCCCCTCTGAAAGAAGCCTTCCACAAATGTTTCCCATCAAAGATTCAACGTTGGGATAAGTGCATTGCCAGCCAATGACAGTACTCTGAAGAAGATTCATTCAAATTTGATGTAAGTTTATTACTTTTTGGAATAAAAAATGATTCATTGTATTTTTTTATTACACCTCGTATATTATATATAATTTTTTTAAATAACTATGTATTTTACTACTTAGTTAATGAACTTATTGCAGGACGAAGTTAAAAAACAGATTTCTTTCAGTCCTAATAATTTCAGTTTTATCCACAATTTCTAAAAACATACTTCGATATCTGCTTCTGGGATCTACCTTATTCACTTTGTTAGATAAAAACAATATGAAACCACTGTTTTTACTGTTGTTACTCTTAATTAACACCAGAAATAACCATTGTTCAATACTGACCCAGTGCGAAACGAGCCTGCTGAATAAATCAGTAAGTAGTGGTTTTTTGCCAAGTTAATACAAAAAAAGTATAATTTATACTAAAACCTCAAGATGTACAACACAAAAACTGCAATTTTGTTATTATTTTATTTCACGGAATAAGCCAAAATCTTTTTCAGATCCGGAATGACCCGGATTATTATATTTCAGCATACTGTAATCTGTAATGCTCAATAATTTGGGATCATAGGTAACAACAGTTAATTTCATTTTTATACTGAATTTAAATAATTTGTTTATTACTTTTTAAATATGAATTTTATAAATCAGAAAATTTTCAAATAGTGGTCCACTTTTGCCTGATTTACATAAGCACTATACATGTGCTTGTCAGGCATACTTGTGCAATGCCAGGTATGATGCTCAATCTGTTAATTTTATAGAAACTCACAATCACTCCTTCCAACTGTAATTTTGGGAACTATTTCCCTTGCTTAATTTAACTTTTGCCATCTGTCTGTGGTAAATGTAATTATACTGTAGTGTTTATAGGCCATCTTCATATATAAATAATATTAAATACAGGTTTGTTAATGTTTAGAATTAATAAATAAATTACACTTGTTTGTATTATCTTAGGCAAAAAAAAAACACTACTTACTGATTTATCTTATATATACAGCTTACATTTTGTATACAACCATAAATAAACATATATTGTTTACCTCCAATAAATTATATTTATTAAATGGGTTACAATAAAACCTATAAAAGTTGCTTGATGTAATCATCTTGAATTCACTGATTAAACTATATTTAAAAAGTACTTAACTAAGTGAATACGTAATGGTTTACTTGCTGACGCGTTACAAAATATTCGTTCTTTTTACGAAGCTAACCCTCTACTCATGTGTAGAACCTCTACAAACCTTCGTGTAGAGGGTTATTTTCGTAAAAGGAACGAATGTTTTGAAACGCCTCAGCAAGTAAACCATTACGTATTCACTGAGTTAAGTACATTTTAAAACCTATAAATTTCCATTTGAAGGAAAATTCCCTAATATATATAATTTATAGGGTCTGAAATATGCCAGATCAGAGAAATTTTGTACGTTTGTTTTTGATTCTTTGAATTTTATTATTATACTATAAAATTGAAGCCAGGGTCAGCCTGAGGCAGGTGCAACCAAACCTGCTACACTGAGCCCCACCCTTAAAATGCCTCTCCACAAAAAACAAACAGTACTTAAATCATAAGGGGGGAATTTAAGATTTTTTGCCGACATTCAGCCTCATTTTTATAGCTTTTAAATAAAATATCTCTATTTGCTAGAATAGCTATATTTATGTGATAAAAACTATTGTACATAGTGTCAGTAATCTGTAAATTTATATAATATAGACATTTTGTTACATCAGGACTAAGTTTGAGAGTGTCTAATTTTATTTAATGGCTTAGTATTATATATCGAAAACTTGTTGCTGTTAATGGTGAGCTGGTTGATAATTACTTACTACACTTTGATATTACTTGTAACTAGACTTTTTGTTAACTAAAGGTTGTTAAATTGTTAACTTACACTTGGAGGAAACGTTTTTGTCTTACGACTTCTTCAGCCTCCCTGAAAACGTTTCCTCCAAGTGTAAGTTAACAATTTAACAACCTTTAGCTAATAAAAAGTCTGGTCGCAAGTAATATCAAAGTGTAATAAGTTAGTATTATAATATCACAACATGTTTTTTTGTTATCTATTTTCATACTGCATTTTATACCGAGTGATATATAGCCCTAATTATATTATAAGGAGATGCAAGACAATTGCCAATTTAGGGTTTCCAAAATAAATGTTTGACCTGGGCCCTGCACAAGCTAAGACCAGCACTGTTCAAGCTATGGATTATATCATAACAGCTTTTATTTACTATAAATGCTTTAAATAAATGTAGTGCTGATGGCAATATTTGTTTACTGGAAAATATGTTTTTGAACACTACCTAAACTGTTTTTATTACTACAGTGATTAAAATAATATTGTTTTACAATTACAATGTTTACAAATATTTAAGGCGTGAGACTTCATTAATAACGACTAAGAGAGTGTTTTCCAATATGTTAACTTTCTCACTTGAATAATCTATTCCGATCCTGCATTAGTGTCACCAGTATTTATATTATTTATCCTAAAAACTCAAAAATGTTTGATAATGTGATATATCATTTATTATAAAAACCTTTTTACCACATTTTGTAAGAATTTCACACAATTATTTCAAACAGAACGCATTTTAAGTTAAAAACTAAAAACAAATATCATATGGTTTTATAATCTAAACTAATTTTAAATTTCTAAATTAATACATGTAAATTTTGTTTCTAGTTTTGTCTCATTTTTTTAAAGAATAGCACATGCCATTTTCAAAAATAAAAAATCTATGCCTTCTTGTTCTAGGTTGCCATCCTTGAAATGCAAACAGCTGTTTATGTGTGTGGAGCCTCTTTAGTGGATGAAAGCTGGATTCTCACAGCAGCACATTGTGTTGATGAATTGTATGTATTTTGAAATTATGTGTTTCTCTAAAAACAGTTTTCAGTAAAATATTAATGACTATTATTTGTTTTCATCTTGAATTTGAGCTTCTAACTATCGTGCATTAACACTTACTGAAGTAGCTCTTAGTAGCAGTATGTAAATTCAGTAGGTAATTATACAAGGAAGGATAGTATTTTTAAAAGCGTAAAAGTCAAGTTTAGACAAATCAGTTCAAGTAATTATTTATTTTAAATTGTTTTAAATATTGCTGAAAATCTTTTATTGGTGATTTATGTTTTTATAAAACTTAGGGCCAGTAGTGCTCAAACATTTTCTCTCAGGGTCTCTTGTATTTTTTACATTGTCACAGATGTCCCTAAATGTAGACAAATACTGCATTTTAAATTAATTTATATGTATAAAGATTTTAATAAGATTTTTTAAACTAAAAGCAGGTACTAACGGAACTCTCGCAACACTTGTTATAAAAGCAATAACTTTTATGGTTGTTGACAAACAATCATTGTCAACTCAATTGACAAAGGGACACATCTCCCGAAATGGCCATCCTCAATAATCACAAAAGTAATTGCTACAATAGGCAAGTGTAATATATATATATATATATATATATATATATATATATATATATATATATGAAGTTAATATATTACTATGTAAGTAATTTTATCCACCATTAAGTGCAATAATTTTACCTTGAATGATGAGGCGCCTTTCGGTCAATTGACCATTGTCGAATCACTGATGTTTTTCTCAGAGAAAAACATCAGTGATTCGACAATGGTCAATTGACCGAAAGGCGCCTCATCACTCAAGGTAAAATTATTGCACTTAATGGTGGATAAAATTACTTACATAGTAATATATTAACTTCATAAAGTCAGTGCAACGGAAAAACAATGGATAACGTTATATATCAAGAATATATATATATATATATATATACAAGCATTTTAGTTAAAAACTAGAAGCTCACGTGAAGATGAAATCAAATAAGATATTTTTGGTTAGTCTGTATATAAAAAATCAATAATTATGGAAAATCGGTTGTTCTAATCATCTTGATTGCACCAGTTAAATACGTAATTATTTTCAAAAATAAGTGAAAAGTAATAACTTACTATGCTGACATGTTTCGAAACCGTTGTTTTGTTGACAAAGTACAAACTGCTATTCAGGTTAGTAGCAGACTAGGCTTTGTCAATTAATCAATGGTTTTGAAAGGCATCAGCATAGTAACTTAAAAGTTACATAATCCCTCAAACATAATAATTTATATTCACCCAAACAATTGGATATTAAATTTGTTTATCATTCTGTGCATTTATGTTTCAGCGTTAACATGCAGATGGTTTTGAAAGTGAGACTGGGGGAACACGATGTAAGCAGTATAACAGAGCCAGCAGACCATGAAGAAAGGCTTCTAACTGACATTGTTATACATCCAAATTTTGACAATAAAACCTTAGTCAATGACATTGCACTAGTAAAGCTTGCAACACCAGCGAAGAGAAGGCCAAATATTGATATTGTCTGTATACCTACAGAACATGTAGAGTTATACACAAATAGATCATGTTATGTAACTGGTTGGGGGAAACGTTCTGAACGTAAGTATATCAAATGAATATTTCATTAAAATTCCTAATATACTCATCTTCACTTCTGTTAGGAATATTTGTATATATTCTAGTATATTTTTCTGCCTCTCCTAACATTGCAATATTTTTCTTTGTTGATACATTTCGGAATGACTGCATTTTCAAAACTTAAATAATAGTCATAAAATAGAGAGTACTATTGGGAAAGGCAGAATAATAAACTCAGATATATATGAACATTTTAATTATTTTAAATATAAAAGTGGGAAAATATAATACTTTAAACTTAAACAAATATAATGTTTTATAGCTTTTATTACTATATGACTAATGATTATTTGTGTTATATTTTGCAATTATTATTATTGGTTATAAAAAGCATTGTCAATATAGTAAGGGTAGTGGTAAGAGAGAAAACTCTTTGATCTAAGGATTAGCTAAGGTTATGGCTCATGTGTCCAGGGTTGTGTGACTAAACAGATCTACTCTCTACCAGAGTTAAAAGATAGTGTGTATTAGTTACACTAAGGTAGAAGGAGAAGGGTAGGTGAATAGAAAGTGGGACTAAAGAAAGGGCTTGGTCCTTTGCTACAAGAAAGAGGGAAAATGTATAATATATTAGTCAGTGAATGAAGTATGCAGGATACACTGCTCGAGTTATCCAGTGGCAGACTGACATTTTAAAGACAGTAATCTACTTGGTATTGTTTCTAATATATATGAGATTGAAATAATTTCCATGTTAAAATTTAGTTTTGCATGTGTCATTTCACTCTGTAGTAGGTTTTCTTCATATTGAGTCTTGTCCGTATTGTTTTGTTCCACTGTGGAACTACAAAGATAGCAAACATTGTTTTAAAAATCTCTTTGTGGGTAATTGCACTTATTAGTGGAACAATTATTTACAATTAACAATAATAACTGAATATATATATATATATATCTGACATCTGATTTCTACACAATCTGTGATTACAACTTTTACTTTATTTTATTTCATTCTCTCATATTTCATTTTGTGTTTTCTCTTTGATTGACAAAGACCACTGTGTGGTTGAAATATTTCATTGGTTAAGTGCTTTTATGTGTTTCTATTTCAAGACTACAGAGTGGACTATTACCAAGGTAAGTCTGTCAGTCTCTTAGTCCAAAAAATCTAAATAATCTTTACCAACCAAAACTATATATATATATATATATATATATATATATATATATATATATATATATATATATTAACATAAATTATGAGGCTAAAAAATAAATTCAGTTTATATCCAAATAGAAAAATAGTCGGAAAAGCGACAAGAATAGTTACTAAAATTACGGACAAAGTACTTAAACATTGTTCTATTTCGAGGTAGTTATAGATGGACTGCGGGAAACTTGAACAAAAGAAGGGTCCAACTATTTTAAGATAGGACTTTTCAAGGACCAAAACACCTGGGTTATAATAACATTGTACCGTTAGGGAAGGCTCTTAGTAGATAGCTATGGGGATAACCAAATTAACTAAAATACGTGAGGGGGGAGAGATGATGCGAGGTGGAATAGGAAGTGATTGAGGAGTCTTGGAGGAACTTCAGAAAAGGGCCGATGTATTTAGGGGGTGGGGAGACCAAGTGTCAGTAATATCAATAAGGGGTGAATTTTGTTAATAGAATTAAGGGAAATGTAACTTCTTTGTATTTGTATAATTTAAAAAAGTGTAATGTAAATAATTTAGTAAAGAATTAGGAAAAATAAGTTAGTTATGTGAAAGTGCATCGAAGCAGTATCAACGGTCAAGATCCAAGGAATCAACAAACAATAAATACTTTCTTTTTTTACAATAAAATTAGCCAACATACCTTTATAAACAGTAATTTCAGAACAATTTTAAATTCATTAGTGTAAAATAATAATCTAGTTTTTTCACCACATTCTAATTTATAAAAAGATCCATAATAACGACCCCAGAGAAAGAGAAATTAACACTGTCATTATTAAACTTTATTGTAATAACCTAAAGCCTCAAGAGTCCACCTTTTTTTGTAATTGTAATATTAGTTAAGGAATCAATCTTGTCACCAATTATTATTAAGGTAAATGGGTATAATGTGAGTTAATTAAGAGTCAAGAATAAATGCAGGTTATGTTGATATTTGTGTTAATTAATTAGATACCTGAAGGTGAGACAAAAGAGTGTTGAGGTAATTAAATATATAACCTAAAGGAAAAGTTATATTTAAATAACTTAGGTTATAATATATATATATATATATATATATATATATATATATATATATATATATATACTGTATATATATATACATTTTTTTTTTTGAATCTTTGGCGATGTTTGAAACTGTATTTTAAGGCATAAGTACATAGTAAACAATTAGATGAGACATAAGTTATAATCATTACTAAAAATTATGATAGCATTACCTATTAAGTAGCAGAAGTTTAAATTATGTGTGGTTGGTGTCAAACTTCGGTAATGTGTTTGTAATTGTTAGTATGGGTAATATTTATGTGATTTAATTGTTTATTATGTACTTAAGCCTGATGATGGAAATAAACCAATTTCCGAAACATTGCCAATGATATGAAAAGTTATATACTTGATTTGCTAATAAACCGCTTTTTTCGTTTATGAAAATTTAGAGTTTGCTTTCAAATCCTTTTTAATTCCTGCAAGCTTTTAATCTGGTTTAATAAATAATTACTATGCAGTCTATGTACTTTAATTTAATGTCATAGAGCACTTTTTAAATTTTGAATAGATTTAAATTATACTAATTTAAATTACTAAATTTAATTCTTTTTTTTTCAGCTTATGTCTGATTTTAAACTTTGGTGTGACATAAAATAGTATTTTAGTTTGTGGTTGTAACTTAGCATCCAGTCTCATAGGCATCTCCAAATCCTCTCAACTAGCCCCCCCCCCCTCCAGAAGGAATTCTGTCTATGATGATGTACTAATTACTTTCTCAACATACCTAAAGACTGAACACTATGATCCCTGGAAATTATTGCTGTTTTAGACATAATGCCATTAATATTATTGACAGTGAGGGTGATCTTAAGAAAGCTTTCCATAAAAATTAAAATATATAAACCCACCTCATGTTTTGAAAATTTCAGTTATAGATGTTTATGTACATATTGTTTTAATTGAGACTGAAACTTAATACGTAAATTTAGTTAATATTTTTTTTTAATTAAATGGATTTTAGGTGCAAAAGCATTTTTAAATTATCCGTGTATAATTTTAACCAAAAATAAACAGTAGTTACCCTTCACAAAAAGGGGGATATCTATAGTAGCAATAAATTTCAACATAAAATTATAACATATATTATTTTGCCTTTAAGAAATACCAGTAGTTCTGTCGTTTTAATAAAGTATTTGGATTATAAAAATAGTGATACATAAATTATAGCAATAATCTTAATATACTACTTTTTTCAGAATCAAACCATTCAGTAATCCTTAAGGAAATCCAAGTACCATTATGGCCAAACTCTGCATGTGAAATTGCCTTAAAGAAAAGTTTTGGTCCTCACTTTAGATTACCACTGACTTCAGTCTGTGCTGGTGCTGAAGGAAGAGATGCATGTGAGGTTAGTTTCGTCTTTTCTTTTTATGAAGATAATACTCTTTTAGTACAGTAATACCTCGACTTACGCTACAACGTCTTACGCGATTCCCTAGTTACTCGGTTTTAAATCATGCTGTCTGAGTTGAAACTTGTTTGTCCTAAAAGAAAATGTCTAAAACAACTTTTATAGGGCATACAGAGAAAATATTTCCAGGTTTTAAGGCTGCCAAAGACCAATTTACAGTGATGGTTGACGCAAATAGAACTGGTGACTGTAAGGCGCAACTTCTCATAGCTTATCGCTCAGAAAATCCAAAGGCATTAAAAAATATTTCTAAAGCTATCTTGGCAGTAATTTTAAAAGTCGAATCGTAAGGCTTTGGTGACAGCTTCTCTTTTTGTGGACTGGTTTGGTCATCATTTCCTACCTCAAGTCGAACGTTGTTGGTCTAAACAAATTCCTTTTAAAGTAATTCCTATTAATTGACAATGCACCTGGTCATCCTCCTACTATTTTAACTAATTTCGACACATGCTTAAGTTTTATTTTTGCACCAAACACAAATAGTTTGGTTCAACCGATGGATCAGGGAGTCAACAAAATATTTAGAGCTTATTACATAAGAAAATCATTTGCGCCTCTGTATGAAGCTATGAGGCAGACAACGAGCTCTCTGTTGAAGATTTTTGGACACAATTCAATGTTTTAGATGCTTTGAGAATCATTGGATAATCTTGGAATGAAATTTCACAAAAAACTTTGAATGTCGTTTGGAAAAAGGTCTGTCTATTTTTCGCCACTAAAACTCAAGCGGAATCAATGCCAGAGTTTGATGAAATTGTTGGTGTGATTGAAGAAGGTGTCGGTTTTGCCAGACAACTCAATTTCGAAGTGGATAATGAAGGGGTTCAAGAGCTCATAGAAATGCGTGGGCAAGAGCAAGATCTTAAAAACATAGATTATTTCGACCCAGTTGGCAAAGAAGATGAAATGACGATTAGAAACTTGACAAAGTGCCTTAGTTTAAATGAGTAAGGCTTACAAATTTTGGAAAACTTGACTCCAATGATGAGCATATTTCTGCCACAAAACAAAAAAAATTAATGAGTTAAAGGAAAATCTGCGTGAGAAAAAAATCTTCAATTCGCAAAATGAATTTAATAGTTTTGATAAAACCTTCTATGTCAAATAACTTCTTTTTACTTACTTCTTTGCAATATGTATGTATATAATATAATTTTTTGTTGTATTATGTATTTAACATTTTAAATTAATACGTACACATATTTCTTCTAAATTATTAATTTATTTAGTCTTTGGTCCCAATTATACATGATTCCTATCTGATTGTATGTAAAATTATACCCTGACACACAAATTCGACTTACATGGCTCTCCGTCCCACATATTGTGTAAGTACGGGATATTAGTGTACTTATTATTGTATTATAAAATGGTAACAAAAAGATAAAACTAAAAACACTTGTACACATGTAAAGCTTGATTATAGTAGCACTTACTTTTAAGATTGTCGAAGGCGATGGGGAGATGTGTCCCATTGTAACTGACCTCTTGGTTATTCTGATTGGCCAAGAGGTCAGTTACTGTCTGAGTTGACAATGGGACACATTTTCCGACACAACACATGAGTCCTCAACAATAATAGAAGAAAGCGCTACTGTAGGCAACTGTAATATGTCTACAAGTGTTTTAGTTGAAAACTAGTAGCTCATGTGAAGATGGATTGAATTAATATTAAAAAAAATAGAAGATTTGTATCTTTTTTTAACATTTTTTTAAATCTTGTTATATAGAAATACGTAAACATATATAGACATATTAGGCCCTATCAAATTATTAAGAGTGATGTTGCCAAAATAAACATGAATTTCAAGCTCTTAAACATTTTGCCAGAAATTTACAACAGTATTCCTTTATTGAGACATCATAGTATATCTTGTGATGATACTGATATTTATACTGCATAGGTTTTTTCATACTGATTTGTAAGATAAAATTGTGACAGAGAGATGTAAGTTTTTGCCAAGGAGTTTGCAAAGTTTAAATTTGTGACATTTATCACAGTAAGGCTTTTGATAAATCAAAAATATTTATTTACATGTTTATTGGTTTGTTATGTAATTACATGTTTTACTTATTGTTTGCAACAATAAGCTTTGAATCTTAACAGAAGTATTCAATGCTAGTTAGTGAGTATCTTGCTTTTTTTATCTTAAACCCCATATTTTGTATTTCCTCCAAACAAAGGTTAACTAAGTGAACATAAAATTACTATTCAGTTCTCCTTAATAGTTAGTTCATATTCATTTTGAGTTTTCTCCAAAATGGACTTACACATCACTTAATCAATGGCATGTATATTTATTACGTATAAGTGATACATGACATATTTAACTGAGTTTTATAAATAAATAACGCCTAAATTATATACCGATGATGAAATAAAAAATACACAAAACACCTCATACCAGAAATATTTTTATCCAAGTCTTATGTACTTTTCATTTACCAAGTAACCCTTCTCAGAGACATGACACAACCTACTAGCTAACTCTACACAGTTTCCTTACATACGATCAACCTAACTTCTTGTCCCCACCCAGAACGCCATGGCCACTATTCTTTTTGTTATGTCTCTGAGGATGGTTACTTGATATCCGTGATTTGCATTAGACTAAAATAAAAATATTTGTTGTTCAAGGTGTTTTAATGTATTATTTAGTACTAATAAACCACAGTAAATTACTCCAAGTAATTAGTGAACATACACAATATCAAGAGCACAGTGGTACAATATATTACAATGAAAATATTGGAAAGAACCCCAATACCACAAAAATAATAAAAAATAACAAATAAAACAAGTTACTTAAGATTAAACCCTTATGTACATTTCGATGACCATGTCATCATCATCAGAGGGTCTTATTACAAAATTACAATCTAGTAAACAAGAAGTTACAAACTAGAGTGATAAGTAAAACTACCACTCTTCAAAAAAAAGTTAAAAAATATAATTTTATTAGTTTACCTTTTGATAATATTTTAACAAAAGGGTTAGACCCTATTTTTAAAAAGGTAAATGTTAAGATAGCCTACAAAACTCAAAATAAACTCAAGCATTTATTATGTAACCCGAAAGATAAAATTCCAATGCTAGAAAAATCAGGTATTTATAAGATAATTTGTAGTACTTGTAACGAGATGTATATAGGTCAAACAAAAAGAAAAATTGTAACTAGATATAAAGAACATCTTGTACATATTAAATATGATAGACCTGAAAAATCAAGTGTAGCAGAACATGTCCTTAGTAATCAGCATGATTTAGATAAAAATGTTATTTTAGCTAAATGTATCAACTCAAAAAAGTTACTTAATAGTTATGAAAGTATTTTTATAGTCAAATCAAATTGTAAATTAATGAATGCAGATACAGGACCTATTCCTTACTCACCATTATATACTTTACTTAAATAGCTTTCTTCAAATACGACGTATTAATTTAATTACTTTTATTTTATTTATTGTTATTGCTTTAGTTTTTATTACATATCTATTATTATAATGTACTTTTTGACTTAACCTATTTGGTTCAAGATGGGAGATTGCTATTTGCCAGTCGAGGGCGGAGAGGGGGTGGAGCTTACCTCACGCCTATATATAGTGACCACAGAGAACGATTGGTATCACTCTAGTTTGTAACTTCATGTTTGCTAGATTGTAATTTTGTAATAAGACCCTCTGATGATGACGACATGGTCATCGAAATGTACATAAGGGTTTAATCTTAAGTAACGTGTTTTATTTGTTATTTTTTATTGTTTTTGTGGTATTGGGGTTCTTTCCAATATTTTCATTGTAATTAGTGAACAGATTATGAAGTATTCTAAACATTGTATTAGGGGAATTTAGTTTACATAATAAACTACTCATTAAGTAATTAGAGCTCAGCTAGTGGAACTACTCATTAAGTAATTAGAGCTCAGCTAGTGGAACTACTCATTAAGTAATTAGAGCTCAGCTAGTGGAACTACTCATTAAGTAATTAGAGCTCAGCTAGTGGAACTACTCACAACTGTAAACATTAAAATAGTCAACTCTCAATCTCACCGCACATTAGTTTAATAAAAACAAACTCACTAGTTCATAATACAATCAGACCAGTTTCGGCGATGATGTCACCTTCCTCAGGGCTTGGGGCTTTGGATGACTTAATCTATTTATGCCAGTACTAAATGTTCCAGAAAGTTATCAAAAAGACATCATAAAAAGACTTCATTACAAGGAACAATCACAATACTGAGGGAGGAACCACAGATTTGGAATGGTAGGGTGTACAGAGTGCTCCTCAACTTCTACTCATATAGCTCCATTCTGGTTGTTCACATATATTCTACCTATTTTATACTAATTATAACCCATTGATGAATAATAAATCATTTATATAACTGATCTGTTATATAACTATGCATTGGTTATATAATCATAATTATATAAGTAAAATAAGGTTTAGTTCCATAAATTTTTATAAGAAAAAAAAACAGATCTGGAAATACATCTTGATATAATCCATCATGTTCTTAAATTCTTTCTATTAGCTCACACTCTCCTAATATATGTCTCAACAAATTTTCAATTGTTAATAAAATATGTTTTCATTCCTCCAATTAAGTTTAAATACATTTCTTTTAACCTATAGTGGATGATAATTGATGTTAACACAGTTTTTTCAAATATTTAATCAATGATTCAATTATAAAAATTTGGGGGTCTATTCTATCTGGATTCGAACTATGAATCTTCATGTTCAAAGTCTAACTCGCTTTGGCACTGGGCCAACGTTCCAATACCAAGAAATAAATTTCTCAAACACATATGAATTTTTTCCCCCATCTGGTTGTTGTTGAAACCTACCTACATTGTAGAACCTTAAACTGTTGCCATGGTTACCACACAATATCGTAAATAATGTTGTAAGTTAAAAAATGAATGAAAGGAATAAAATAAACAAACAAACTGGAGATAGGTAAACAATGATTACATTTTTTCTTTCTTGACCTCAGTAGAAATTTCCTTTGAAAAAAATGTTTATATTACTTGTTTAAAACTGAAAACATTATGTGAAAAAAATGGCACAGAAGATAAAATTCTTTCTAATAAACTCTTATTGAAGAAGAACAATTAATACACATAAGAATTAGGAATATAAAAAATTGCAAATTGTATAGTAGGGATCCATTATTAGTTGTCACAAAATATATATCCAATCAGAATTACAAGCTTAATGTATGTCTAACTGTAAAATAACAAATATGAGATCCGTCAAAGACTAAAACTCAAGTACCGTATAACTGTTATACTATGATTCCTGACAACAAATATTTCCTCATTGGCAATGCATGCTTTATAATGTAAAAGCATTTGTCATGTTATTGAAAAACCATAATAAATACCCTTTGTATAGTCTAATTAAATAAAATATATTCCATTAAACTGGGAGAACTGCTTGTTCTTTAACATAAAAAGTGTATGAATAATGAATAAATTATGATGGAAATAACAATTTATTATAAGAGTAACAATAATATTACTATTTATACTATTTATTTATAGTATAGTATTTATTACTATACTATTCATAATAGTATATTTACTATTAAACTATTTATTAATTATATGTGAATTTAAGTACTAAAACACTAGCCTAAATGTTACAACTTGCCTATAGTAGCACTTACTTATATTTGTTGAGGACGGGCCTTTAGGGAGATCTGACCCATTGTTATATTTACAAGGGACACATAAATAAGTTGTTACATTTACAAGTGTTTTAGTGAAAACTTGTTGCTTACATGAAGATGGAAATCAACAAATATGAATGTAAGTCTTTTATTAACCCGCGATCGGTCCCACTTTAAGGTTGAATCTAACAATTTTAGTATTTTTTAAATAAAACCGTTATGTTTGAAGTTAGAATTTTGTAGTTCTAGTTATTCTCCTAGGTTGTTGGTCTGAGTGGACAGAAATACTAAAGTGAAAGTTGAACTTTCCACAGTCAGCGGAGGAGGGGTGGTTAGGTCCGATCTAGCCCTGGAACAATTTTTTTCAGGAATTGTTTTGACTTATTTTAGAAACTAAGAGTTTTTAGTTGGTTTATAGTGTTTTGTAAGGTTATATTATTTGGATATTTTATTGTTTTATTGCAATAATACTACGACATTATATTTTATTATAATAATAATTATTATAGTTTGTTTACGATATTATGAAAATTATTTAAAGGTGTTTTCGTGTCTTGCTGAAAGGGATAAAAAAAATTTCAGTGATTCAAAGAGGTCACATTAGAACAATTCTTCCATTGAACATTTTAATAACCACAGATCTGATTTGGAAGAATGGGTCATGAAGTATGTGTAGGAACAGAGGCAATGATCCAGTCCTTTGCCATCTAGTCCTTGTTTATTCATGTAACTGTTGACCTTTAACTGTGTTCTGTGGATTGTTGAATTTAGGTGTAAATAATGGCTAAAACGTTTTCTGCTCAAACACTAACATGATGATCAGAAGAACTTTTATTACACAAGTAGGGAAACAATAGTTCCTCATCTATTGAGACAAGCACCTATCCACAGTCTTCCTAAGCCCTAGAAATAGAAGATAAAAAGAAATACTGGAATTGAAACTACTCGTCCAGTAAGACCTGCCGATGAGAAGGTTTGCTGTAAATACTATCCTGTAAATAGATCTGTTGCATCTAATGCGGTAACGCAGTAACCGATACAAGGAATACACTGGTCCAGTCACAGTGGCTTGCAGTGAATAACAAACTTTACGAATGAGTGCAGATGAGTAAATATACTAGAAAACTGTTATTATTTGTAACAATGATAGCATTTATCGCAAAAATATTCAAGAGTATGATTAAAAATGTGTTGTATAGTATATGTATTACTAGTTTCGTTATAAGTGATTTAGTTTAGCAACATCATTAATTATAACATTATATTTCCAATCAGTAGTTTATATTACCATGTTTACAACATCTTAAGCTATCTTCAGTGATTGGAATTACGAAAACTTATCGCATAAAACGGAATCAAAAGTAAAGGACATATGTTTGATTGAACCTAACATGGGACCGATGGCGTGATTTTTTATAGCTCTACTGATGGCGGGTTAAAAAGAAACCAATTCTAATTATTTAGTTTAGAAGCATGACCGGCAAAACCTTTTGCTTCAGTTTAGTAAAATTATGACTTGTCGAACTTATAATAAAGGATCAAAACCAATGTCTTGACTACTGATGGAGACCATATAATAGATGTAAAGCTTCTTATATCTGTAAAATCAGCAGTTTTATAAAATCAGCAAGTCATACTAAGTTCAGGCAAGATTAAGTAAATAGTTATAAAGTTCAAACATAATTATCTGTAGATGGAAAGGAAAGTGATATTATGATTTCAGTTTTTAAAAAAATGCTGTTGCTTTTTATACTCTAGATAGTAATATTTTACAGGGTGATGGCGGTGGGCCACTTGTATGTGAAGAAAAGGGCAGATGGTATCAAGTTGGAATTGTCAGCTTTGGTGTTGGTTGTGGCCGACCTGACATACCTGGTGTCTACACAAGAGTTTCGCATTATCAAAATTGGGTTAAAAATGTCGTTTTGAAAGACAGGAAGAAATTTAACTGATTGCTCTCAAATATATCACCTTGTTCACACATACAATGGTAGGGCTGTTGATTTCATAATAATGTAACTACTTAGAGGTCAGTAGTTTAGATCTTCTTTATCATAAGAATGTTTTTAAACTATGTAAAATAAATCACTTACACTTTTAAAATGTTTTAAACTTGCCTATAGTAGCACTTACTTTGCTCAACAAGCAAAGTAAGTGCTACTATAGGCAAGTTTAAAACATTTTAAAAGTGTAAGTGATTACTAGTAGCTCACGCGAAGATGGAATCAACAAATGGTAAAATAAATATTACTAAAACAATCTGCATCTATATGTAAAGAAAAAGTACAAATATATATATATATATATATATAAGCGTAGGCCTAATAAAGAGAGAGATTCATTAAAAATTCTTTCATCCAAAACAGGAGCCAATCAAGCGATAATTCTACCCTATCTCTCAGTGCCATACCAAGAGATATGCGTGACTTTATCCTCATCATACAATTACATACCTTACCTAACAACACTTGGTATACATACCTATTAAATAAAAAACTATATACTAAAAAATGATAATGTAACTGTTTAAAGCTCATTTTATCATAATATAGTCTATTTGAAAATCATTTCCAAATAAAGGTTTCAATTATAGAGTACGTAAGCTATAATTACATGGAACAACAAATGTTTTCTAAACTTAAGTGTTTTTTTCAAGGCTTAACTTCACAATGTCTAGATTTTAATGACATAATATGAAACTATATTAAAACTTGCAGTTTTTGTGTTGTACATATTTAGGTTTATATATATATTACACTTTTTTGTAATAACTTTTGCCAAAAAAACCATTACTCAGCGTTAATAAATCAGTAAGTACAGTAGTTGATTTTTTTCCAAGTTAATATAAAAAAGTGTAATGTAAACCTTACTTTAATAAACTTATTAATCTCATTTTTTGTTATGGTTTATTTCTGGCTGCTCTTTTGTAGCATTTTTTATTGATCCAGCTTTTATTAATTCAACAGAGTTGATATTACTACAGTAAATTTTCAGAACTGTGTGAAAATGTAATGAAAAATTTACTGCACAGGTTTTTCTACACTTGTCAATTTTTCTTCTACTTTACATGTTTAATGTGACAAGCTTATCTGAACATTGTTGTTCCCGTGTTTACAGTTTACATATTTATGTGTATATGTTTTTAAAATATCAAACAGATCCGGTCTTTACAACCCTCAATAGGAATTAAACTAAAGGCTAGGTGAGTCTATAGCTCTACTTCTCTTCTGATCAGAAACCCCATAAAGACCAAACATTATATATACTGTATATTCCCTGTCTATGGTTATAAAATTCTCAAACAAGAGTTTATAAAATTACATTATTTTTTTTAATAGAACAGAATATTAATGTGCGGGAGATCGCTAGGCAATAATATGTTTATTTTGGTTTTAAGTTTGACAGATGGACTTAGCAAAGATTTTGTTAAGAATTTTTGACTGAATTTGATAGTTTCAAAAAAATGAAAAATTGGTCCAGTTCAATGGTCAGTTAATATTAGAAAAAGTAACTTTAAAAAAATCTAACAAATTTAGAATTGAGGCAATGTAGAATTGTGTAATTGTAGATAAACTTGCAACACCATTTAAAATACTCCTTTAATACTTTATAGCTACTTTCTGTCTACCATGTTGCTGTTGAACTGTTCTCTTTCTTGTTCTGACATTTTCCTTATGCATTATGGCTAACTTAGCAAGAGATCCACATGATTTCTTATTTAGAGTGTTTTTCAACTCGGATTTGGAGGGTTAAGCTAGCTTTATGAAGCCTCAACATTCTTTTCACAACTACCATTGGTGTCCCTTTGTTAGATAACAAAGGAAGCTTCCATGGAGCTTTCTTCAATCCTCTAGGATAGCAGCAATCTAGCTAATCGTGACCTTTCTGAAAAATCCCATAATATTCAAAAAAGTTTGAACAGACTTCTTCCACAAACCCTTTCCTCCTATTTCAATTAGAAATAAATTTCCGCAGACACCCTGCATCCTCAAACCAAGCACTACGTTTATCTACTTATGCTTTTCATACCAGGGCTGTCTAGCAATGTTATCCTCCCATGGCACAGTTTATTTTACCAGATAAAACAAACAAAAATATGAAGACATAAACAGATATCCAAGTACTGCCAAAACACAAAACCATTGCATTCACTTCAGGAACTTCTACTTAACTGTGTGCTGGCAGTGAAAATGAAAGGTAGATGACTGCTCAAATCTGTATTTGTTCTATAAGTAATTATTGTGTAACCAAGTGAATCCTTTAGAAGTTACGCCTGATAGGTTGTGGAACACATCAGCAAGCAAGTTCTAAGGTATTCACTTAGTTATGCAGTAGTTACTTATAGTATATTCAGTTAACTCAAGATGATTACAACAACCAACTGTACTTGCAGCTAACCCTCAGAAAACAGAAACATCTTGGATCACAGTAATAATCTGTTTGAGCACTCTAGTGTCAACCATCAAACGCAGTCTTTCAATATGTTCTGATAATAAAATTTCAATAAAAACTAAATCTGTAATTCAACTCTCTTAAGGCTGTTTCTAAGACTTTCTTTCAAAAATATCTTTAAAAATATGTTTGGTGAGCCTTGTTGTACATTATTTGTGGTATCAATATGGTATGCAATATAAACAATGCAAAAAATTTAATTGTTAGTATAATCTGTTTAACCTCACTATCTTAAATGTAATATTTGTACTGTAGTTTTATTATTTGTGAAAATAGTAAAAAATTTTCAAAACATGTCATAAGAATTATTAGTAGTTTGGAAATTAATGGGTGCAGTAATTCTGATGAACATAACGCTGTTCGTGGATGGTATTTGGTCTTCTTAAAGAAGGAAGGAGAAAGTATGCTTTTCAACCTAGTCAAAAATCTTAATTTCTTAGTATTCATTTATGTATTAAGCCAGGGGAACAGCCTCTTAAAGGCTCTGGCAAGAGCATCCCCAAAATTTGTTTTTCCCTGTCTGGAATTTATAGATTTCCTATAACTGCTGTACTAAAAATGGATATTGAACTACATTTAGAACTATCTTGCCTAACCAAATATTGTTAAAATAAAATATTAAAATAAATAAAATGTTATTAATTTGGTTTTTAAAATATATTTTATTAAAATTCAGCTTTCTCTCCTTTTTATGATGGCAGTGGGTAACATCTCTAGAGTTGACATGTAAATATTAATCATTATTTCTTAACTATTAAGAGAACCAGGCAAGAGATGTAATAAAAAAGATACAAATACATATTTTTATTTATTAGTCTTTTATTATTTATCACTTTATTTATTAATCATCGAACGTAATGGACTACAAAATTCAAGAATTTTTATTTATATATGCAAATACTAAATAAAAATAAAATTGAATTATTTATCCAATTTCACATATATGTTTCCTTGTTCTTTTATAAATATATCATCTGTGGTGCTAGTTATTCATCAATATTGTGATTTCTGTGGCATGATAGCAGCACATATGGTCAATTTAAAAGCAAACATTTACTAATACTTATTGTGAGGAGCTTTTTGGGGTTGATTCATCTTTCCTTTGGAGTAAAATTTATTCATTTTACAACGATATTACAAAACATAAAAGGAAAGTAGCTTGATGTAATCATCTTGAATTCACTGATTAAACTACTTTTAAAAATACCTAACTAATTGCTTACTTACTGACGCGTTTCAAAACATTCGTTCCTTTTACGAAGGAACGAATGTTTTGAAACGTGTTAGCAAGTAAGCAATTATGTATTCACTTAGCTAAGTATTTTTAAAATTAGTAGTAATAAAAAGTAAATCTTAAATCAAATTTTGTAAAAGTGTTTAAAACGTCTTTTACAATAACTATTACAATACAGCTGTAATTAAAATTTGCCCCTTCCCTACATGCTAAGGGTGCAGCAGCATTTGTCATGCAACCCACATATTGGCACACATATTCAGCATTTTTTTAAAACTTGTAGTGGATGACCATTGATGTATTAACAGTTTTTTCAAATATTAATTCATTAATTAAATAATTTTAGTTTTATATGGGAGAAAAACTTTTCACAAAAGGAGCCAAAGTATGGAATATATTTACTCTGTACCATTTGGCTTAAAATAACCTATGAAAGTTAATTGTTGTAATCATCTTGAATTCACTGATTAAAATATAATTAAAGAATTTGTAACTAAGTGGAGCAAGCAAGAAAGCTCTTTAGCATCCATTTAGCTATGAATTATTTAATTATATAACATATAATTTCATAAAACAGCTGACATTATGTTATAGGTTATGAGCTAGAACAGCTGTTTTAATGCATAGGTTATTACACTTGTTTGTATTATCTTGGGGGAAAAAGCTACTTACTGATTTAATCAGCAGACACGTTTCACGCTAGGTCAGCGCTTTTTCAATGCTGTGAATTACTAACAAGATTGTTGCTCTGGTGTGTTGTGTTTGTGTGAGTCGGTGGTGTATTTTTGTTCTGTGGTGTTTTATTGTTTATAGAATAGTTGTTAATTATGTGCTCAAATATAGCGTTGGATTGGGAGTGTGTTTTGTCATTTAGAATGTGTTATGGATCATATTTATGGTGTTTATATATCTCATAGTTTTCTACTGTGTTAATGTTTTTGCTTTTATTGACGTAATGTAGGATTTTTAGATTGGTGTCTATGTCAGTCTGTGAGTGTAGTGTGTTTTGTATCTGTATGGCAAAATTTGTTGTGGGTTGTGTCTTTCTTATCTGTTTTACATGTTCTTTGTATCTTGTGGTAAATGTTCTCCCTGTTTGATCTTTGTAAAGCTGGGGCAGTTGTTGCATGTAATCTTGTATACCTCTGCCATATCTTGTTTATCCTGGTGTGTTTTTGAACTGTGTAGGTGTTTTTTAATTGTGTTGGCTGTTGTGAATGCTACTTCGTACTTATTTTGTCTTCATTGCTCATGGATATGTTGATTAATCTGTGTATCATGGAGTGGAAGGCAGCATGTTTGTATTGTGTGGTGTGACTGTGGGTTTCCTGTATATGTTGACACCTACCACCATTTTTTGAAGATGAAAGTCATGCGAATAATTGTAAATAAGATATGAGGAGGAGGTAAGGTAGGAGGAGTAAGGTAAGGACATAAAACTCCCTGACCTGGGATGGCATAAGGACAGCTGAGTGCAAGTTCTTGAAGTACACTCACTCTTGAAGTTCTTTAAGGCCATAAAGAGGTATTTACGCATACACTGTAGGAAGAAGGTTAGTAGATTTAGGTATAGAACTAGTTAAGGAATTCTTGAATTTTGTATCCTTAAACTTTGTCTCCTAGAGACACTGATGAAGATCATTCTGCCTCAGTAAGTTTTAACAAATTTACAAAATTTAAAGTTCGGATAGTCATAAACTATTGTTTAAGTGATTAATAGTGAAGCAACATAATCTCCGTCTGATTTTAAAAGAATCAGAAAATTAAAGAACATATGCCAATGTAACTCACTCAAAGTTGACCAGTTCTCTAACGGGGTTGTAGATAAGTATTTACCCAAAACCCTTGTACATATGAGATAGTCAATGTGTTGGAAGTAATGATGTTTGTGCCATTAGTGGATTTTTGTTGTGTAGCGCTTGGGAACTGCAAGGGAACAAACCTGTCTCAGTGTGTCCAAAGACAATGATTAAGGTAAGCATATAAAACTTGCACAGTCTAGGAAATAGAAGATAATCATGACTTACGAGAGTAGGATTTAGTCCCCGAGGGATAATACACACTCACTAATGGTAACATAGAAATGAGAAACTCACTATATTCCTAGTGTTGGGATTTGTAAAGATATGATTATAACAAGTAGTCTAAACAACAACAAAAATTAAAGTCAATTCTTACTGTGGTAAAAAAAAATATTTTAGTTACTTTTTATAAAATACTTATAATTAATATAAATAAAGTAATCACTTACACTTTTTTAAAAAATGTTTTAACTTGCCTATAGTAGCACTTACTTTGCTTGTTGAGGACGGCCGTTTCGGGAGATGTGTCCCTTTGTCAACTCAGACCGTAACTCGGGAGGAATCAACAAATGTTAATAAAGTAATATAACCTATCCCTTAAAATAGCTGTTCTACCACATAACCTATAACATAAAATCAGCTGTTTTATAAAATCATTTGTTATTCCTTATTTTTAAGCCAAATGGAACAAAATAACTATATTACATACCTTGCCTCCTTTGTGAAAAGTTTTTCTGTATATATAATTCATTATTAAATTTAATTAATGAATTAATATTTGAAACAGTTCTATCATCAGTTCTAACATCAAGTGTCACCCACTAAAAGTATTATTTTTTTAACTTGAGTGGAAGAATAAAAAGTATTTTCTTAACGATGGAAAATTTGAACAAGATGTATATAAGAAAAGTGTGAACTAATAGAAGGAATTGAAAAACAGTGGGATTAATCAATGATGGGTGAGTGGGGAAAGGTCTAGAGGGTAGAGCATTCCCCTCCTAACCTAAAGGAACTGGGTCTGAGCTCAAGTAGGGCCAAAGAATTCCAGTCTGCTTTTTAACCCTCCAGGTCAACTTGGTCTGTGAAATTGAGTACCTAGGGTTAAATATAGAATAACAGTGGCTGGTTGGAACATGATGAATACCACAGACCAAAATGACAGTATATTTCTACCCCTCATGAGGATGGTGTA
Organism: Prosapia bicincta; assembly: GCA_036971475.1. NCBI lineage: Eukaryota > Metazoa > Arthropoda > Insecta > Hemiptera > Cercopidae > Prosapia > Prosapia bicincta. The sequence continues at coordinate 33,957 of JBAIZL010000032.1, read as the reverse complement.
AAAGGAGTCACTATTATTATTAAGTAATTACAAACATCCCGCAGAACATTATTTCTCTTCTTGCACTGTGAATGGGAAATAGTAATGGCTTACAAATATTTTGCATTATGGAAAATGATAATTTTTTTTTATAGTTGCTTGTTGTAATCATCTTGAATTCACTAATTAAGATGTTGGTTTCATCCATGTATTCACTCGCGCAATAATTACTTATAGTTTTCTTTTATATTTTAATTTCACACTTGTGTATTTGTAATGTTAATAACTATTATATAAAATGACATCCAATGTATAAATGTAAACTAATAGCTAAACATTAGAGTAAGCATGTTCAAATGTTCAAGAGTAAACAACTTAGTATAGCGTTATAATTGTATCAAAATGTTTTTAATTTGTAAAATTAGTAGAATAACTCATAAACATCTGAATTTCGTAAACATTCTTAAAAATTAAAAATCATAGCTAGTTTTATTTTTGGACTAAAAACAATTAATGTTTTTAACAATAGTTTAACCATTATAAAAATTGAATATTCACTACAAAACAATAACAAAATTAACATGAGGTTTTTGTTTATTACAGAGTAATAACTCAGTAAAGCTCAATGACTGAGTTTATAAAAAACTCTCCCGCGCTATTGCTATGATAGCTAATCAAACCTATGAAGAATACGTTATTTGGCAAGAGATTCCTGAAATTGTTATATTTTTGACTAAATTAACAGCACGTATCAATGAAGGGCGAGATAAGAAAGCGAATGTTACGTCAATGCAAGGAGTCGGATTTACAAACAAGTTGCTGACAAACAATTTCCAGTGACGTTATATAAACACAGTTTCAACAGTCACTATCTTTTGTTTGTAATGATAATTTTACTGTCCAAAATATTTTTTTAAAGATTAAGCCCCCCAGAGTGAGATAACCTTTGGGTTGCATTTGGTTCAGGGATTTTTCCACTCAACTGGTGTTAAAATTTGGAAATAAACATATACAAATTCGAAATTTTAAATCTCTCTCTCTTTCACACACACACGAGCGCGCCACATTTAGTTGCTTTTTCACCCCTTTTTTATTCACTCACACACTTTTTCATTCACTCTCTCACCCATTCTTCTCTCTCTTTCTCTCACTATCCTTCTGAATTGTTTTCTCTCTCTTTAACAAATACACACACACACACACACACACACATAACAAACACTCACGCGCATGTGCCCGCGTGAGCACACACACGCTTGCGCGAGCGGTCGCAAGAAACACATATGCGTATCCACGCACACACACACACACACACACACACACACACACACACACACACATCAACCCCCTCACCAATTACGTATCAATAAGTCAATCTGTGTCCTCTCTTCTCTCTCTCTTTCTCTCTCTCTCTCTCTCTCTCTCTCTTTCTATACTGTTCACTTTTTTTACTTGTATCACTCCCCTACACGCTCACCCAGTCACTCAATCTCTCTCTCTCACACTCACTCTCTCTCGCTCGCTCTCTCTCTCTCTCTCTCTCTCTCTCTCTCTTTCTCTCTTTTCCTCTACCGTCTTAATTACTTTTTTCACTTACTAATGTTTTCACTTTCTTTCACTCTTTTATGCACTTACCCCTCCCTCTTTATCTTGCTCTCATTCCCTCTATTTTTTCCTCCAAATTATTCTAGTTGCCACATTTTAAATGTAATAAAAGGCCTTTTAATAAAGGAGAAACGGGATTTTCGTACTGATATGGCTGTATAACTGGTGCTTTTGTTATATAATTTGAGAACCTTTCGGAGAAATCACGGCTCATGTTACGTGGTGTGACTTTCGTCCACCGCTCTCACATGACGAATTGTTGATCGACCGTTTCACGACGTCATTCCCACATAACTTTATAATCGTATTATGAACGTATTTTAGGGTAAGTCGAGACCCGGGTGGAATATCGCTCACCTCACTAAGCACTTTGGCTAGCCTATCCTTTATATGCACCATAATACAATTCATCTCCCAAATTATTACGGCTTCTCCCTATTTCACCGTGCCCATCTCCCGCCCCAACTACAAGGCATCTTTAGTATCCCAGCAACTTTTTATTATATTAAATGCTTGCAAAACCATTTGCAGAGCCATTGTAGAGTATTTGAAGCCTGCTTTAAGTCTTTATTGTTGCGTAACTAAATAAATTGCACTTACGTAATTAAAACACGCTACAAATCTTTTTTATGTTTTCACATAGTAAAAAGCAACTTGGCGACAAGGCAAATAAATGATAAAACTGCTTTACGTAATGTTTGCAAATATTAAATACAATTTGGTTTTTTATTAATTTTTACATAAGACTTTGTAACTTAGCAGTACACGCAGTTCCTCGATATCCCAGGACTAAGCACTGCCGGATTACTGGAAGAATCACACATTCGCTGCGGAAGCACGTGTAATCATATAGACGCTAACTCACTAACCACAAACACAGTGCGGTTCTGCGTCTACCGCAATACAACCGCTAGCGGCGTGGTAGTACAATGGAGAGGATAGGACCGGACATACGACTCCCTCAGCACGGGAGAATGGAGTGACTGATTCAATAAGTGCAAAAACATCCAGAAGTTTGGGAACGGGATGTGATGGCTACAAGGATAGGATCAGGAATCGCTGAGCATGCGTTTCGCTGTCTTGCTGGTAACTCTTCTAAAGGACTTTGACTCTTCCGGAAACATTTCTTACCGTTTCTCTCGAGTTTATCATGATGCTCGTAAATGAATCCTTCAAAGGTCTTCAAATGTCAATAGAATGCACCCAATGTTTTCTTGTTTTTAATTTTGTGCAACTAAATATTTCTTTATCACTTATTGCACTTAGAAAGCGAAAGGGCTCTTTAAACTCCATTTCTGTTCTGGGCCAAACATTAGCTCGGCGTCTGTGTCAGGGTCACCTTTCTGCGGTTGCGGCCCAGGACATGGCGTGCGCGGGTAAATAAACTACTACTAAATAAATTAGTTGTTACATTAAAGGGATAAGATTCAGTATTGTGACAAGTAAACCGAACGTCGTAGGAGGCGGACTACTAGAGGGGGGGGGAGAGAATACTGGAGTACTTCATTATAGAGAGACTGCTGTACATTTTAAACAAGAAAAAAATCATATTCATTGACGCAAACAGTGAGTAGTATTTGAAGTTTAAAAATACGAAATTAGCTCCATTTATTATCATATTACAAATTGTGTAACCTCAATGTTTCATAATAAAGCAGATCTTTATAATATACTACATTGTTAAAACCCTCGAGACATAGCAAGGGACGTTTTATGCCACAGGAGGACAGATCACCGACTAGTAGAGGAGGAAGCCAGACAGCATGGGTGCACAGTGAGTAACCAGATATTGTTGTTGCGGACCCATACTACAGCAACGAGTTTCAACAAACATTAAGTTATCGAGGCCCTCCACCACTAAATATTAAGCAAGTAACTTAGCGCCGGCTTGCCAAGTCCCATTCTATGTCCCAGGGAGTTATAATAGTCGGTCATGCAGAATGGTACCGACACATGCAGTAGTTGACTTCAAAGCCGCCTAAGTTCGGGCATGAAGAAAACTGCTCGTCCACAAAGTTGTAAACTGTAGAGGAGAGGACTGCTAAATTGGGCAGCGTCCTCATCAGAGCGCGCTACAAGAACACCACTTCAATGTAGGGTGTCCCGCAGGAGGCTGTGCTTGCCAGCGCCTGTTCAATGTACTTAGAACTCAAGAAGGCATCCCAACCATTAAGTAGACACCAAGTGCTGCTATACGCTGACGACCTGATAATATAGGCCTCCAGTAGCACAATCTGGTCTGTAATCTTGCACTGAAACAACTCTCTTTTAAAGCTTACAAACCTAAACTGCTCTATATACTCTATACACCCTATTCTATACACATTATACAGTCTATTTTATACACTTTATACATCTTACACTATACACTCTACACACCCTACACTATACACGCTCTACTCTATACATTCTATACATTTGATACACCCATTCTATACACTTTATACAACCCTACTCTATACACTCTACACACCCTATTCTATACTTTTTATACACCCTATTCTATACACTTTATATACCCTACTCTATACACTCTACACACTCTACTCTATATACTCAACTCACCTTGCTCTATACAATCCTACACACTCTATAAATCCTACTCTATACCCTCCACACACTCCACTTTCTACACTCTACACACCCTACTACATACATTCTATTCTTTCCACTCAAAACACCTATTTCGATACGGTATAACTTATAAACTCAACACACCCTAACCTATATACTATAAACAATCTACTCTATACACTCTGTTCTATACCCTCCACACACTACTCTACACACTTTACACACCCTACTATATACACTCTACATACTCAACTCTATACCCTCTACACACTTCACTCTATACACTTTACACACCCTACTGTATTTACTCTACACACTCTACTCTATACTCCACATATTCCACTCCATACATTCTACTATATACACATTACACGGCCTACTCTATTCACTCTACACATTCTACTCTATACTCCACACATTCCACTCCATACACTTTACTCTATACACTCTACACACTCTACTCTATACTCCACACATTCCACTACATACACTTTACTCTATTCACTCTACACACCATACTCTATTCACTTTACACACCCTACTCTATTCACTCTCCACACTCTACTCTATGATCCACACATTCCACTCCATACACTCTACTCTATACCCTCTACACAATCTACTGTATTCACTCTACACCTTACTCTATTCACTCTAGACACTCTACTCTATACTCAACACATTCCACTCCATACACTATACTCTATACACTCTACATATTCTACTCAATACTCCACACATTCCACTCCATACACTCTACTCTAAACATTATACACACTCTACTCTATACTCCACACATTCCACTCCATACACCCTACTCCATTCACTCTACACACCCTACACACTCTTCTCTATACACTGTACTCTATGCTCCACACATTCCACTCCATACACTTTACTCTATACCCTCTACACACCCTACTCTATTCACTCTACACACTCTACTCTATATACTCTACTCACTCTACTCTATACTCCACACATTCCACTCCATACATTCTACTCTATACCCTCTTCACACCCTACTCTATTCACTCTACACTCTCTATACCCTCTACACACCCTACTCTATTCACTCTATACACTGTACTCTTTACACTCTACTCTATATACTCTACTCACTCTACTCTATACTCCACACATTCCACTCCATACATTCTACTCTATACCCTCTACACACCCTACTCTATTCACTCTATACACTGTACTCTTTACACTCTACTCTATACTCCACACATTCCACTTCATACACTCTACACACTCTGCTCTATACCCTCTACACACCTTACTGTATTTATTCTACACACTCTACCCTATATTTCAAATAATCTACACACTCTACTATATACCCTCTACACACCTTACTGTATTTACTCTACATACTCTACGCTCTACACACCCTTCTGTATTTACTATATACATTCTACTCTATACTCCACACGTTCCACTCCATACACTCTACTTATTGGTACCCTGCACATGTGAGCAGTTATTCTCCCACCTTTTCCAATCTAAGGGGCTTCAATGCCCCTACATTAATCCTACCTATGAATCAAAATCCTTTTCAAATCCCTCATACACTCTGGTTAATATATTACACTCTTTGTCTTAAAACACAACATAAAATATTAAAAAAAACTCTGACCAAAGACTGGGATTAACAGCGCAGTAGACTACTTGCAACGTAATTGTAACATGAATGGTTCTAAGAAAACACACATTACGTCATTTTCGATGGTAAAAAGTTATATTTATCTAATAGCTCATTTATGTACAAAACAATTATCAATAATATAGACGATGCCAGTGAGGCTATGTTTATTAAAGTCAGCTGATTGTTCCTACTTCACTTACAAGGTCAACGAATCAAAACTAAACCGATAAATGAATGTTATTGACATATTGTTTATCCAAACAATTGAACTTTACCACTTGTACATGACTGCCTTTAACACTCAGTAATTTGTTACAGCTGGTCGGCAACAGTAATGCCACTTTTGTTCCAACGTCATATAGAAATGATAACTTCATATCGATATGTAACTTCTTATGAACTTTTTCATAGAAGAGTTAAACCGTCACAGCTGAAACTTGTTTTAGTTGTTGCAGATGAACGAAGTTTTTGAGAATATCAATATGTTTTACTGTTGAAAAGCTATAAACACATAGTTTCATAGAATAAATATAACTTTTAATGTTTTATTTAATTATATTATTTTATTATTTATTATTATATTAATAATTATATTATTTAAATATTATTAAAACATAAATATAATTGATAAATAATCATTATATAATTTATAATATATTTTTATGATAAAATAATAATATTTTATTATGTTAAATATTATATTTAACATACTATTTAAATAGGGGTTTAAGTGTGTTAGTTTAAGTCTGTTTTAATTTAATATCAAGGTTATTGAAAGCAAGCGGCAAGGTCAAATAACATTAGAATGTCATTAGTAAAGATATTGCATATTAGCAAAAGGGTTTCAGTCACCGACGAGTGATTTCGAAAGCATTAAAAATCACGGTACCTTTAGAGAAGCCACGTATCTCCAGAATGTTTGTATAGAAAAATTCAATTTCAATTTCTACTGGGTAGATCTGCGACAGAGGGTGAATAGACGATCAAAGTTTGGCATTTGGAATTTTAGAACAAAAGATATAGAAAAAAATTCAAATTTCTGATTAGGCCTAAATAGAAAATTTTTATTTAATTTTTTATTAAATAATTAATGTTACCCGGCGCACGTTGCTGCGCCCAAAATCATAATTTTCTAATAACAAAAGCAAATCAAACATCTAAATAATTATATTTCATTTACTGCAATGCTAGAGGATAGACAATGTTTTTCTTCATTATATTAGGCGTATAACCATACAAATTGTAAGTGTCCCAACACGTGAGCATATAACATATAATAGTAGGGGATAAAAGCTCCAATGTTCCAAATTCAACCCAACAATGGTCTATGATTATCTTTGTGCTTGTTTATGGTTATTGCGAATGTAGTAGTTTGAAATCAATAGGTAGATCTGATGAAATCATCGGTATTCGTGGAGAGCATCTCCTTTGAACTTGCCACCTCTGATTTCTGCCTGGATAAAGTTGGTGTAAGTTCCTTTGTTATATTTCTGGTTCCGTTGTACAGATTTGGTGGATTCAAATTTCGCAACAGTATTATCGGCGATCCTACTTTTAATATCAATTAGTATGGTGTCAATAGCAGTACTTAGAATTTAGGAATTGTAAACAATTTAAAATAATAATTATTGTTTAAGTTTATACAATCAACATTAATGTATTTTTATTTTTACATTATGTTTATAATTATTTAAGTAACACTAGTACGGATATACATTTTAACATTAGACTTATGAAAGGTTGTACACTGGACGATCCTAAGCCTCTGGGGCGGATCCCTGAGAATGGATCTGCACCACACTTCACACGAACTATCCCGGAAATATGTTAAACAAACCCTCCAAATTTCATCAACTTCTGTACAGTGGTTTATGCGTCCATAAGAGACATACATACATTCGCTTTTATAGATTACAATTAATATAAATACTGTAACATCATACACGTCGAAACCGCTATTCTACCTCATAACCTATAAAATAAAATTATATATTATCACTTATGAAATTATATGTTATTACGTATTTTAGGCCAAATGAAAAGGTATAATTATATTGCATACCTAGCCCCTTTTTGTGAAAGGTTTTCTCAAATATAAAACTAAAACTAATTCATTTAATTTAATTTTTGTAATTAATATTTGAAAAACTTTAATAACATTAAATTTCATCTACTACAAGTTTTAAAAAAATGTATTTTAATAATATGGATGAATAGAAAGAAGCATTTCATTAATTATTAAAATTATGAACAAGATTTATAGTTGGAGAGTGTGATCTAATAGAAGGAGTTTAAAAGGAGTCTAAAAACAACATAGGAGGGTGGGAATGTAAAGGGAGAAGTTTAATGGTTGTAGGAAATTACTTAAATCGTGTTGCAAGAAGAGTGTACAGGTAAGTTCATGAAGAAGGTAACTGGTTACAAATAAGATAACTCATTTTGTAGGGTTTAGAAGCTGGCTAAAAATAAGTTTGTTTTCGCGTGTTGGAGATTTAGATAACGCATCACGTGTTAATATTGCACATTATAACACAAGACAGTTAATTTTGTTTTTGTATAATCGTTGTATTCGGTCCCAGACATCCGAATCACAGACGCAGAATCACAGATACCGAGGCATGCAAGAAAATAAAGCTAAATACAAGCAAAACTATCCGTCAGAAGATTAAATTATAAGTATCGAGTTCAGGTAAATGGCTGCCCTAAGGTGTGAGCACAATATGTTAGACGTGTAATTCCAGACTGGCTGCACAGTGAAGGATTATCCAGATACGGTAACGGCAACACAATATCGCCACTTCTGTTGGACGGCTTCTCGTTTCTGGGTCCATTGTCTCTGTCTTAATATCTTTACCCAATTTATATCTTGTAATTGCTCCTTTGCACCACTGTGCTAAGGTGATTAGCATGTTTAGATTTGTTTCGCTAATTTGTTGAAATTTCTTTTGTTTTATAGTTTTGTTTTTCGGTCTTTTATCACTTGTTTCTACAATTCAGCGTTGTGTTTTCGTATGTTTACCAATTTGTAATGTGATTTTAGTTTTTCTAATTATTTTTTAAAAAATATTTAACCTCCAAAGAAAATTACTATTGCATTCAGTTGTGCGAAAGTTCAAAAATGTTCAGTTGCGTCAAGCATCGTCAAAACTCAACAAATTTACGAGTCTTTAAAAATTATTTATTTTATTCAGAAGTTAAGGATACGATTCTTCAATATAAAACTACCTTGAGGCCTAATCTTGTCATGATTTCCACCACTTCTAATTCTATTTAACTAAGCGTCGCCATTAGTCGAGGGCTGACTAGTGATGTATAAGGTATCGTCCGGGCAACGTAACCGTGCACTTGGCCTTGAGTGATTGAAGTAGGCGAGACGGGAGCTAGAGGGTCAGTCACGGAATACTTTCCTACAAACATTATAAGGACTGTCAAAACACTGGCTTGTATGAGATGGTCGATATTAGAAATTTTCGGTGATAGCTTCGGTATGAAATAGCAAACCCTCTTGAAATATGTGTAGACGTATCGGTTCCAGAAGTTGTTGATGTATAGAACATTCTGAATATGTAACATGTTTGCAGAAGTAGTAGTACACGAAAAATCTCGTGCGATCTCTCAAGGCCAGGTGCACGGTTACGTGGTCCGTACTTTAGTGCAACAAATTTTTTCTCCGTCTGTTACCAGTCACTCTCTTGCGACACCAATTGTCCACGGCTGATAGACTCTATTTTATTCCAAGCCTCGCTAGACCATCGGCAACCGGATGAGTCATAAGCTACATTACATTCAATGCCCTCCTAATAGGCTGCATTACATTCAATGCCTTCCTAATAGGCTACATTACATTCAACGCCCTAATAATAGGCTACATTACTTTCAATGCCCTCCTAATAGGTTACATTACATTCAATGTCCTCCTAATAGGCTACATTACATTCAATGCTCTCCTTAAAGGCTACATCACATTCAACGCCCTCCTAATAGGCTACATTATATTCAACGACCTCCTAATAGGCTACATTACATCCAATGGCCTCTTAATAGGCTACATTACATTCAAGGCCCTCCTAATAGGCTATATTACATTCAACGCCTTCCTAATAGGCTACATTACATTCAACGCCCTCCTAATAGGCTAAATTACAATCAACGCCCTCCTAATAGACTACATTTAATTCAATACCCTCCTAATAGGCTACATTACCTGCAATACTCTTCTAATAGACTACATTACATTCAATACACTCCTAATGGGCTGCATTACATTCAATACCCTCCTAGTAGGCTACATTACATTCAATGCCTTCCTAATAGCCTACACTACATTCAATGCCCTCCTAATAATCTACATTACATTCAATACCCTCCTAATAGGCTACATTACATTCAATACCCTCCTAGTAGGTTACATTACTTTCAATGCCCTCCTAATAGGTTACATTACATTCAATGCCCTCCTAATAGGCTACATTACATTCAATGCTCTCCTTATAGGCTACATCACATTCAATGCCCTCCTAATAGGCTACATTACTTTCAATGCCCACCTAATAGGCTACATTACATTCAACGCCCTCCTATTAGGCTACATTACATTCAATGCCCTCTTAATAGGCTACATTACATTCAAGGCCCTCCTAATAGGCTACATTACATTCAACGCCTTCCTAATAGGCTACATTACATTCAACGCCCTCCTAATAGGCTAAATTACAATCAACGCCCTCCTAATAGACTACATTTAATTCAATACCCTCCTAATAGGCTACATTACCTGCAATACTCTTATAATAGGCTACATTACATTCAATACACTCCTAATAGGCTGTATTACATTCAATACCCTCCTAGTAGGCTACATTACATTCAATGCCTTCCTAATAGGCTACACTACATTCAATGCCCTCCTAATAATCTACATTACATTCAATACCCTCCTAATAGGCTACATTACATTCAATACCCTCCTAGTAGGCTACATTACATTCAATGTCCTCCTAATAGGCTACATTACATTCAATGCCCCCCTAGATCATAGGCAACCGGTGACATCAAAAGTTGCGTATAAATTTATTATTATTATTATATTTATTACTATAATAATTATTATTATTATATTTTATATAATAAAATTGCAATTATTATTGTTATTATTTTTAATACGCAACAATAATCGCGGATAATCGCAGGTGTAGGCTACTTGTTATCTTCAGTGGGCAAAATATATCACTGCTTAATTAGAATGATTTTTAAACGTTGTTTACTTTGATAACTTTAGCAACACTCCATTAGTATTCCTTTAAATCTAACTAGAACCAATGTCATAATAAAATCCTTAGTGTCGAGGAATATACGTACATTCCGGATAATCGCAGGTGTAGGCTACTTGTTATCTTCAGTGGGCAAAATATATCACTGCTTAATTAGAATGATTTTTAAACGTTGTTTACTTTGATAACTTTAGCAACACTCCATTAGTATTCCTTTAAATCTAACGAGAACCAATGTCATAATAAAATCCTTAGTGTCGAGGAATATACGTACATTCCGGATAATCGAGTACTTCGGTACTGACTCGTAACTATGCTCTTGTAATTTTTTCTCCTTCAGTAAAAGTGACGTGAAATGTGTTGCAGATGGCTAAACCTGGTTTTAATACAGATAATTATAATAACTATAGCCATTGCTACAACTATAATTGTAGATAATAGAAGTGATAACAAATTAAGCCATAAGGTTCAGCCAAAAAGTTACTGCAATCGATCTCTCAGCCTAGATAATTAAAAACTCGCAGTCAACAACTGTTTATGAGGCTGGTTTCCTGTGACGTAAGTAAGTTGGTTCAACTGAGCATCTAAATCAGGGTCCATGAATGTGGATCCGCTTTACAATAGAGTTCCTATTGGTTGGGCTAGGTTGTAAGTTGATCACTTGTATTTAGTAAGAAAACGGGTAGCTTTAACAAAGATCTGTGAGACAATTACTTCTTTTACGGCGGTAGAAGATCTGGCGACACAGCTTCAAAACTACTTCAGAATAAATTTCCTTTTCAGCGTGTTGAAAGATCTCTCTCGAAAGCACTCTTCTTCTACGTCGACCTCTCTGTTTATTTGGACTGAGCAAAATACTGTTTTATTATTCCAGAAAATATACTGGACCTTTTTTTTTAGTGTAACATGCATTTTAAACTTATGTCCAAATAAACGGTTGTTCCAATATACCAGTGGTCCAATTAACAGAAATCCACCATGGAACAATATTGTACTAAAATATTTTCAGCGCTTATAAATTTGTAAAATCGAAAAATGTTACAAATAATGGCAACTAAGGTTTTGCTACGCTCCAACAAGACATTGTAGCAGTTACGGGTTTGGAAGCGGCAACCAAATGGTTACGTCTTGGATGGGTCTGATTACGTTCACTGATGTAAAGGTACTAGGCGTAGGTTTTCTTTCCATAAACAAAACTAAAATGTTAGATAAAATAGATCGATCTATATTGATCGAGTTATGAAATCGTATCCTAAGTAGCAGATATAAACCTCTACGCTGGTCACAAACTCACAAACGATTCAGAACATTATCCCCTTTGAGTTCCTTCCAAGATGTTCCCCTGACACCGGAAGCTGTGGTGTAGCCACAGCTATAATCAGATTAACGTGCTAGCGGTAATAGAGCTTAGGTACAAGCTACTACTCTGTGTAAGGATGAAGGAATTGCAAAAACCTCTCTGGTACCGGGATTGGAGAGATACGAAGAATTTTGTTTATAGAACAAACAGTTCTTGAATTCGGAAGGACTACCCTTCTTATAAGGGTGAATCTAACCGATGATCTGAATCCAGTAACAATAGTTTACAACGCTTTTGAGAAAGATAACTTGATAAATAAAAGCTGGTGGTGCTTATCTGGACTAGTTATCTGTCTAGCCGTAACCTCCTGAGAACACAATCAGAAGAACCTTTAACTTGTAGATCCAGGTATTGCAGGTAGTTTCCGTGTGATAACATTTCGACCCACACGCAATGCAAAGGCTTTTCCCGTTATCCAATTAACCTTAAAGCACTTGTTGCAACAGACGTTGCAAACCAATTAACCTTAAAATCACATGTTTTGATATTTTTAATCACATGGTCACTTGCTTACATATTTAGAATCGTATGTTTACATTTTTACAATCACATACTATTTGTTAGGAATATACTGTCCTTGAATTTAATAATAAACACAGTAAAAACTTAATCACAAACTTTCTTTATTTTACCCTTATGTACATTTCAGTTACCAAGTAACCATCCTCAGAGGGATAACGTACAAAGAGAGTCTTTGTATGTTATCCCTCTGAGGATGGTACTTGGTAACTAAAATGTACATAAGGGTAAAGTAAAGAAAGTTTGTGGTTAAGAGGTTTTTGTGTATTTGTTATTAGAATCACATGTTTCCATAATTACAACCAGACGTTTCTATATTTAGAATAGCATGTTTGCATAATTACAACCAGACGTTTCTATATTTAGAATAGCATGTTTGCATATATACAACCAGACGTTTCTATATTTAGAATAGCATGTTTGCATAATTACAACCAGACGTTTCTATATTTAGAATAGCATGTTTGCATATTTACAACCAGACGTTTCTATATTTAGAATAGCATGTTTGCATATTTACAACCAGACGTTTCTATATTTAGAATAGCATGTTTGCATACTTACAACCAGACGTTTCTATATTTAGAATAGCATGTTTGCATATTTACAACAAGACGTTTCTATATTTAGAATAGCATGTTTGCATATTTACAACAAGACGTTTCTATATTTAGAATAGCATGTTTGCATAATTACAACCAGACGTTTCTATATTTAGAATAGCATGTTTGCATACTTACAACCAGACGTTTCTATATTTAGAATAGCATGTTTGCATATTTACAACAAGACGTTTCTATATTTAGAATAGCATGTTTGCATATTTACAACAAGACGTTTCTATATTTAGAATAGCATGTTTGCATATTTACAACAAGACGTTTCTATATTTAGAATAGCATGTTTGCATAATTACAACCAGACGTTTCTATATTTAGAATAGCATGTTTGCATACTTACAACCAGACGTTTCTATATTTAGAATAGCATGTTTGC
>JBAIZL010000267.1:0-105000 GCA_036971475.1 Prosapia bicincta | reverse complement strand
AAAGGGTAACATCGCCCAGTACAGTTCCCAAGTGTAGATACGTTTCTACAAACATTGGCTTAACTGGTCACTCGTAGGCTGGCGTGCCATCGATCGATAGAAAAACTCTACTAGCCCTATTCAAAAACATTGGTTTTTGTAGTGCGTGTTGCATAAAAGGCCGTCGCTAGGAATTTGTAAATCATCTGGTTATTATTATTAAATCTACATTATTGTAAATAAATACTACATTATAATGTCTGTGGAACGGTCTTTTGCCTCCTCTGCTCGCCCTTCGAGGTCCAGCTATGCCATGTTAATCCAATCATTGTAAAAAATTATTTACATACTTCTATAAATCAGGAAGAACTGGAAGAGATTTTAATGAGTAATTTTGAGATTTCTTTGAATCGTCTATTTATTGTAATTATGACATTTATTTTTGCCTGATCATTGTATTTTCCCATTAACTTCACTAGTTGACCCTTTCGTAGTAACCCTCTACCCAAACGGATTTATTATAGTAACAAATATATGTTTCATATCGTGTGATATAGCATTGGTTTTCCGTACTTCCCTACAGATCTTTAAATATTTTGATTAATATATCCTCAAACAAAAGAGACTGCTTTTGTGGGAGAGACATTTTTTTTATGAAACTGGATGAGAGATATGTATTGCTCATGTACACACATTTAACAATGCCAATTGACATGGCAGTGGAAGGTTTATCTTGATATGACTATGCATGCGGCAGAGTTGTGTGAGTGTGTGTGTGTGTGTGTGTGTGTGTGTGTTTGGTTTGTGTTTGTGTTTGTGTGTGTGTGTGTGTGTGTGTGTGTGTGTGTGTGTGTGTGTGTGTGTGTGTGTGTGTGTGTGTGTATGTGTGAGTGTGTGTAGTTTATTGATTAGTCAAGTGTCGTAAATTGAGCTGCAGTTTCTCTTTTTTATTTTCAATTATTGAGTTCCTTTGAAGAGTGTATGCCTTCAAATAATTTTTTTTGTGCAACATAAGCTTAGAAAATAACCAAATATTAAAAATGGCAAAATACAAAAACCATCAACGGGTTTTAACATTTTTTTAATGTTAAAAAAAGCGAGATTAAATTAAAAGTAAATATAAATTTTTTTTGAAAATTAGAAATTTAAAAATTAAATAGAAATATTAATGATTTTAATGCCGACATAATATTTTTACTTTAATATTGTCGAGTTTATTGAGTTAGAAATAGAAACTTTCTTCTAACAATAATTTTGTTCTAATTTTGCTAATTTTTATACAATGTAATACAGTAAAAATGTTACAAATAATTAATAAACAAGACTATTACAAATACAAGAGTATATTTACTTGGACAAATTACAACGGTTGAAAAAGTTATTTGCTTTTAAGTATAACCTTTGCGTAAGTAAATTATTGTATTTTGTATGTTTCTTAAGGCACCTTGAAAGTGCCAGTAATGTGAGTTACCGGAAAAGTTTAAACAGTTGTGATTTGTTTGAGTAAAATTTATTACTGTATTTGTAGTAGCCTTGTTTAGTGACTATATATATAATACGATAAAATTAGGAATCCTGAAATAGTCCAGAAACTATTCAACTATCAAAACGTTAAGAAATTGTACTCTTCCTTCAATAGTCGCCATCATCAAAGAATATACTGAACACAATCAGTCATCGATAGAGTTTACTTGTGCAACACTAATAGCAACTCTGACAAATCGTTAATTTACTATCACGTAAACATTAAACACTTCCAACAATTGTTTTGTTACCTTACTGCGCATGCGTTATGTACACACGCCGTTCGAATGACGCAACCTTTGCCCCGCCTTCTGTATTTCTGGCTTATGTCTCGTTAGTTAAGCATAAAGTCCAGTTTAATTTATGTTCGGGCTTAATTTTAACGCTTATCTGTCATTTTTAAATAAGTGTTTTGGAAAGGTTAGAACACGAGTATTTCGCTCGAACTCTCTAATGGCGTGGCGTGGTTGTATATTTATTATTTTATAGTACTGTGGTTAGGTCACTTAAAGGTTTGTGAAAGATTGAAAGACATACATTTTCTCATTTTAAATTCTTTATATCAGATGTTGAAAATTTTAAAACTATTTATCGAAATACTATGTATAATAAAACAATAATACCTAAATTACTCGCTGTCCCTACGGCGAATAATGTAGACCAATGAGCAATCTCCAATTCACTCCGCATCCTACCACCTACAGGATGATATCACGTAGAAACCTTTATTTTTAACCAAATAAAAAATATTGGGTCCGTTTCAGCGAAACATCTTTGTCCATATGAGCCGTGTTCGTCCTACATTGTCAACTACTGAGGCGATTTATCAGCCCACAGTATCCCCTTTTAAGCTCGTATACATCCCTTATCCCAATTAGACAGTTTTACCCTTAAGGTTTTCTTTGTTAAAAGCTCTATTATCCGGGACCCTCGGGGTCGGCATGTTGCAGGTTAACGAAAGCTTCCGGATAGTAAAACCTAACCTATACAGTCTATATACTGCGCATAACGTTATGCTACCTATCAAGGGAAATTAAATGCACTGTTGAAATATGACCTTCTACATTTGTTTGTATCCAATTACTGTATTTCCATACGTATTATTAAAAGCACACGCTTGCATATACAAAATTTATAGGAAAAAATTAAGAATGAAAAGATACGTATTGCTAAAAAAACTTTTTCCATCTTACAACATTAAAATAAAACCTGCACCAGTACATTTAAGTATACAAAGTCTTATGGTTTTATAATGTTTAAAGATTTATAATGGATATAAAATATAATAATGGATATCTGACTGGATACGCGACGACCACCTTTCAACAAAAACTGTATATCCGATGAGTCACTTCTTGTAACAACAACGACGGTTATTGTACTGATCTCTTTTTGTTTTGAAAATTTTCCGGTTAATAGAATGTTCCGGATGATAGAATGCTCCGGATGATAGAATGCTCTGTGAAAGAGCTTTTGCTGTATTACGAGCCACGACTCGCTGTCATGGACAATCCCGCCCCTTGAGCTATCGCGATAAGTTTGAGTGTATGATTACATACTGTATTACATTAAGAACCTATTTGTAATGAAACTTTTGTACTTTTAAAACCCCCATACATCGCCTCCATTCAGGTTTAAGCATTGTTTACCAATAGACGCGTGATGAAGTTTGTTTACAAGAGAGGATTTTATCTACAGGCTTGACGGTTAAAATGTTTTCAAGTTGATTACATATAGTATTCTACATTTACAATTCTTATTTTAATGTAAACTATTCATTTATTGGCGTCTCTCTTCTCATTTCGTCATCTAAGAACACGTCTAGTTGTTTAACATATTATTTTCTCCTTCTAAAATATATTTCCTTACCCACCATTTCCATCTCCGGTATTGTATATAGGCTACATTGTTCGCGTTTAGAACATCCCACTACAATTCCGAAACCTTCCAGGTGTGAATAAAACAACAGAGATAGCAAAGGTGGAGTACGACAGCACTTCATACAATTGTTTTTTATATTATTTTGTTTACACACACTATTTTATTTTTGTTTACAATTTCTTTTAAAAAACAATTTTGTTACATCCTTCAATGTCGCATTTTGTAGTTCTTTTCTCGTAGCTTCTTCTAAATAACACTTGCTCCGGAAAAATTGACGACTATTCCAATTTTGTTTTTTTTTTTTGAACAATTAAATACATACACTATTGAGCCTGAAGACATTCCCACTTTAATTATCCGATTCTTATATTGAAAGCATACGTTTGTTTTCGTGTTCCATGCAGAAACACAAAAACAAGTCTTGAAACATTTTTTTAATAATCAAAACCTCTTATAATAATTAAAAAAATTATATACTAGCGCTGTCTATCACGGTTCCTCCCGCAGCACCTCAACGCCTCTCTCTCTTGTCTTCACCTCAAAATATGTGCATTCTGTTCACGACCTGGTATTAAACCATCTACCATGCTACCATGTAAATTATACGCTTGGCCTTGAACTTTAAATCATCTTTAACATTTGATACAATTACTATCATAAACTCACAAACATTTACTTATAAAAATATATGCCGTCATAGCCCTATATCAGTTTTCTTTGCCCGCTCACTAACTTATTGTTTACTTATGGTTTATGTTTTTAGTAATTTACATTTATTTATATTTTTGGTTATTTATAAATAAGTTTTTTTTGTTTTAAAAAATGCTAGTTTTATTGACGATACTAATTTAAAATAGCGATTTTTATTACGGTGTTTGCTAAAAAGCCCAATCAAAATCGTTATTTATGAAATTTTATATAATTCACACTCACACATAAATGTTGTCACACTATAAATAAATTTATTCATATTTTCAGTAACCAATAATTTATAACGATTCTAGAAATTAGGATTGCTCCATTGAATTTTACATTTTCCACAGTCATATCCCTAAATCGCGCATTGTACTACACTTTAATTCAATTATTACTTCAAAAATCGCGATAAAATTTGCAACATTAATTACAATTAATTACTATAATAAACTTGGAAACAAAAAGGTTATTTATGAAAATGTATAACTTTTTATACAATATACATTACACTCGCAATATAAAACTAGAACTT
This sequence comes from Prosapia bicincta, assembly GCA_036971475.1. Lineage (NCBI taxonomy): Eukaryota > Metazoa > Arthropoda > Insecta > Hemiptera > Cercopidae > Prosapia > Prosapia bicincta. The sequence continues at coordinate 100,388 of JBAIZL010000267.1, read as the reverse complement.
GCACCCTTTATATAAAACTAAACGTTGTTACTGATTTAAGTCTTGACGAAAAGTAGGGGGGCACCTCTTTACCCTGCACAAGTGTTGCCGTAATATCCCCCTACATCCTACCATGGGGTTATGTTCCTACCCTAATCCTATCTATACACACAACCGTTCATTTCCTTCGTAGATGGTAAGGGTCATACCGGAGATAAAACTACAATAACCTTTTAATATTATTGATTAATTATACGGGTTCGTTTCCTTAAATCCGAAAAAATAATTAAGTAATTAATGCTTTGCTCAAGAGTGTATTGTTTTCCTATTATATCACAATAAATATTTTTATTTCGATTACATTTGGTTTTGAATCAAATCTCTAAAAATTGGACAAAAAGAAATTTGTTTACTCATTCTACTCATAACTTGTTTTCCACTTTCTTTTTCAATTCCTTCTATTAGTTTACACTTTCCTTGTATATATTTATATATCTTGTTAATAAAATACTTTTTATTTTTTCCCTCAAGTTCAAATACATTTTTTAAACTTGTAGTGGATGACACGATATGTTAATAGTTTTATCAAATATTAATTCAATAATTAATTTTAATTTTATTACGAGAGAAAAACTTTTCACAAAAGGGGCAAGGTATGCAATATAGTTATTTCGTCCCACTTGACTAATAATAAGTTATAACATGATTTTATAGAACAGCTGATTTTGTGGTATAGCTTATGTGGTAAAACAGCTGTTATGTGAGAGGTTATGTTACTTTCTTTGTATCAATTGTAATTATTTATTAAAAAGTAACTAAAATGAAATCTTTCTTTGTTGACCTATTTAGGAATTAATTCATTTTATTTGCATTGTTAAATTCTCATTACCTTGAAGCGATACCAATATCCAAAACTCGCTCTTTTTTATTTTGTAAAAGTTAAACTTAGTTGTAAACTTTAAAAGTATACAAAATTGCAACATTTGATCCAGATATTTATCTGACGTTTTATGCGCACGAAATACAGTTTGGTATTTAGTTAGTTGTTGGTAAATCTTCTAAAGCTCGATCGTGCAATAAACGAAAGTGGACGGGATATTTATTTAACTGGATGCAATCTATTGTTTTGAAATGTTGTTTTGTGTTTGTGTTTTATAAAAATTGAAGCCGGTGAAAGCAGCGTGCAGTGTGGAAACGCGTCTCTATTTCTAGCCGCTCGTTAAATGCGCTGAAATATTCCAAACTTTCACAGATTTCATTGTTCTGTAACAGATGTGTAAGGGAAAGGTTTCATCCTTAGGCTCGAGAAACGTTTCTGGAATTATGTAACTATTTTCGTATTATAAAATTGTTTGAATATAGATTCTTTTAATTAAAATTCATATGAGCATTGAAATTGGTTTATCTGTTAGTAAAATATCTTCTAAATTCTTCTTAATGAAATAGCTATTTAAGTTGTTCTAGACTTCGTGAAATATTGTTGTAAATTAATATTCTTTTGTATCATATTAGAAGTCGCTATACTGTTTATTGTTTGAATTTTGTTTCTGCGTTTTTTATAAAAAGTATAGAAATATATACATTGTTCTGTTCAACAACTACAGATAGCTAGAACGAAGGCCAGTCTCTGTACTACTCATTTCGCTTTATTCTTGTATACTAGACACTCTAAAAACATTAACTTAATAGAAAGAATTCTCTGATTTGTTTCCTTTATTCGGAATAATATTACAGTTTTTAGATTGTTATGAATACACTTGTTATAATAATTGTATGAGTACAACTTTCTAAAACTTTTCATTATTAGCAATAAATGAAGTATAATGCGGTAAACAGAGGGAAATGTGTTTTGTACTTTGGATGCCCCCATTGTACTTCCCCATCTTCCCCTATAAAAATGTGAAGATATGGTCCCACTTTTGGGGATGGCTACCAGGGTTGGGTTTCATAATGATCTACGAATATTTCTAGACGAACTTTATCAAAGGTGGGACGAAATGTCCCCAGGACGAAGTGTTTTTTATTCAGTTATTCTGCCTGGGAGTTGCCCTTATACTCCCAAGTCTAAACATTTTCCTTCAACTCTCGTTTCAATAGTTGTCACACTTGCATTTCAAGCATATCCATACTATATTCTCCAAAAAGACCTTAAGAACTGCTACTTTACGCGTTCGGGTGTACGAGGCCAAGTTGTATCTACATCCTTCCAAAATTGGTTTTTGTAGAATCTCCTGTATTTTTAGTTTCTCGTTCAGTTTTAGGTAATTTTTTCAGAATCTAAGACGTTTTCAATGCTTTGTCAAGTTGTTTTGAACATTTGAACTCATTTTTATTTAGAGTATCATAATTCCCTGCCTTTCCCAGGGTTGTCACACTACTAGTGGACGAGTTTCGGAGGACCTCCATCAGTCGAAACGGTTTACGAATTCTGACTTTTAGAGTTCGTAAAAAGCTGTGACTGATGGAGGTCCTCCGAAACCTGTCCACGAGTAGTGTGACAACCCTGGGAATGGCAGCGAATTATCATACTCTAGATAAGATTATAAATCCTAACGGAAAAGTAGAACTTTTGCTTTTCCATTTGGCGGTAATGGAAAATTGTTTTCGTTACTCAATTGGCATAACCTCAAAATACCTGGAATTGGAACCGAGTCAGCTGTTATTGGCGAAGGAGTGGTCTGCGAAGGTTTCTACTGCTGTAGAATGTGACGGTTTCTCTTCGACAAGACGAGACATTGAATATAGGTTAAATCAAGGTCGTTGACCGCACATCGGAAATAAAGAGCCGAGGTCTTCCTAGAAGCGGCGTGAATTGTTTTATAAGACAAATAGTGTCGGCGTTTATTATCAGAATGCGTGGACAATGAACTAGTTAAATAAGCTGGCCAGTAGTGGCGCCAGGCCCATGCTCTCAACTGATTTTATCGTGTTACAAAAGCGTAGTTATGAATCTTTCCGCGCTTTTTGTTTAAATTATGACTACAAGAAGAAAGGCATTGAACAAACGTCCATATTTAGTTTTATCCAACGCTACCTAGATTAGATAACTGTATCCTTGGTTTTCGCCCAAACTAATCTTGCAATTATCTCTGAGTGTTGACTCATTGTTGATTGCTGTTATATTTTGTTCCATTTGCAACATATATACTGCCCTGCTAAAAGTGGGGACTAGTAGGGAAATCTTCAAAACTCGAAATTATTATTATTTTTTTAAATTCTGATTACTAATTGTTTTTTAATGTGGTTTACTAATTTTGTATTCTAATAAACAAAGCTTGTACTTTTTGAATAGCTTGAAAAATATTTGAAAGCATTTTACTCAAATTGTAAATTGATAGCTAAATAAATAGTTATTGTCAACAAGGTCGTAAATCATTCATGATTTTTCTAACTGTTGGGAGTTTTTTCTATTACTGAAATTTGCGTCTACCAGGATGTATGTTCTTCAATAAAACATGTTTAAAGTTTTGTCGAGTTTTAAAGTCATGGAATTATTCAATTTTAAATTGCATACATTTTTTACATATTTAAAGTTGTAAATCCAAAGTGACTAATTCCTTTTTCTGGCATGATTTTCCAAGGAATTATTTGGCACAAAAATATCGTCCTTTATAAATTACTTATTCTTTTTTTCCTTAAAAGTACTTTTATTTTGCAAATAATTTTATTAATGGTTTATAATTAAATTTTAAACAAGGTTTATAATTCCTAATAAACTAGATGTAGTGGTTGCTTTATTTTGTAGGGAAATATTTTTTTATAAACTAGATGTTTTGCAATACAGTAAATTCCTCCCTAACTCTTATGAGCCACCTCATGAATTCAGAAGGCATCCCTCCATTGATGTCGGGATGCTAATGTACCGTCTGAGTCCAGACATTCTCCTACAGATGTTAGGTTTCCCTAGAATTAAAGCTAAATAGCAATATAGATTTTAAAAACACACAAAATAAAGTTTGCTAAATAATGCTACTTGTTGAGCCAATAAGCCGGACCTCCATTTGGGTATATGTTTTTGCACTGCGGAACGGAACAAGGAGGCAGTGTTTCACTTTTAATGTTTGACATGATTACCTCGTATATTCCTAAACGTAATTATTATTTTTGTTCAACGAAATCTAACCCAACCTGATACTTTAGTAAATGTTTTAATTTTGTGCCCTTTTACAAGGTAACCGCTATTTTATAAAAGTTTCTGGTTTGTTAAAAGTTAGATTAAATGCGTTTTTTTCAAAGTTTTTAATTTTGGGACATCAGCGCCAGGTTTTATTATTTTTTTTTGCTCGTGTTATCTTTCTACATCATCAGGTGTAATTTTTTAGGAAAATTGTATAAGTCTCATTGCTAGTAGTTTTTTTTTCATTTTTTTTCTTGAAATGTAGGAGTTGATAATCATGCTGTGCTCTTTAATATTTGGTTAGATTAGGGTTTAAGGGAGGCTGTAGTGGCCTTCTGTTGCCTTAGGCTCATTAGATTTACCTTCATGGTTTTAGAGGTTAGTACTCTATATTTCCACCATGGGTTGTTGTCCCTCCGAGTCCCTCAAATGACTTCACACATCTGGAGACCTATTCATGGTCTAAAGTAACGTAAAAGCAATCTGTACTTTCTGATTGCTTGATATGTTTTTTTAAAAGTTTTCTTTAGCAATGCATTTATTAATAGTTCCGCGTAGTTTACTATGGCTAGTGGTTCCAAAACACGCCTTAAACTGCATCATCATATGTCAGTTTACGATGTACCTGGAATTCACTGTCTGGATGACACGTCCATAGGATTACACGTATTTCCGATATCAAGTAAGATGACCTTGGAAAGTTCGTGTTGTCGAAGGCGTTGAAGTGGCAAGACACATCAACCGACTCGGAGAATTTAACGTAATTTAGCATTGTTAACAGATTGCTTTCTACCGCTCTTTGTTTTACCAACAGTTTAATCTTATTAATTTTTTGTTATCTTACACTTTTACAAATTTCAATTAATGATAACGGTATTTTTTTCCATTTAGTTCCAAGCTACAGACAAATATTATAAGCTGACACTTGGCTCTTAGATAGAAATTGTGTATTCGTAGTCTACAAAACATCAAGCACATTCTCCATCCCCCATCGAGCCATTCTCCATAAATCGCAGCCTACCCGTCCCAACTCTTAGACAGTACTATTAGCACGCTTTCATGAACGCCCTATTTACATTTGTCGTTGCTTTTATTATACAGTGCTGCCAGTATTTACAGTTAGCTAGTATTTAGTTGCTGGCAATAAATGCAGCCTTGGTAACCTGCCTTCAACTACGAGCAGAGAAGTTCTGCATATTCACTGACTCCAAAAGCGCCTTGCACATGATAGAGAAACGGAAACCAGGAAGCTACTCATTCAGATTAGAAGAAATTTACTCAACACTCTCAGCAAAGATGAGAAACAAATACAGCTCCAGTGGATCCCCTCACACTGCGGCATCGACGGCAATGAAAAAGCAGATATAATCGCCAAACAAACAGCGGAAATGGGCCCAGTCTTGTTACCATAGTAATCTTTAAAGAAATGCCTGACTGCTGTGAAAACATCAGTTAGAAGAAAATGGATCCACCGTTGGAGAGAAGAAACCAAAGGTAGAAACCTCTATGACATTCAAAAAGAACCAAATGATTTGGAAATGTATCAGATTTACAGTCGTCTTTGCAGCACGAGCTAGAATCGGACACATTGTGACTGAGACCTATCTCTTCACATTTAATCTGAGTGAATCTCCACTCTGCCCTAACTGTAGAAAAGCGGAGGAGACTCTAGACCATATCCTCCTTCGATGCTCCTCACTCCAATTCCAACAAGAGCAGCTCTGCTGTCTGCGCTGAGAAGCCAGGGAAACATCAAAACAATATTGATCGATAAACAGTTTTGGACCTTGGCTGCAGCAACTTATTATGGACATCGGACCATCGGAGTGACATGACCCTGGACGTCCGCAGCAAGAAGTAAGTTACTTTTAGTTTACATTGTAAACTTCTAATAAGTAATAAAATAATGCTTCAACCCTATTAGTCAGCGGAAGTCTAGAGGTCGATGTTTTTGAAAATGACCCACATCCACCCTCCCCTCGTCTTCTCGCCAAGGCCACCAGCTCCCAAGTGACAGCTTATACAATGTTACCTATACATAGGTTGATTTTAGCAATAATTTGTTCATAGCATGACTTGTTTACGAAACATTCCAGTTAACTGACTTCAGCTCTGAATTCTCGCTAGCTTTCACATGTTTTAATTTTTCAAAACAAAAGCGATTGCTTTAATAAGCTTACACAAACAGATTGTGTTGACCAGAGATTGCTAAAGCGAGGCGATGAACCTTGACTGGTCAACAAAAGGACTGTGTGTTTGCAGGAGCGCTGGCTGATAAGGGGATCCGGCTTTAGAGGGGCTTCTGTATCGGCTTTTAATGTCAGCTGAATAAATTCACTAAAGCTTAACTCTGGTTCTATAGCTATTAAATCCTTAACAGTTTTATATTTTCCTTATTATATTTTCTATTATCCCATTATATGCTTATATATGAATTGTGTTGTCACTTAATTTTAGTAAATTATCATGAAAATAATGACGCCTTGATTATATAAATTTCGTCTAATATTTAGTGTTTATTAATAATTATTTAGTTTTAGTAATTTTAATTCCAAATTGAGTCTTTTTGTTTCTATATTACCTTTTGCTTTTAATATTTCTAATTGTTTTGTACTCTCTTGTTTTAATTCTTAAATATCTTTTACTGTTACTTGTTTTGTGTTTTATGAAACTTGAAATATAATCAAATTTACTCTTTCTTGTCGCGTGTTATAAATTTTACCTTAGTTTTTAGTTTTTGCTAATGCAATAAAATAATTCTAATGCATTTTTATAATCGTTCACATTTTTCATGTAGTTCAGTTTTATAATTTATTTAGTTTTGTGTTTTACATTTCTTACATTTTTGATTTTTTGATTTGTTATAAATCTCACTCCTTATAAAGAAATAAAGTAAATTTGTTTTAAACCTTAACAAATGGATATATTTTAAAAATTATTAGTTGGAAAATTGTAATTGTTTAATTCCTTCTTTTAGTTCGCGTTCTCCTTGTGTAGGCTACGATCTTGTTTAAATTTTCAATTGTTAATAAAATACTTTTTATTCATTCACTCAAGTTAAAATACGCTTTTTTTAAAACTTGTAGAAGATGGTAGTTGATGTTAATGCAGTTTTTTCCAAGTAATATAGAATTAATTTTAATTTTGTATTGGAGAAAAATGTTTCACCAAAGAGGAAAGGTATACAAAATAGCTATTTCGTTCCATTTGCTTTAAAATAAATGACATCACGTGATTTCACGTAACAGCTGATTTTGTTATAGGTTATGTGGTAGAACAGCTGTTTTAAAACAGGTTATGTTGCTTTATTTATAACAATTGTAGTTGTTTAGCAAAGAATAACTGAAATATTTTTTTTTGTTGACCCAAGTAAGAATTTACTTTTAGAGTTTGTGTTGCTGTATTGATTATATTTCTCGTATGAAGAGAATGACGTGTATATACTGTATTTTTTTTATTTTAAAGTATCTGCAGTACGGAAAAGGTTTTCGAACGAAATATAAACATCCTCAAACATTACCGTATATTCAGTGTTCCTGTGAATTTTTTAAATGTTTGCATTATACATTTTTACAGTCTGTACGTGTTCAACAACGTTTTCACAAGATTTGGCAAACATAACCTCTAAACCTTAAGTAGGCCTAGGCTAATGCTATGATTCAGCACTCCCGTTGTTACGCCCGTCACAGATTTATCTGGACTGGTATTACATCAGAGTCGGTCTTTCCTTGTGACGTCACCGAACGCTTTCTTCCGTTATTCCCCTACGTAGAGAATATGTTAGAAATGGGTAAAAATTAAATTTTAATAATTTGTATCAACGACAAACCACATTATAAACAAGAAATATTAAAAAAAATAAAATTATAGTCAATTCCTACGTGAGTCAACAAATAAAATTCATTTTAGGATTTTTTCTTTAAATAATTACAATTAATGTAAATAAAGTATTATAAGTTAAAAACAACTGTTCTACCACATAATTATTAACAAAATCAGCTGTTTTATAAAATCATGTTATCACTTATTTTGAGCCAATTGGGGTGAAACAACTAAATTGCATACCTTGACCCTTATGTGAAAGGTCTATCTCCCATATAAAACTAAAGGAAATTCATTTTAAAATTAATTTATGAATTAATATTTGAAAAAACTGTATTCTCGTCAAAACTCATCTAATACAAGTTTAAACAAATGTATTTGGACTTGAGTGGATGAATTAACACCATTACCTTGTCTAACACACTGACCATGTCTAATAAGAATCTGATGCAGGCCGTATCAAACTCTTGAAAAGCCGTAAAATTGGAACAAGATCAGCTTGCGTAGCCTACTTTAGCATTCGTTTAACTTTCTAATTAGGCCAGTGTGCTTTTAGCTGTAACACTCTCCTTGTGGTACTAATCTGTGATGTCTAATCCCACTCACAGATGTAGTTTTATAACCGAATTATCTTCACAACGTGTGTGTAGGGTGGTGTACATGGGGTAGTGTTGCAGTCGTCTCGAAGGCGCTTCTACATTATGAGCAAACATTAACCAGCTGTTTACGCATTGTTTATTTTAAAAAAATATATATTATTATTATTATTATTATTTACAATACACCCAATGCCACAATAAGATATTATTAAAAAAATACTCATGTACAATGTTATATAGTTTAGGCCTTTTCATGGTCATCAGAGTGTATACCATTAAAATTTCAAAAAAAGCCTTTTCGTAACTTTTGTGGTTCTCTTTGCATCTTTGATGTAGTTATACCGCCTGATGGATGACTTGATCATTGAAATATAGATAATGGTTTAAACTATAACATTGCCATTGCGTTATTTTATTGATTTCTTGCATTGGGTATATTTTTATAATTATATTAGCTTGGTATTTCTTGATGGCTTTTCTATTTTATAAGCGAATATTAAACAGTTGTTTACGCACGATTTGTGTAAAACAAAGGAATCATAATAATAACAATAGATCCTACACCCAATGTCATCACATAACTCATTAAAAATGTCGTCTATAGTTTAAGCTCTTATATATATTTCAATGATTAACTAATCGTCACGAGAAGTTATAATTACATTAAAATTACAAAACAAACTTTTCGTAACTTTTAAGGGTCTGTTTTGTAAATTTAATTTAGTTGAACCGCCTGATGATGGTTTGATCATTGAAATGTAGATAATGGTTCAGACTATATTACATTGTTAATGGGTTATGTTATTAACCTCTTGTGTTGGGTGTATTTTTAATATTTCCACGCGGGTCGTTGAGTTGTATGTCTAAACATGTAATAGATAACAATACTTCATCTCGGATATGTTTTTTTTTAGCGGTATCTATCAAAGGTATTTTCATTTTAAAACAAAGCCACACATTTTTTCGGTTTTTGCATGTATACGCTTTGTTTGTTCTGTCTTTACTCATTGTGTCCTTTGATTAAACGCGGCTTTGCTATCATCGCATGACCAGGTCTCGTGATCCTTGCACCACGCATCGGGTAAATGAAGCTCCAGGTCTCGTGATCCTTGCACCACGCATCGGGTAAATGAAGCTCCAGGTCTCGTGATCCTTGCACCACGCAACGGGTAAATGAAGCTCCAGGTCTCGTGATCCTTGCACCACGCATCGGGTAAATGAAGCTTTCCGCTTAATAGCGGCTTTGCTATCATCGCATGACCAGGTCTCGTGATCCTTGCACCACGCATCGGGTAAATGAAGCTCCAGGTCTCGTGATCCTTGCACCACGCATCGGGTAAATGAAGCTTTCCGCTTAATAGCGGCTTTGCTATCATCGCATGACCAGGTCTCGTGATCCTTGCACCACGCATCGGGTAAATGAAGCTCCAGGTCTCGTGATCCTTGCACCACGCATCGGGTAAATGAAGCTTTCCGCTTAATAGCGGCTTTGCTATCATCGCATGACCAGGTCTCGTGATCCTTGCACCACGCATCGGGTAAATGAAGCTCCAGGTCTCGTGATCCTTGCACCACGCATCGGGTAAATGAAGCTCCAGGTCTCGTGATCCTTGCACCACGCATCGGGTAAATGAAGCTCCAGGTCTCGTGATCCTTGCACCACGCATCGGGTAAATGAAGCTCCAGGTCTCGTGATCCTTGCACCACGCATCGGGTAAATGAAGCTCCAGGTCTCGTGATCCTTGCACCACGCATCGGGTAAATGAAGCTCCAGGTCTCGTGATCCTTGCACCACGCATCGGGTAAATGAAGCTCCAGGTCTCGTGATCCTTGCACCACGCATCGGGTAAATGAAGCTCCAGGTCTCGTGATCCTTGCACCACGCATCGGGTAAATGAAGCTCCAGGTCTCGTGATCCTTGCACCACGCATCGGGTAAATGAAGCTCCAGGTCTCGTGATCCTTGCACCACGCATCGGGTAAATGAAGCTACAGGTCTCGTGATCCTTGCACCACGCATCGGGTAAATGAAGCTCCAGGTCTCGTGATCCTTGCACCACGCATCGGGTAAATGAAGCTCCAGGTCTCGTGATCCTTGCACCACGCATCGGGTAAATGAAGCTCCAGGTCTCGTGATCCTTGCACCACGCATCGGGTAAATGAAGCTCCAGGTCTCGTGATCCTTGCACCACGCATCGGGTAAATGAAGCTCCAGGCCTCGTGATCCTTGCACCACGCATCGGGTAAATGAAGCTCCAGGCCTCGTGATCCTTGCACCACGCATCGGGTAAATGAAGCTCCAGGTCTCGTGATCCTTGCACCACGCATCGGGTAAATGAAGCTCCAGGTCTCGTGATCCTTGCACCACGCATCGGGTAAATGAAGCTCCAGGTCTCGTGATCCTTGCACCACGCATCGGGTAAATGAAGCTCCAGGTCTCGTGATCCTTGCACCACGCATCGGGTAAATGAAGCTCCAGGTCTCGTGATCCTTGCACCACGCATCGGGTAAATGAAGCTCCAGGTCTCGTGATCCTTGCACCACGCATCGGGTAAATGAAGCTCCAGGTCTCGTGATCCTTGCACCACGCATCGGGTAAATGAAGCTCCAGGTCTCGTGATCCTTGCACCACGCATCGGGTAAATGAAGCTCCAGGTCTCGTGATCCTTGCACCACGCATCGGGTAAATGAAGCTCCAGGTCTCGTGATCCTTGCACCACGCATCGGGTAAATGAAGCTCCAGGTCTCGTGATCCTTGCACCACGCATCGGGTAAATGAAGCTCCAGGTCTCGTGATCCTTGCACCACGCATCGGGTAAATGAAGCTCCAGGTCTCGTGATCCTTGCACCACGCATCGGGTAAATGAAGCTCCAGGTCTCGTGATCCTTGCACCACGCATCGGGTAAATGAAGCTACAGGTCTCGTGATCCTTGCACCACGCATCGGGTAAATGAAGCTCCAGGTCTCGTGATCCTTGCACCACGCATCGGGTAAATGAAGCTCCAGGTCTCGTGATCCTTGCACCACGCATCGGGTAAATGAAGCTCCAGGTCTCGTGATCCTTGCACCACGCATCGGGTAAATGAAGCTCCAGGTCTCGTGATCCTTGCACCACGCATCGGGTAAATGAAGCTCCAGGCCTCGTGATCCTTGCACCACGCATCGGGTAAATGAAGCTCCAGGCCTCGTGATCCTTGCACCACGCATCGGGTAAATGAAGCTCCAGGCCTCGTGATCCTTGCACCACGCATCGGGTAAATGAAGCTCCAGGCCTCGTGATCCTTGCACCACGAATCGGGTAAATGAAGCTCCAGGTCTCGTGATCCTTGCACCACGCATCGGGTAAATGAAGCTCCAGGTCTCGTGATCCTTGCACCACGCATCGGGTAAATGAAGCTCCAGGTCTCGTGATCCTTGCACCACGCATCGGGTAAATGAAGCTCCAGGTCTCGTGATCCTTGCACCACGCATCGGGTAAATGAAGCTCCAGGTCTCGTGATCCTTGCACCACGCATCGGGTAAATGAAGCTCCAGGTCTCGTGATCCTTGCACCACGCATCGGGTAAATGAAGCTCCAGGTCTCGTGATCCTTGCACCACGCATCGGGTAAATGAAGCTCCAGGTCTCGTGATCCTTGCACCACGCATCGGGTAAATGAAGCTCCAGGTCTCGTGATCCTTGCACCACGCATCGGGTAAATGAAGCTCCAGGTCTCGTGATCCTTGCACCACGCATCGGGTAAATGAAGCTCCAGGTCTCGTGATCCTTGCACCACGCATCGGGTAAATGAAGCTCCAGGTCTCGTGATCCTTGCACCACGCATCGGGTAAATGAAGCTACAGGTCTCGTGATCCTTGCACCACGCATCGGGTAAATGAAGCTCCAGGTCTCGTGATCCTTGCACCACGCATCGGGTAAATGAAGCTCCAGGTCTCGTGATCCTTGCACCACGCATCGGGTAAATGAAGCTACAGGTCTCGTGATCCTTGCACCACGCATCGGGTAAATGAAGCTACAGGTCTCGTGATCCTTGCACCACGCATCGGGTAAATGAAGCTCCAGGTCTCGTGATCCTTGCACCACGCATCGGGTAAATGAAGCTCCAGGTCTCGTGATCCTTGCACCACGCATCGGGTAAATGAAGCTCCAGGCCTCGTGATCCTTGCACCACGCATCGGGTAAATGAAGCTCCAGGTCTCGTGATCCTTGCACCACGCATCGGGTAAATGAAGCTCCAGGTCTCGTGATCCTTGCACCACGCATCGGGTAAATGAAGCTCCAGGCCTCGTGATCCTTGCACCACGCATCGGGTAAATGAAGCTCCAGGCCTCGTGATCCTTGCACCACGCATCGGGTAAATGAAGCTCCAGGCCTCGTGATCCTTGCACCACGCATCGGGTAAATGAAGCTCCAGGCCTCGTGATCCTTGCACCACGAATCGGGTAAATGAAGCTCCAGGCCTCGTGATCCTTGCACCACGCATCGGGTAAATGAAGCTCCAGGTCTCGTGATCCTTGCACCACGCATCGGGTAAATGAAGCTCCAGGTCTCGTGATCCTTGCACCACGCATCGGGTAAATGAAGCTTTCCGCTTGCACAATGGTTTCGACAGATCGCTAGATGTTGCTAGATGTTTTACAGTAGAGCTCTCGGGCGTTGTTTAACCTCGTGCAATATTTTATTTTTCAGAGACGCCATGTTTCGGCACTTCTAACACATCTTCAAATCCGTTGTACTTATTTTTTTCTATTATCGTCATATTTGTGTAACATTTCTTAAGTGTTAAATTCTCCACGTAGTTATTCAGTAGTATACATATTCAGATAAGGATAAAGGTTTCCTAACTCTTTCCTGATCTTAGCATATTCTGTGTAATTGGAATGTCTTATAGCTTTTGCCCCTATCGGGGAGTAGGGTAAGGTAAGGTAATTTGGCATGATATTCTCTATAATCCCTTTTTTTCTCTTAAGTGAAAAGTTTTTTAATGTTTATTACCCTTAATTACATTAGTCATCATCGCTTTCAGATTCAAATTGACAGCACACACATACACAAACACACACACACACACGCGCGCGCACACATTCACACAAACACATGCACACACACACATACATTTTTTGCATAGGTTATTTATAGACATACTTTTGCCAATTTGACTAACAATTTTATTTGGCTTGCAAACAAAACTAAAGCCTGTCTCGTCTAAGGCAGTACTTAGTGAAATGCTTGTCATAGTTTCTGTACATAACTTCGCCTTTCTTTGAGTTCGAGCCTCTTTTAACACTATTTCCTTTTCCACTCATGTTTCACTTATTTTTCAAAAAAGATCTGAAATTTTGAAAAGTAATGCAGAAGAAAATGTACAATCAGGGACGTTTCCTGATCCGCGGTATAAAATCCGACACACCGGTTACCCCAAGTTAAGATTAGGGCTGAAGCGCCGCCTAGTCTTTTTATAATAAAATTTTGAGACCCAGGCCGTTATAAAGCGAAGAATAATTTTCAGACATCTCAACGTGACGATTTCATGAATTGTTTAACATTAGTAATACCAAAAATCGAAGCTGTCAAAATGGCGTGTATTGTCAATGGCATGGATAAATGATGTATTCACGTGAAACCGAAATCAGTAGTGCTGTCGATTCTCTGCCGTCGGAATCGTAGACAGACGGAAGTGGTTGTACGTATGTTGTTGACGCATGGCTTGACGCAACCCGAACCGCCGCTCTGTCAGTGACAATCAGCCGTCGCAGATTTGTCACTATTAGTTGTAAATGACTTTTTGACATTTCTACAGGATGTCTGTAGATGTTACGTCTATTAACCGCGCCTCGTCTTCCTGCTTTAATAACGTTTCTAGTTTAATTTTGTAGGTTTTATATTAACAAACTACTTTTTATATTAGTTTATTGTCATTACTAAGTTGTATTTGTTTCTTGTAAATTTTTTCGTTTTTGATTTTCTTTTATTTGTCTGTGTCTGTTGAAACCTAATAATAACCGATAATAACAATTTGGTTAGCGTGAGACCTTTCTTTAGAACAAACAGTTCGTTATTGAACTTATTATAACAGTGATGAATCTTCCTATGTTACAAATATTATAACATAGGTCTGGTATCATATTTTTAAGATGTTTTGATTAATTTAAAGAATTTCAGAAATGAACTTTGATCGGCTAATCTTTAAAAGAGACGATTGCCAAAAATGATGGCGCTTGTTTTGTGTCCGTCTTAAAATTTAGCTTCTCGACTAATTAAGAAATGCTCTCTATTTCTGTAATTAAAGTTATATGTTTTTGGTAGCATCGCTGATGATGATGATGACATGAATAATTGAAATGCGTTTGAAATTAAAGTCTTATAATTGTAAGTTGTGTATATGCCTTGTATTTATTTACTTTTCAACAATATTTTACTGTTATTTAGGCAATAGACGTAGTAGTAAGTAGCATTTACGTGGGTGGGGCAGCCGTTTTAGGGTGTCCCTTCTTTTACTCGGGAACTTTAACTCGTAGGTTATTTTGTGATAATGCAATTTGGTCGTATTTATAACAATAACATTTCAGAGAATTTAATATTGTCCCATATTTTAATAGGAATGTTGTGTGTTTTGTTGTTGAAGTGGTTTTTAATTGACATAAAAGTAACATAAAAGATGTACCTACCGGAATATCTTATACAATTCATTTTATTTTGCAGACGTAGGAATGAATTTGTTTTTTTATTTTATAATGTTGCCCAGCCTAGTCACGAGTTGGGTAATTCCAGGTAGGTTGCAAAGCATTGTTCTTGCCATTGTTGCAATCACTGTGCTCCTCGCGAACTCGCTGAGGCTGTACATCACGCACACACTACATTGTCGCGGAAATAGTCTCTGAAAGTGTGGAGGGGGCCACAGATTTATTAACCTATACTGGGTCCAGTGGTGCCAAACCTTGCATCAAAATTCTGTTGCTGTTGTTTTAATATTCCTCGTGGTGCTAACATTATGTTAAGCCATTGATTATGAATTGTATTTGGTAACTTTATTGTTCTTGGAGGTAATAGGTTTTGCAAAATCGTTTTTGTGATGTCAGTTTGAGAGTGAGGTTATAATAAAATATAACACAGGTGTAGCACCGAGCTGTGCCTTCTAGTAGATTTGGTAATTTATTTAGACTAGGCGATGATGGTTTTTAGTTGTATGAGCTGTGCCTTCTATGGACTAATTTCGCAAGAACTAAGAGGGCTTGACAGGCAACGCTTGCGACAAAACGTACTCATATTATCCCTCTTAGGGAGTATAGCGGATAGAATTCAGTATCGGATAGTTTCTTCAGTTCCGATAGGGAGGATGTTTCCTTCGTGTAAGCAGTAAGGAGGTCTATATACCTTCCATAATTTTCCTTTCTTCCAGTTCCAGGGAATCATTGACGTACCATGATTTCTTCCCAACAGCATGGTGTAACTTGAGATGCTTATGGAGGGCAGTTCTACATTAAGTGAACTATTTGTCCCAGAAGCCATGCTTTTCCTTCCTTCCAGTTCCAGGGAATCATGTATGTACCATGATTTCTTCCCAACAGCATGGTGTAACTTGAGATGCTTATGGAGGGCAGGTCTACATTAAATGAACTATTTGTCCCAGAAGCCATGCTTTTCCTTCCTTCCAGTTCCAGGGAATCATGTATGTACCATGATTTCTTCCCAACAGCATGGTGTACCTTGAGATGCTTATGGAGGGCAGGTCTACATTAAGTGAACTATTTGTCCCAGAAGCCATGCTTTTCCTTCCTTCCTGTTCCAGGGAATCGTGTAGGTACCATGATTTCTTCCCAACAGCATGGTGTAACTTGAGATGCTTATGGAGGGCAGGTCTACATTAAGTGAACTATTTGTCCCAGAAGCCATGCTTTTCCTTCCTTCCAGTTCCAGGGAATCATGTATGTACCATGATTTCTTCCCAACAGCATGGTGTAACTTGAGATGCTTATGGAGGGCAGGTCTACATTAAGTGAACTATTTGTCCCAGAAGCCATACTTTTTCTTCCTTCCAGTTCCAGGGAATAAGTATATACCAAGATCTCTTTCCAACAGCATGGTGTAACTTGAGATGCTTATGGAGGGCAGGTCTACATTAAGTGA
The DNA here is from genome assembly GCA_036971475.1 of Prosapia bicincta. Lineage (NCBI taxonomy): Eukaryota > Metazoa > Arthropoda > Insecta > Hemiptera > Cercopidae > Prosapia > Prosapia bicincta. The sequence continues at coordinate 83,744 of JBAIZL010000267.1, read as the reverse complement.
ACTATTTGTCCCAGAAGCCATACTTTTTCTTCCTTCCAGTTCCAGGGAATCATGTATGTACCATGATTTCTTCCCAACAGCATGGTGTACCTTGAGATGCTTATGGAGGGCAGGTCTACATTAAGTGAACTATTTGTCCCAGAAGCCATACTTTTCCTTCCTTCCAGTTCCAGGGAATCATGTATGTACCAAGATCTCTTCCCAACAGCATGGTGTAACTTGAGATGCTTATGGAGGGCAGGTCTACATTAAGTGAACTATTTGTCCCAGAAGCCATACTTTTCAGATTCTATCCATAAACCTATGCCATAAATATAACTTTCAACCATATATGTCCCATCCAGTTTCAGGGTATGTCGTATATAGACATAAATTTGTTTATTTCCTGAGGTGTAACTTGTAGAACCATTGGAGTTTAGAGTTGTAGAGTGTGAATTTATATTAAATAAACTACCTTACCCTGCGGACCATAACTTTATCCCTAACAGTTCCAGGGATTTTTGTGTTCATCCGATACTTTATAGAGTGTAGATCTACACCATGTAAACGACCTACCCCTTAGAACAGTAAAATTATGTTTTCCCACTTTCAGCAATCCCTGTAATACGTAGATGCATACTATGCCTTGCAATACGCCCTTATACAGTACGCTAATCTGCACGAGTGAGCCATAATCCTAGTTCAGTGCTGCTGTCCTAATCCTTTCTGAATTCGCAATCCTTTTTATAATCTGTAGACAATATTGGTTCATTAGACTGATCACCGTGAATACAATCAAACAATTGGCGAGGATGTTGGACGGCAAGGTGGATTATAGGAAGAGGTGAATTTGGTGGAGATAATGTCATAAATCTTCCCCTGTTGGTGGTAGCAGGGGATAGGAATGGGGTGTTATTATTGCAAAAGTTTACTTGTATCAAGGGAAAGTGTCTACCTCACGTTACAGATATAACAGATTAATGTTTTCACATGTGGATATTTTGACGAAACATTGCTATTGATCGCGCTTGTTTACGATCGCCATTGTAATAGTTCCGACCTTGTACGCAGGCGCCGTTTGTAGAACAAATGCTCCCGCGTTTTTGTCCCTCCCTGGAACTGCTACCATTTCAACAGTTCCGTGAAGACCGCGACGTTCCAGTTCAAGGCTAACCATTGTGGTGCGTTTCCGATTACAGACTTCAATAAGTCCTTAGTATAAAGGATCCTTCTCTCAGCAGGTCTCGCATTGAAAGTTTCGAATACCACGGTTTCCCCAGCGGAAGTAATAAAACGTGTGATTAGATGGAATGAGAACTTTATAAACTCATTAAAATGGCATTAGAATTGTGGTTTCTGTGACATAATTTGCGTGTTTGCAACCAAACGTGATTGTACTACCGTAGTCATATGTAAACCACTTATAGTAAATTAAACTGTCCAGTTTTATAATTTACAATCGAAACTAGGTTTCAATTAAAACAAGATTGTAAAAATACAACCTAGAATTAAGTTTTTTCCTCGACGAACAACCAACCAAAAACGTTGTTAAACCTTACTTATTGTAAGAGATAAAACTACAACAACTATATTTAATTAAACTAATATTAAATAAAGAATGGTAAGAAACTGAAATTGAAAACTGAGTATTTGAAGCAGAGAGAGAAAAAAGAAACTTAAACTAAAGAATTAAAAGATAATAACTACACGACGATATACCAAAGATAAAACATCCATGTTACACTCGCAGCATTTATAATGTGTTGACCATCATCATAATTAGGTACAAGTTTTATTTTCGTATTTTGTATTGTATTGTATTTAATGTAAAGTATTTATTAATTTTTTAAAATTTAAGTTTTAAGCTTACAATTTAAGTACGTTATATCTACAACACTATGATAATCCATTCTAAATATATTTTTGATTAGTCAAATCCGTGTTCAGGTTAGACGTTCTTGAAAATTAAGATTCTTGTTTATGAATATTAATTGTGTACGTGTAAGTAGTGTGTGTGTGTGTGTGTGTGTGTGTGTGTGTGTGTGTGTGTGTGTGTGTGTGTGTGTGTGTGTGTGTGTGTGTGTGTGTGTGTGTGTGTGTGTGTGTGTGTGTGTGTGTGTGTGTGTGTGTGTGTGTGGTGGTGTGTGTGTGTGTGTGTGTGTGTGTGTGTGTGTGTGTGTGTGTGTGTGTGTCTCTCTCTCTCTCTCTCTCTCTCTCTCTCTCTCTCTCTCTCTCTCTCTCTCTCTCTATCTCTCTATCTATCTCTCTATCTATCTATCTATCTATCTATCTCTCTCTCTCTCTCTCTCTCTCTCTCTCTCTCTCTCTCTCTCTATCTATCTATCTATCTATCTATCTATCTATCTATCTATCTATCTATCTATCTATCTATCTATCTCTCTCTCTCTGTGTTTTTCAAAATAAATCGATAGTTTGAACAGTTTGTAATAATCTTTTCATGTTTTTGTTAAATGATGAATGTAATAGAATTAAAGCGTTTTAGCTTTTTGCCAAAGGAACGCATTGCTCACAGAAAATATTCACATTCAGGTATTTGCGAACTGCGCGAGATTTCCTAACCCGACCAAATACGTTTCCGGTGTCAGGTAAAACTGCAAGACGAACAGAAATTCCAACATTCGGATAACCAACATTGCTTTGCATCTGTATATATTTCCAAATCGTGACATGACTGAATTTTTCTAAAAAACGATATTCAGGAGACGGCAGAATTGCTACAAAAACTATAGGATATAAACCAGGTGAAAATATCTTTTGAACAAATTGAATTAAGCCATTAATTGACTCAATATGTATTCCTAACCTGGGCGTATTTATTGGAAAGTTTAAAAACACGCAGATAAGATTTCTGAATGCTTTAATAATAATAATGACGTCTGTTTACTATGTACCTGGTGTAGAGTATGTAGGGCGTGCCAGTCTTTATACGTGTGCCACTGAGTACCAAGGAAATGATGTGACTTTGAATGCAATGTCATATGGATCAGTGACGTCCCAGTGTCAGTTACGTGACGTGACCGTGCAAATGTCATTACTCAAGATTAAAGTGGCCATGTTATCACAATATTTAGCAATATTGGACGCAGATAAAGAAATGCCGCTTAAAAGGTCGTAATAGAACTTACAAGAAATAAAGCAGAATATATTACACAAACATCTTAGTGACAATCTAATTTTATGTTACGGCTATTCCCGAATGCATATCCCTCCGGAGGAAGTTCATACAACCAAAACAAAGATTTGCAGAATGTTTAAGGGAAATGATAAAATGTTCACTAACATTATGGGTCATCCATTCTAATTCCTAGATTCACCATTAAAGCGTGTGTGTGTGTGTGTGTGTGTGTGTGTGTGTGTGTGTGTGTGTGTGTGTGTGTGTGTGTGTGTGTGTGTGTGTGTGTGTGTGTGTGTGTGTGTGTGTGTGTGTGTGTGTGTGTGTGTGTGTGTGTGTGTGTGTGTGTGTGTGTGTGTGTGTGTGTGTGTGTGTGTGTGTGTGTGTGTGTGTGTGTGTGTGTGTGTGTGTGTGTGTGTGTGTGTGTGTGTGTGTGTGTGTGTGTGTGTGTGTGCGCGCGCGCGTGCGTGCGCGCGCGCGCGTGCGTGCGTGCGTGCGTGCGTGTGTGTGTGTTATTCATTTTGTATTTTATTTTATTTCAATTTGTTCGTAAAGTTTTACTTGACATACAGTAAATATTAGACCAGTTTAATATTTACCTAGTTGATCTACTCTAGTTTATCCATTTAACTAGTTGACCGTACGTTGCACAGATGATTCTTGAAAGGGCCTGTTTTATCGGAGTTTTCCATTATCCAAGGTAATCCGCGGTTCTACTGTATTACCCATTATACCATACAGATTTATTAGGGTAATTCCTAATACCTGGGTATTCCGTGAGGGAAATACCTTTTAAAAATTAGGACGTATTTTAAGCAAAGCTAGAACTTCATTGGGTGAAGGTGACTGATATAAATTTAATAAATTGATGGTTGAAAAATTTCACTGATTACGCATTAAAAATTTAATTTTTAATGTAAACAATTTACTAGAACTAAAAAAAGTATTTCAAGTTCAACGTGAAATTTTCTTTTTAAGAACCAACAAAGCCTATTGTGATTGAATGCAATGTTTTCAATACAAACTCATGTTAACATGGTCTTGTTTCGATTTGCTCTCGTTTCCTAACTTTAGTATAGTTTCCACCATCCAAATAGTGTCAGTTTGAACAGTAATTTTTTTAAAACCTTTCAACCTCGTCCATTTCGTGTGCTGTATTGTGTCTACGACTTTGCCCAAACAAATATTCTGTAATAGCTTCAAGTATTCAAGAGATTCCTCTGCTATCATGTAGATAACGTCAATTAAGCTGCTCAGTAATTATCTACAATCTACAGAGTTTAGAATTTTGAAGGATTTATTCATAGGGTTTTCTTATGTAATGACGCCACAATAACAAATGATTATAATTATCCTTTTAACAAAAGAATATCAATATTTTATTCAGAGATTTAAAAAATGCTTTGTTTGTTGCTTACTTTTAAAACGAGTATTTTAAAACTGATCAATATGGCTGTGTCGAATTTATATAGGGCAGTCTATTGATCGTGAAGGCCATGCCGGAAGAGTTCATGTTAGGTTTGGGCTGTTGTGTGTGGACTCTGTTAATTGTTGCAACTGGGCTAGTTCATTTACTAATTGCTTTTCATGAATAAACCCTATAAAGCTGTATCAAGTGGTTTATCCTATATTAGATATATTTATTTCCATTTTTGTCCTCTACTTCCGAATGTAGTGTGAAAACTGTAATTTTGGTTTTATTCGATTAAGAAATTGATAAAGTAGAGGAAATCATTAAGTTTTTCTGATTAAAAAAAAATAATGTAATTTATTAGCGGTGAAGTTGTAAACCCTTAATCTTAACTCGTTTCTTTTACGCCTTCTGTTTATTCTTTGTCTACCTTAATTTGTTTCATGTCTTACATTCTTTTTGTGCCTTTTATTTTACTGCACTTTCGTACTACTAAAGGTTTTTGTTTCTTTGTTTTTTTAATGATCTTATAATTCTTTAATAACTTATTGCAATTTAATGTTTCTTGTATTTTGTAAAACATACTTCTATACTGTTTTTTTAATATTTGTTGCTTTTTTTAAAAGTTTGTGTTTCTTGTTGTTAACTTTTTGTTTTCATACTTTTTCTGACACTGTTTTAAATTTATTTGCACTTTTTAAATAAGTGTTTCTAATATTTGTTGCTTGTGTGCCTATTTCTGTTCTGCTTTCAAATTAACTTTTGTAATTTTTTAGTTTTTCTTCTTATTGTTTTTTTTCTTTTCCTGTTATTATTTTCAATTGTTCAACTTTATGTTCGATTTTTTAAAATTGAACAATTGAAAATAATAACAGGAAAAGAAAAAAAACAATAAGAAGAAAAACTAAAAAATACAAAAGTTAATTTGAAAGCAGAACAGAAATAGGCACACAAGCAACAAATATTAGAAACACTTATTTAAAAAGTGCAAATAGATTTAAAACAGTGTCAGAAAAAGTATGAAAACACAAAACGTTAACAACAAGAAACACAAACTTAAAAAAAAAAAAATACTGCGGTGGTATCTTCACAATTAAACATATTTTAGTAGATTGTGTTAGTGTAAGAAATATTCGTGCACTTTTTAATTTAAAAGGCAGTTTAAAGGTGGTGCTACGGGACGATACCTCGGCCATTGACCGAGTCATCGCCTTCTTGCACCACTTGAAAATATTTTTAAAAATTTAATATTTAAAATATATATATATATATATTTTTTTTATTTATACATATAATTCTGTGTTTATTTTATTTATTTAAATTTAATTTATTTTATGTTCTTGTTATTATTATTGAGATTTATTTATTGTTATATTGTTTTTTGTTGCTATTTTGTTATTTATAGTTTTTTTCTCTTTTAATTGTTTATTGTGTTAGATTTATTGTTGTTTTGTTTGTTATTTATTGTTATGTTGTTTTTTCTTTTGTAATTTTTGTTGTATTTAAATTTATTTGTTTTTTTTAAATATTGCGTTCCGTGTTAGATTTTGTTTGGCGATGATAACCCCAATTGGTTTTTCGCCAGGAAAAAATCGATTTAAAAAATTTTAAATCTGCTGTTGCAATTTCTAATAACATGGAATTATTATACGCTATGGTAACCAGTATTTTTATGGATATTAGTATGCCATTTTTAACATACGTATATTATTTATGTTATTATATAGAAATGTGTAGGCCTATCTAAAATATATTTATAAATGTAACTCTCACATTTATGATGTTAGACTGAGTTTAAAGACAGGAAGGTGGAAAATGTCGTTGGACCACGATGGATATCTAGTTTGTTAGATTTGATCGAGTACAGATATTTCATTTTAACAGATATGCATTAATTTCAAAAAATATTTCTAACATATACACATTAACATAGACCGATGGTACACATGTCTTTAGTAGCACTTACGTTGTATTTTAATAAAGACGTTGTTTCAGAGGGATTTGTTCCATTATCAACTCAGGTCGTAAACGGGATAGTCCTCAATAAACGGTAGCGAAACTTAAGCGCTCCTGTAGGCAGTTTTGTATATTATACACTTTAATATATGTTAAAGTATAAATGTATACTATTAAATCGAGTTGACGATGGAAACATCAATATCACCTTTAAGTGTTTAGTTGTTTACAGTGGTTTAAGTTATATGGATGGGCCCAAGGAAGAAATAGATTCCTTTACAGAATTATATCATTCGGTTTATTAAAATTTTATTTTATTTTATTTAAATATTTTGTGAAAAATATTCAGTTTAGTGACTCGGGTACCGAATAAAAACAGAAATGTATTTTCGTTGATAGGTTAGATATTCTTTTTTACATTTTCGTGAAGGAATTTCAAGATGTTTGTGTTGTACCGAATATATTTAATTAAGGCTGTGTTAACAGAAACCACAAAAATGTGTGCACTGTTATTTCGTACGCTTTACCTGAGTCATGCCAACTTGACCGCACGAAATTCCTTCTTCAGTGCCAGGTAGGCTATATTGTACATATTCTCACGTTGGTATACATCACGTGACACGTCCGATATGTACAACAATGGCAGCTCTCATCGTCTTACGGCGTGCGCTTGTGCTCCCGCACATAACGTCACGGAAGGTTTGGGTTTAATAGCTAGCTATGAGATGCGAAACTGTATTGTTCCTCAACTTTCGAATCATTTCTACAATAGTAGCTTTTAAATTTCATGATCGTGAGTTTTATTACTATACTGAATTAGTTCTAAACTAATATAACCTGATTGTAAACATTACGCTCGTAACTAAACAAAACTTATTTGTAACCAAGAAGAAAGTGTGGTGTTGCTTTCCTACACTAAAATGAAATATTAATGTGTTTGGATTCAGTACCCTTCACCACTTCTATTGAACATTTACTCTTAGTTTTTTTACCACCATAAGGTTTTCATTATTAAATTAATCCTAATTGTACCTATTTGGGACCTTACAGCTGTTCAGGTCCTTACAGCCTATGACGGTATTAAGCAATTTGAAAACATTTCTCCCGTTTTTACCTTATCTAACTTCTCGGACATTTTGCGTTTAAAATTACTTTCGCTTCGTATTATAAAAATAGTTTTCTAATATCCGCCTCAACAATAAACTCGAAAAGTTTTTTTTAACAAAACAATAACAAACTGTGGAAGTACAGTCCCAAAGCAGTAGCAAACTCTCGAAGTTGTATATCTTAAACACTAACCAACTCTGGGAGTACAGTCTCACAACAATATCAAAATGAAAGTACTTTGCAAGAAGACAACAAACTGGAAGTACATTTCCTGAACAGTAACCAACTATGTTAGAATAGCCCCAAGACAATAACAAACTGTGGAAGTACAGTCCCAAAGCAGTAGCAAACTCTCGAAGTTGTATATCTTAAACAATAACCGACTCTGGGAGTACAGTCTCACAACAATATCAAAATGAAAGTACTTTGCAAGAAGACAACAAACTGGAAATACATTTCCTAAACAGTAACCAACTATGTTAGAATAGCCCCAAGACAATAACAAACTTTGGACGTACTGTGCCGAAACAATAACAAACCGCGAAAGTACAATCGCAAATCAATAAAAAAATTTCAAAATAGTCCCAAAACAATTACAAACTTCGAAAGATAGTCCCAAAACAACAACAATGTCTGGAAGTAGTCTTAAACAATAATAAAACCTGGAAGAACAGTCCCGAAGCAATAGAAGACTCTAGGAGTATAGTCCCTAAACAAACTCTAAAAGTTCAGTCCCAAAACAATAACAAAGTCTGGAAGTACAGTCCTTCAACAATAATATACTCTGCAAGTACAGTTCCTACACAATTACAAACTCTGAAAGATAGTCCCAAATCAACAACAATGTCTCGAAGTACAGTCCTAAAATTTAATAAACTCTGGAAGTACAGCCCTAAATCAATAGCAACTCTGGAAATGCATTCCCAAAGCTATAGCGAACTCTGGAGTTGCAGTCCGTAATCAATAACAAACTCTGGAGGTACAGTCCCAAATCATTAGCAAACTCTGGAAGTACAGTCCCAAATTAATAGAAATCGCTGAAAGTACAATATCGGGTCTGTGAAGACTGACCTGCGGAAATGTTCTGTACAAGATAGAAATTTATCAAGCATACTTTGCTTATTCTCACAGTACTGCATAAAAAGTAGCGTCACGCAGCACTTAATAAGTGTTCTTTCGGAAACTTGTTCCATGGAATGAAAATACTTTTATGTCATGTGCAAGTGGTCGGCCTCGCGACTCCGTATTACACAACTTCAAGCAGACTGTGAGTGCTTGATGTTTGCAAGTAGCAGGTTGTCGCCGTGCAGAACGTGCAACTATTCTACCAAGGACGGCAGTTCTCGTAAACTTTGCAGCTAGTTTCTACGAAATCGAACGTCACGATGGAACTGTGATGATTCCCTAGTCGACAATTCGAAGCTTCTTGTAGGTTTCACCATATGGTGGGCGACGTTTCTGTATGGGATGTTGTGTTGAAACCGTAGAGCTCTGAGAAACGTCTTACAGCTGTGCTACAGCTGGTCACTCCGCTGTTGCCAAATATTCTCATATTCAGATCCGTTCCTTGTGTTCTTACAAAATAATCGCCCTGTTGATGCATTTGTTTCTGATATTAATATGCAAACATGCATTCAGAAAAAAATTAACATCTCCTCAGAAGTAGTAAAAGTAAGACTTGTCATTAGAGAGTACGTCCATCTAAGACACCAATAGATAGTAAGTCCATCTAAGAAACCAATAGAGAGTAAGTTCATCTAAGACATCAATAGAAAGTAAGTCCATCTACGACACCAATAGAATGTAAGTTCATCTAAGACACCAATAGAATGTAAGTCCATCTAAGACACCAATAGAATGTAAGTTCATCTAAGACACCAATAGAGAGTAAGTTCATCTAAAACACCAATAGAAAGTAAGTCCATCTAAGACACCAATAGAATGTAAGTTCATCTAAGACACCAATAGAGAGTAAGTTCATCTAAGACACCAATAGAGAGTACGTCCATCTAAGACACCAATAGAATGTAAGTTCATCTAAGACACCAATAGAAAGTAAGTCCATCTAAGACACCAATAGAAAGTAAGTTCATCTAAGACACCAATAGAATGTAAGTTCATCTAAGACACCAATAGAAAGTAAGTCCATCTAAGACACCAATAGAGAGTAAGTTCATCTAAGACACCAATAGAAAGTAAGTCCATCTAAGACACCAATAGAATGTAAGTTCATCTAAGAAACCAATAGAGAGTAAGTTCATCTAAGACATCAATAGAATGTAAGTCCATCTAAGACACCAATAGAATGTAAGTTCATCTAAGACACCAATAGAAAGTAAGTTCATCTAAGACACCAATAGAATGTAAGTTCATCTAAGACACCAATAGAAAGTAAGTCCATCTAAGACACCAATAGAGAGTAAGTTCATCTAAGACACCAATAGAAAGTAAGTCCATCTAAGACACCAATAGAATGTAAGTTCATCTAAGAAACCAATAGAGAATAAGTTCATCTAAGACATCAATAGAATGTAAGTTCATCTAAGACACCAATAGAAAGTAAGTTCATCTAAATAAATACTAATTCATTACTTAGTTGTATGTGGAAAAACATATTACAAAAGAGGCAAGGTATGCAACATAGTTATTACGTTTCATTTGGCTTATAATAAGTGATAACATACGATTTCAGAAATCAGCTGATTTTATATTATAAACTATGTGGTAGAATAGCGGTTTTAACGCATAGGTTATGTTACTTTATTTATATTAGGTGTAATTATTTAATAAAAAAAACTAAAATAAAAAAAATTTTGTTGGCCTAAGTAAGATTTTACATAGTTTGTTTATTTTGATTGTGAGGCTGATTAGCATACAAAACAAAAGACTAGTATACATTTTCGGAGGCCTTTGCGTTATAGCCGCTTCCGAATTTTTGTTTTAATTTTTAAGGTTTTTTTCGGGAATGAAATTTTGCCCTCGATAGTTTTGAGGCGTCATCTTGTAACCCTCCCCTGAAACCAACTTTACGCGATAAACTGTCTTGCGAATTCTTCAAGCAATTGTTCCTCCCGTGAAGTAACCAACCGTAAAGTCCATGGCCTAACATATGCATAACGTGTTGTCACCGTTGGGCGGCCATATTGGATGACGTCATTCGCTTCCTGCATCCTGTAAACGCAAGGCCTAGACTTTACTCAAGGATACGGGGGGCTGTGATAGTTGCATGTGATCTATGCCGATACAATCGTACGTAACCTTGTCTGTTTCGGCCTTGCAACGTTACTTTGGATGTGAAACCGTTTAAAATCTATTTCCTGTTTACGCTGTTGTCGTCACCGAGTTCGAAATAAAGTCGTTGATTGTCGGTAAGTCACGAGCGCAATTAGAGGGTAATATTCCACTTGCTCCGCCCAACGCCGGTGCAGAATGTTTCCGAGCAAGATTTACAACTTGTTAATCACCGTTGTAAATGTTCTCTTTACTGTGGAAAGGCATTATATTAGTGTTATAAGTTATAGGGTTATGCTCACAGAGCGTATTGCCTTTTATATCTTTGTTGTTTTTACATTTGGTTGTCATATTATAACTTAATAGATAGGTGTCAAATAAACAGTTTTATAACTTGAAACTAATTCTTAATGAAGATCAGATGAAAGCCTGATATAAAGACGATGACTAATGGAAAACCATTGGGTGTTGTAAAAACATCTAGCAAGTGGATTAATTCGAACAGCATTCTATAGAGTTGTGTGTTATTAGGTATAATTAAAGATGGGGGATACAGGTAAAGCGTCTAGGTTAAAAAAGTGTACTAGGAAGTACATTTCGGCTGGAAAGCGACCATCCTCCGTAGGCTTCCGTATTTGAAGTTTTATTTGTTGTTTAAGGGCTTTTCTCTACATCACTTATTTTTGTTTTGTCGTCTTTCTTTTTTACTTGCTTTTTGTGATATTTCTACTGGGAGGGGAAAGTATTCTATGTGATAATCATGTGCTTGTAGCATAGACGAAACGGTCATTTTACTCCAGTATTTGAATAACAATCGCTTCTTCGGGTGGCCACGATAACCAGCCTCTGAGACATCTTCGCTTATTTTTACTTCTATATTATCCTTCATTTTACATATAGTTCTTTTATATATTTATTCTTCTTTTTTTGAGTTTAAGGCGATTGGCCAGTATGGCTATACTTCCCTACGATAGGAAAGGTTGTGAGTAGCCTGTAGGAGGATCAAGATAAGGTTGTTAAATCCCGTGATATAGGATTAGGAGACGTACAATCTAACAGGGTCACGAAGAGGTGTGACGTGTTGTAAGAAGAAGGAGATGCGTTAAAGAACTGGATGTTTTAAAGAAGGACATAAACATCCCCTGGTACAGACCTTATAGCATTGCGTGTCAAGGGTCCTTTACCAGAAGGAGAGACATTCGCGCTATTCCATTTATCCGACCAACCCATGCGATAATGGTTCCACCTACTTCCATCCGACCATTTCTCAATTTTCCCTCTCTTTTTTAATGTTACGCGGTCATTCTTTGTAAGGTCAGTATTATTACGGTTTATCGCTTTGCCGGTTTTGTATATTATTCATATATTTTATATTTATCGATGTTTGCAGTAGCGGAAACCATTATTTTCTTTTAATTCGGGGATATTGTCAAGTGTGATTGGTTATCACTATCACGCCATATGCTTATCGTATTTAATGTTAACAAGATGTATGTTTATGTAGGTATTTCCCCTATCTAGCGAGTACTAAACAAACAAATAGTTTGAGCTCTCTGTGACGGCAATGTAATGACGTCATTGTATTCATCTGTTTATGGCTTCAGCATAACGACGTGTTACATCAGATGACCCGTTTCCAACCTGTCGTTGCCGTAAATACTTGGACGGCAATGTAATGACGTCATTGTATTCATCTGTTTAAGGCTTCAGCATAACGACGTGTTACATCAGATGACCCGTTTCCAACCTGTCGTTGCCGTAAATACTTGGACGGCAATGTAATGACGTCATTGTATTCATCTGTTTAAGGCTTCAGCATAACGACGTGTTACATCAGATGACCCGTTTCCAACCTGTCGTTGCCGTAAATACTTGGACGGCAATGTAAAGACGTCATTGTATTCATCTGTTTAAGGCTTCAGCATAACGACGTGTTACATCAGATGACCCGTTTCCAACCTGTCGTTGCCGTAAATACTTGGACGGCAATGTAAAGACGTCATTGTATTCATCTGTTAATGGCTTCAGCATAACGACGTGTTACATCAGATGACCCGTTTCCAACCTGTCGTTGCCGTAAATACTTGGACGGCAATGTAATGACGTCATTGTATTCATCTGTTTAAGGCTTCAGCATAACGACGTGTTACATCAGATGACCCGTTTCCAACCTGTCGTTGCCGTAAATACTTGGACGGCAATGTAATGACGTCATTGTATTCATCTGTTTAAGGCTTCAGCATAACGACGTGTTACATCAGATGACCCGTTTCCAACCTGTCGTTGCCGTAAATACTTGGACGGCAATGTAAAGACGTCATTGTATTCATCTGTTTAAGGCTTCAGCATAACGACGTGTTACATCAGATGACCCGTTTCCAACCTGTCGTTGCCGTAAATACTTGGACGGCAATGTAAAGACGTCATTGTATTCATCTGTTTAAGGCTTCAGCATAACGACGTGTTACATCAGATGACCCGTTTCCAACCTGTCGTTGCCGTAAATACTTGGACGGCAATGTAATGACGTCATTGTATTCATCTGTTTAAGGCTTCAGCATAACGACGTGTTACATCAGATGACCCGTTTCCAACCTGTCGTTGCCGTAAATACTTGGACGGGAATGTAATGACGTCATTGTATTCATCTGTTTAAGGCTTCAGCATAACAACGTGTTACATCAGATGACCCGTTTCCAACCTGTCGTTGCCGTAAATACTTGGACGGCAATGTAATAACGTCATTGTATTCATCTGTTTAAGGCTTCAGCATAACGACGTGTTACATCAGATGACCCGTTTCCAACCTGTCGTTGCCGTAAATACTTGGACGGCAATGTAATGACGTCATTGTATTCATCTGTTTAAGGCTTCAGCATAACGACGTGTTACATCAGATGACCCGTTTCCAACCTGTCGTTGCCGTAAATACTTGGACGGCAATGTAAAGACGTCATTGTATTCATCTGTTTAAGGCTTCAGCATAACGACGTGTTACATCAGATGACCCGTTTCCAACCTGTCGTTGCCGTAAATACTTGGACGGCAATGTAAAGACGTCATTGTATTCATCTGTTTAAGGCTTCAGCATAACGACGTGTTACATCAGATGACCCGTTTCCAACCTGTCGTTGCCGTAAATACTTGGACGGCAATGTAATGACGTCATTGTATTCATCTGTTTAAGGCTTCAGCATAACGACGTGTTACATCAGATGACCCGTTTCCAACCTGTCGTTGCCGTAAATACTTGGACGGCAATGTAATGACGTCATTGTATTCATCTGTTTAAGGCTTCAGCATAACGACGTGTTACATCAGATGACCCGTTTCCAACCTGTCGTTGCCGTAAATACTTGGACGGCAATGTAATGACGTCATTGTGTTCATCTGTTTAAGGCTTCAGCATAACGACGTGTTACATCAGATGACCCGTTTCCAACCTGTCGTTGCCGTAAATACTTGGACGGCAATGTAAAGACGTCATTGTATTCATCTGTTTAAGGCTTCAGCATAACGACGTGTTACATCAGATGACCCGTTTCCAATCTGTCGTTGCCGTAAATACTTGGACGGCAATGTAAAGACGTCATTGTATTCATCTGTTTAAGGCTTCAGCATAACGACGTGTTACATCAGATGACCCGTTTCCAACCTGTCGTTGCCGTAAATACTTGGACGGCAATGTAATGACGTCATTGTATTCATCTGTTTAAGGCTTCAGCATAACGACGTGTTACATCAGATGACCCGTTTCCAACCTGTCGTTGCCGTAAATACTTGGACGGCAATGTAAAGACGTCATTGTATTCATCTGTTTAAGGCTTCAGCATACGTTTCCAACCTGTCGTTGCCGTAAATACTTGGACGGCAATGTAATGACGTCATTGTATTCATCTGTTTAAGGCTTCAGCATAACGACGTGTTACATCAGATGACCCGTTTCCAATCTGTCGTTGCCGTAAATACTTGGACGGCAATGTAAAGACGTCATTGTATTCATCTGTTTAAGGCTTCAGCATACGTTTCCAACCTGTCGTTGCCGTAAATACTTGGACGGCAATGTAAAGACGTCATTGTATTCATCTGTTTAAGGCTTCAGCATAACGACGTGTTACATCAGATGACCCGTTTCCAACCTGTCGTTGCCGTAAATACTTGGACGGCAATGTAAAGACGTCATTGTATTCATCTGTTTAAGGCTTCAGCATAACGACGTGTTACATCAGATGACCCGTTTCCAACCTGTCGTTGCCGTAAATACTTGGACGGCAATGTAATGACGTCATTGTATTCATCTGTTTAAGGCTTCAGCATAACGACGTGTTACATCAGATGACCCGTTTCCAACCTGTCGTTGCCGTAAATACTTGGACGGCAATGTAATGACGTCATTGTATTCGTCTGTTTAAGGCTTCAGCATAACGACGTGTTACATCAGATGACCCGTTTCCAACCTGTCGTTGCCGTAAATACTTGGACGGCAATGTAATGACGTCATTGTATTCATCTGTTTATGGCTTCAGTATAACGACGTGTTACATCAGATGACCCGTTTCCAACCTGTCGTTGCCGTAAATACTTGGACGGCAATGTAATGACGTCATTGTATTCATCTGTTTAAGGCTTCAGTATAACGACGTGTTACATCAGATGACCCGTTTCCAACCTGTCGTTGCCGTAAATACTTGGACGGCAATGTAATGACGTCATTGTATTCGTCTGTTTAAGGCTTCAGCATAACGACGTGTTACATCAGATGACCCGTTTCCAACCTGTCGTTGCCGTAAATACTTGGACGGCAATGTAATGACGTCATTGTATTCGTCTGTTTAAGGCTTCAGCATAACGACGTGTTACATCAGATGACCCGTTTCCAACCTGTCGTTGCCGTAAATACTTAAACGGCAATGTAATGACGTCGTTGTATTCATCTGTTTAAGGCTTCAGCATAACGACGTGTTACATCAGATGACCCGTTTCCAACCTGTCGTTGCCGTAAATACTTGGACGGCAATGTAATGACGTCATTGTATTCATCTGTTTAAGGCTTCAGCATAACGACGTGTTACATCAGATGACCCGTTTCCAACCTGTCGTTGCCGTAAATACTTGGACGGCAATGTAATGACGTCATTGTATTCATCTGTTTAAGGCTTCAGCATAACGACGTGTTACATCAGATGACCCGTTTCCAACCTGTCGTTGCCGTAAATACTTGGACGGCAATGTAATGACGTCATTGTATTCATCTGTTTAAGGCTTCAGCATAACGACGTGTTACATCAGATGGCCCGTTTCCAACCTGTCGTTGCCGTAAATACTTGGACGGCAATGTAATGACGTCATTGTATTCATCTGTTTAAGGCTTCAGCATAACGACGTGTTACATCAGATGACCCGTTTCCAACCTGTCGTTGCCGTAAATACTTGGACGGCAATGTAATGACGTCATTGTATTCGTCTGTTTAAGGCTTCAGCATAACGACGTGTTACATCAGATGACCCGTTTCCAACCTGTCGTTGCCGTAAATACTTGGACGGCAATGTAATGACGTCATTGTATTCATCTGTTTAAGGCTTCAGCATAACGACGTGTTACATCAGATGACCCGTTTCCAACCTGTCGTTGCCGTAAATACTTGGACGGCAATGTAATGACGTCATTGTATTCATCTGTTTAAGGCTTCAGCATAACGACGTGTTACATCAGATGGCCCGTTTCCAACCTGTCGTTGCCGTAAATACTTGGACGGCAATGTAATGACGTCATTGTATTCATCTGTTTAAGGCTTCAGCATAACGACGTGTTACATCAGATGACCCGTTTCCAACCTGTCGTTGCCGTAAATACTTGGACGGCAATGTAATGACGTCATTGTATTCGTCTGTTTAAGGCTTCAGCATAACGACGTGTTACATCAGATGACCCGTTTCCAACCTGTCGTTGCCGTAAATACTTGGACGGCAATGTAATGACGTCATTGTATTCATCTGTTTAAGGCTTCAGCATAACGACGTGTTACATCAGATGACCCGTTTCCAACCTGTCGTTGCCGTAAATACTTGGACGGCAATGTAATGACGTCATTGTATTCATCTGTTTAAGGCTTCAGCATAACGACGTGTTACATCAGATGACCCGTTTCCAACCTGTCGTTGCCGTAAATACTTGGACGGCAATGTAATGACGTCATTGTATTCATCTGTTTAAGGCTTCAGCATAACGACGTGTTACATCAGATGACCCGTTTCCAACCTGTCGTTGCCGTAAATACTTGGACGCGTTTTCGTCTTGAGCCTGTACTCTGTGACTAATCGTTGGCCTTACACCAACCTATGAATAATTTAAAGCCAGTGAGCTGGAGTGTCTTTGAATAATAAACAGGTTCTCATGAACTCTGCTATGATTGCCACCATTGGATGTGTCACTCGCAGGATAGCGGTTTTACAGGAATTAGAGAACTGAACGCCTAAACCATTTCAGATAAAACTTACCAGAACAAATGAATTGACGTAGAAGATATAAAATAAATAGCTCACAGTATGTGTGGGTACTTTATAGTCATCAGCCATTATTTATTTATTATAATCTGTCTGCCTTCTTTCTAATTAATTTCTTTTACGTTAGTGTAAGAGTAAATACATAAATATGTTTTTAAAATGTCTTATCTCTTAGATAATTAAATGCTTATTTGCTTGTATTTTTACCTATATAATAATTTGTACAATAAGCATTGTTTTTGTGTAGGTGATAGACCCGTATCCGGCCCCCGGGGACAAGACAAACGACCCGACCCTGTCAGTGAAGAGCGGGGAGGTTCTGCCGCCCCTCAGGATGCCGACGACGATGCCACAGTTCATCATGACATGTAAGTACCTGTAAATATTCACAAAGCCATTGTATCGAGTATCGACATTTACTTAACCACGAGTCTTCCAGTAAGCGTAATAGATCAAATTTATAACGCACTAGCCATAGCAAGGGAGTTGTCGGTCTGCAGCAACTACACTTTCTTGTTCACCACTGTGTATAAGTGCAAGAGAGGAGTAGTTAATATCTGACCTCACTAGACGGTTAACTTCCTTCCTACGCATCTCAAGTATCTTGCTATGTCTACGTACATATTCACTGCTTATTACCCCAAATATCTTGCTATGTCTACGTACCTATTCACTGCTTATTATCCCAAGTATCTTGCTATGTCTACGTACATATTCACTGCTTATTATCCCAAGTATCTTGCTATGTCTACGTACATATTCACTGCTTATTATCCCAAGTATCTTGCTATGTCTACGTACCTATTGACTGCTTATTATCCCAAGTATCTTGCTATGTCTACGTACCTATTCACTGCTTATCTCAAGTGTCTTGCTATATTTACGTACCTATTCACTGATTATCTCAAGTATCTTGCTATGTCTACGTACCTATTCACTGCTTATCCCAAGTATCTTGCTGTGTCTACGTACATATTCACTGCTTATTATCCCAAGTATCTAGCCATGTCTGCGTACATATTCACTGCTTATCTCAAGTGTCTTGCTAGTTCTACGTACATATTCACTGCTTATCCCAAGTATCTTGCTATGTCTACGTACATATTCACTGCTTATTCCAAGTATCTTGCTATGTCTACGTACATATTCACTGCTTATCTCAAGTGTCTAGCTATGTCTACGTACATATTCACTGCTTATCCCAAGTATCTTGCTATGTCTACGTACCTATTCACTGATTATCTCAAGTATCTTGCTATGTCTACGTACCTATTCACTGCTTATCCCAAGTATCTTGCTGTGTCTACGTACATATTCACTGCTTATTATCCCAAGTACCTAGCCATGTCTACGTACATATTCACTGCTTATCTCAAGTGTCTTGCTAGTTCTACGTACATATTCACTGCTTATCCCAAGTATCTTGCTATGTCTACGTACATATTCACTGCTTATTCCAAGTATCTTGCTATGTCTACGTACATATTCACTGCTTATCTCAAGTGTCTAGCTATGTCTACGTACATATTCACTGCTTATCCCAAGTATCTTGCTATGTCTACGTACATATTCACTGCTTATCTCAAGTGTCTAGCTATGTCTACGTACATATTCACTGCTTATCCCAAGTATCTTGCTATGTCTACGTACATATTCACTGCTTATCTCAAGTGTCTAGCTATGTCTACGTACATATTCACTACTTATCCCAAGTATCTTGCTATGTCTACGTACATATTCACTGCTTATTCCAAGTATCTTGCTATGTCTACGTACATATTCATTGCTTATCTCAAGTGTCTAGCTATGTCTACGTACATATTCACTGCTTATCCCAAGTATCTAGCTATGTCTACGTACATATTCACTGCTTATTCCAAGTATCTTGCTATGTCTACGTACATATTCACTGCTTATTATCCCAAGTGTCTTGTTTTTTTTTGTATTCTTAAAATTTAATGTGTATAATTTGGTAAATAATGCAACATATTTATATTCTTTCAATAATTTTCCAACTTTAAGCAGTAGTGTTTAGTGACCGAGTGTGACGTCGTTTTGATAGGATACTCAGAGCCGTTCTATGAATATCTTCCAGTATTTGTGCGCGCTCACAAGTTTAATAATTAAAATTTGGCACACTTAGTTTTGTTTAGTGAAGTAGAATCCCGATTTATGGTTTCATGCTTGAGGTTGCACTAAGCAAACTTTAAGCAGAATTTAAACGTTGTTTTCATAAAGTAAATAAATTGAACTATTGTTCTGGAGTTCTTCTTTATCATTAGGATATAATGTTTGTTGTTCCTTTCCCAGTTATATTTAATATTTTCATTGCAATATTACAAAATAGGTGTTTATTTAAATAAGGGAAAACAAAGAAGTGTTTAACAAAAATGTATGCATTCATATCTATTCAGATCAAAATATATAGTGATAAATCAATGTGCTAGAGTTAATGCTAGATAAAGCAAGGCTACAGTTACGTCACATGACACCACATTATTATTGCTCCAGAAATATTGTTTTTTACAATTATTAATAGAAAATAATAACTTTTAATAACGTAAAATAATGACGTTTAATATTATAACGTACAAACGTTATAGCCTACGTATTACATCATATTTATACCTAATCATCGTTATAAGTATTATATCCTGTAATGGTGTCACGCTAAATACAGTATACTTTCCCTCTGAAATGTTATGAACTAACTGTTTTATAAAGCTGCATTTATCAAGGATCAGGTAAACATGTGATTAAATTTCTATTGAAGGCGTTGCAAACTTATTTTATTGATTTTGTGGCGCCACAGCATTGTTAAATCCATTGCACTTTGGTTTAAGTGTTTAGTACGACCCTAACGTAATCTCATCCATTACTGCACGTAAAGCTGTACAGCTTTATTTAGACGGTTGATGCATCCATGTAAACAAAATGTTTTGCTATATAAAAAGCTCTGCTCTGAATTTTATTACTTAACGTGTAAGGTTATAAGTTGAGCAGTAAATTCAGATGTAACTAAATCTTGAAGGACAGTTGTAGTTTTTTTTTCTTAATTGTATAATGTTAGCATTCCTCCACTCTTTGGATTTTCCAAAATAGTTTTATTTTGTTTCCTGTAGAAGGCATAAATTGTTCGTGTTTTTACTACAACCATCGCTTGCAATGCCTGTTATAAGGTTGACACAAGTGCAGATTTACTTCATTAACGAAAATTGACTAAACATTCATTTTTTGGACGATTTAAAATTAGAAAGGCATTTGAATTTCAACAGTATGAGAGAACGACAGTGGCCGCGATTGTCGTTTGATGTGTGTTTTGTCTCGCTTATCTCGCTCGCGGGAGAATGCGTAGTCGATGTGATATTCATAGTCTTCCCGGTACTGCAGGAGAAAAGCGAACGAAAACTTCGTGACATTTAGAAATGTAGCAAAGAATTTTCTCAGCGTTAGTTGTCATTTATACTTGACTTTTCATAACTGCTGGGCAGTGGTTGAATGAGCGGTTTCGTCTCGTTCATGTCTCTCACAGGGAAAGATGTATTCGGTCACTGTTTGGTCAAGAGCGGTTTCAATCCACTAGCGACTGGAAGAATCCCTTAATAATTTTAATAATACTCCACTTTTTATAACTGCTGGGCTGTGGTTAAATGAGTGGTTTCGTCTCGTTCATGTCTCTCACAGTGAAATATGTATTCGGTCACTGTTTGGTCAAGAGTGAAGACGAACCCATGGCCCCTGGCAAAATAATTTTCTAATTTTAACTATACCCAAATTTTCCTATTAAACTTCTAAATTAATAATTTATTCCAATGACCGTATGACCTAAATGACCAGTTACTTCTAGAAGGGGCAAGAAACAATGGCGGAATTCGCAATAAAATCGTATGGAAACCATCCTAGAAAAATGAAATGAAACGACCGTGTAATAGATAATAGTTTTCCGTAGCCGAGTAACGAGTACAAAGCAACACCACAGACCTCTTCCACTTTATTTTAAGATTTACATTTTTGTAACTCTGCTTACGCCAGCCACGAAAACAAAGTGTAATCGTCTTTTATTGTAGGCTACGTTACTTCTAAGTAGAGAACTTTTTTAGCGGGGAACTAATTTTCAATGATTGAGTGCACACGAAGCTAACATAGCGATCAAAGCAAAAGGACTTTAATTAAAATTTCATGTTTCATCAATCTTACCCAGCCCTTTATTTACAATATTTTTTTTTATATGATACAAGAAGCATAGGTTTTATTCCTTATTGTATCACTTTATCCGAGCAGTCATACGCTTCTATTTAATGCTAATACTGTATATATATATATATATATATATATATATATATATATATATATATTAGTTAATTATATAACATCTTATAAATCTTACGTGAGATTAGCCTGGCCAATCTTTCCCCAACAGTAACTAGACACTTGGGACGAAATTGTGTAATAATGACTTTTTTAATTCCTTCTATTTGTTCACATTCTTTATATATATTTATTTATTTATTTCAAATTTTCAATCCTTAATAAGTTATTTTTATCCATCCACTCAAGTTCAAATAAATTTTTTAAACTTGTAGTGTATGCCACTTGATGTTAATAGTTTTTTCAAACAATAATTCATTAAATAAATTTAAGAATGAATTAATTTTATTTTTATATGGGACAAACACTTTTTACATAAGGGGCAAGGTATACAATAGTTATTTCGTTTCATTTGGCTTAAAATAAGTGTAATGGGACGACATTTGGATGAAAATAAGTACAAAGTGATGACATATGGTTTTATGACAGCTGATTTTATGTAATAGGTTATATGGCAGAACAGATGTTTTAACGCATAGCTTATGCTATTTTGTGTATAATTATTTAATAATAAGTAAGTAGAATTAAAATTTTCTTTGTTAACCCAAGCAGGAGTTGACTTTAAAATTTGTTTTTGTTTGTATTACTTGTTTTAAGAATATTTTTTAATAGAATACTGATACCATAGCCTTTTCGATTTGTTAGAGCATCAGTTATTGTTTTGTATATAAATATTGTCATAACTTTCACTTCGCTTCACAGTTAGTTTGGTGTTCTATAGTGCCCGGCACTGGATATTCTTTTAGAATATAATACGGTGATGAATTAGCACTCCGAATTTTAAATTCTATATCCTAAAATTGTATATCAACACGTGAAAATATTTTAAAATAATATTTTTTAACCTTATAAATTTTAATTTACCGGTTATTTTGTGTTTTCAAAAATACCGATAGTGCAAACGTTTCCAGAAAATAATATTAAATGAAATAAATCACTATCTATAGTTACGCAATAGTAGACGTAAAGGTTCTACAAAATTCTATTCTTTAGTTAGACGCTTAAGTTTGCAAACTATTTCCGTTGGTGCGTGTTATTTCCGCCGGATAGCAGCACCAGTCGTCTCCCGCATTGAATTCAGTAAGCACAAGGCGTGAGTCATTGTTCAGAGATGATTCGTCATCTCCGAAGTTTCTTTCCATGCAAGAAAATAATGAAGGGGCGTGGCCGTCAGCTGATCTCTGAACTTGTTATGAAACGCGTTCACTGGCCGCTGTTCGTTTCATGAGCGGAGATGTAATCGACGATAATAAATATAATCAGATGATTAGAAACGAAGCCTTTCCATTTATATAATAAGTATCAACTTGTGTAGTAGGCCTACGTGTTTTACTTTGAATTATGTTTAGAGTTTTCTTTAATTAATTTACGCTTGTGTTATGACTACCGGCACGTAACCTCAGATATATAATTAATTGAAAATTCAATTTAAATTTAACAGTCTGGAATTTTTAGACAAAATAAAACTAGAATTTTTATTTCATTTCTCTTCTCGATAACCACTCGTGCAAACAATGTACTTTTTATATACCCACAGTAGATGGTTTCCTTTCCATTTTTTCACCAGCTGTTTATAGTTGATGGACCTTGCGTTTGTGACTCATATTTCTTCAATGGTTTGATATATGCCCTCCGTATCTTGGTGACGTATTTGTTGGTATGCTACCGCTCCGTTTTTAAACCTTGTGCCATTACCGCTTTGAAGCGTTTGAATTGATTGTAAACCAGCAGTTTGTAACTTTCTCCTTCAGCTTTATTTAATATATTCGGGTAAAATATATCCTATATTTAGCAATCATTGCCAAAAATAAATTTACTTGTTTTTGTCGCATCCTTGTCAAGGCACAGCTACCACCTTGACAACTGTGGAAGCTCGTTTGACTAGCGCAGTAGTTACTTTTGACTAGATCAGTAGTAATAACAAATAAATCAGTGGCAGTTGTTAGTCTCGCATTAGAGGTTATGTTTTATAAACAATAGGAATTTATATAACTATGTGAAGAAAATGTGGTAGAAACGTTGTTGATTTGTTTGTAGTGAAGTACAAGGCTTATTAGGTTTATACTTAAATGTATATTCCTCTGTGAACATTCAAGATAAACAGTTCGTGGTGTGCCACAACGTTTTGTTCAATATAAAGTTTCAAGAACTTATAAAATTTCCGACAAAACGTTTTCCAAGTATTGCAAATAAGTCAAATTTGCATAGGAATTTGATGCAATTTTAAAAATAAATTTTTGATTGTGTAAGTACTAATTTTATTTGTATTGTATAGTAATTAATACACTTTGCGTTACTCTAATATTAAATAGTTGCAAATCTGCATAAAGTCTACATTTGAAAACTTGCTTACGTCATTTTATATTAGGCCTAATATATTGTAAAGACTAATTATAGCATTTTAATTAATATAAAATCAGTATTATGCGGTCGCGAAACTACACATCCCGATTTTTATTCGTTCGTGGTTTAATTAAATATTAATTGTATATTTTTTATGCGTCTAGTAGTGCCATTCGTTTTAAAAACTTACTCCATATGCATCCAATTTATTAAATAACATTTATAAATGTCGAAAATGTGATTATTATTTAATGTATTAACGTAATAATAATATATTAGCAGTTAAATATCTGCATATTCCCTCGATAAACTAAAGGTAACTGATTTAAAGAGAATATTTGATAAAAATTTTAATTTATTCATTGTAGATTGTATAGATAAACGTAAGATTTTTAATTTGGTAGTTTTTTTTTTTTAACTTTAACTTCTCTTAAAACTTTTCGCAGCAAAATATGGCGCTTGAATGAAAATTTTATTAAATTTGATTAGTCCATTTTATTTTAGGATATGGGATGAAATGCTCCCTCTGTTACGGACGTAAAGTACAGTTTCCCTCTCCACTACTTTCGCATAACCCATTATACATTCTGTAGGATTGCCATTTTTCTTAAACATCCCTATATAGTCTTATTTTGATACATGGCCTCGATGTATAGATACGGCTTAGGGATGTTACCCCACCCACGCTGACACTCCCTCCATTACCAACTATACTTTCCCCTTTTTAACATTATTAGAAAAAGTATGTTGAAACTGAAAATTAACTCGGCCCAATAAAATGTTTGTAAACATTAATTCATTATAAATTGTATAAAAATATTTAAACACTATTTTGGAAGAAACTGTACCTAGGCCTATATATATTACATTTGGATAAAGTTAAATTGGATTTTAATAGTTTATTTTACTTTGGGATATAGGATGAAATGCTTTCTCTAATCGCGACAGAGAGTAGTGTTAATAAAGTTCCCTTTCCACTAAGTAGCCATGATTATCCCACTCTTTCCCTCCCAGCATACTCCATATCCCTAACATAATCCAATCTACATTTCGTAGGATGATTTTTTTTTGTATGATCTGGATATATAGTCTTATTTTAGTATATATATATAGTTAAGCTTTAGATTGATACAACCTCAATCTTTTCACCTTTCACCTATTGTTATTTTGTATTTACCTGCGAATTAAATGTAATTACAAAAGTAGATTTATTGTGTTCAGTTGTAATGGTTTCACGTTGCGTAACAGAATGTTTCAACGCAAGCTGGCTGACAGAGAATGTGTTTCCAGGAAGGCGGTTGGCTAATAAACAACCACTGTATACAAGAGGTTTAGGAGAGAATATTTTGTGGAGCAAAAAGTTTTATGAACAAGCGCGGCCAGGTTTTCCTAGGTCAAAGTTGCCCTTTTGCTTGTCTGTTCGTGTTAATAGGGGATTTCGCAATCTTTAAATGTGATTATATGCATTTGCCATGAACAGTTTGTTATGACTATTAATTTACTTTATATCAGGCGCACTTTGTGGAGGTTAGGAATAATAGAGCAACAAAGTTTTAGAAATGGATATGCTTTTAGACTCATCTTCACTGGAATGGAGAAAAAGTATTCAGTTCTGATATTTGAAACTAATTTTACCAGAGACTTCCGAAAGCAAGGTAAGGATATTTTCTTCTTTGAGAGGTTATTTGGAGGACTATATTAAAATTTTTCCAATACAGTTTCAGAAATCTCGTATGTTTCAGTATAAATCTTTTTATACTGCTCTTTTACACATTAGTATTTCACGTTTACAGAGAACGTTAAACAATTGAAATCATTAAATTAGTTATGTGAGTAGTGACTTTTTGAAACTTTGTGACCCCATAAACCTGTTAACTACAGTTTGCTACGACGTTATTACTATTATTTCCCAGCTCCACGACTGGTTTTTTTAAAAATTAATTGATGCAAAACTAATGAAAATTAAGTCAATTGATTTTGTTTGAACTAATAAATGATAAAGTAGTATCTGCTGATCTGCCATTCACTCCATTGTTCAATCTTCCTTCGTCCCATTTACTCCGTTTTCAGTCTTCCATTGTGTCATTTGGTAGTAGAACCCTTTCGGAGATGTTTTTAAGTCTGCAAAATGTTTATTCTGACGCCTAATAGTTGGTCACTGTACTTGGTAATAGGACTCTTTTAAAGAGGTTCCCTTCTAACGCCTTATAGTTGGTAATTTACTTGATAATAGGACCCTTCTGAAGATATTTTCTTCTGACGCCTAATAGTTGGCCACTGTACTTGGTAATAGGACTCTTTTAAAGAGGTTCCCTTCTAACGCCTTATAGTTGGTAATTTACTTGATAATAGGACCCTTCTGAAGATATTTTCTTCTGACGCCTAATAGTTGGCCACTGTACTTGGTAATAGGACTCTTTTAAAGAGGTTCCCTTCTAACGCCTTATAGTTGGTAATTTACTTGATAATAGGACCCTTCTGAAGATATTTTCTTCTGACGCCTAATAGTTGGCCACTGTACTTGGTAATAGGACTCTTTTAAAGAGGTTCCCTTCTAACGCCTTATAGTTGGTAATTTACTTGATAATAGGACCCTTCTGAAGATATTTTCTTCTGACGCCTAATAGTTGGCCACTGTACTTGGTAATAGGACTCTTTTAAAGAGGTTCCCTTCTAACGCCTTATAGTTGGTAATTTACTTGATAATAGGACCCTTCTGAAGATATTTTCTTCTGACGCCTAATAGTTGGCCACTGTACTTGGTAATAGGACTCTTTTAAAGAGGTTCCCTTCTAACGCCTTATAGTTGGTAATTTACTTGATAATAGGACCCTTCTGAAGATATTTTCTTCTGACGCCTAATAGTTGGCCATTGTACTTCGTAATAGGGCTCTTTTGAAGATGTTTCCTTCTAACGCATTATAGTTGGTAATTTACTTGATAATAGGACCCTTCTGAAGATATTTTCTTCTGACGCCTAATAGTTGGCCACTGTACTTGGTAATAGGACTCTTTTCAATAGGTTCCCTTCTAACGCCTTATAGTTGGTAATTTACTTGATAATAGGACCCTTCTGAAGATATTTTCTTCTGACGCCTAATAGTTTACCACTGTACTTGGTAATAGGACTCTTTTCAATAGGTTCCCTTCTAACGCCTTATAGTTGGTAATTTACTTGATAATAGGACCCTTCTGAAGATAATTTCTTCTGACGCCTAATAGTTGACCATTGCATTTGCTAACAGGATCCTTTCTGGAGCTAAAAGCTGGCCATTTGGTAGCTAGGACCTTTGAAGATGTCTCTAAGGTTGCAGATTGTATTAAAGGTGCCGCTTTAACGGTATTGGAGGGGAGTGACCTTGATTTGTGCAGAATCAATACGTTGTATTAAACATCCCTTCTTTCTTTGAGGTGAGACGGGAGATTTGCTGATGGAAATACTATTTAAATCTGTTACTGAATAACGTACCCGCTTGAAGTTGATTCGTCCATGAAGGATTTATATTTGTAACTCGGTTTAAATATACCACTTTTTCAAACAAGGAGATATTATAAACTAATTAGGTTTATTTTTATTGAAGATTTTATTGAAAAATGTAGTTGAAAGTTCTCGTTTTGTTTAATGCACATAATATAACAGAACCGTTTTATACAAAACTGATATTTAAGCGAAATAATATAAGTAAATAACAGTTCCTTATTTTATAGTCACAGTTCTCTTTCATATTCACACTAAGGGTAAGAGTATGTTGAGAGTAGATCTCCCTGCAAACCACAAGCCCATGGGGTAGCTTGTACTTTCCTTGAATACCAACACCACTGCCCTTTTGTAAAGCTATCGGGCTTCAAAGTGGTCTAGAAGCAAGCAATTAGTTTGACTAGACGTTTTGTGAAGAACATCGTAGATCTATGACGGTCAATATGCAATATAGATCTATTTATACATCTAATACGCGAGAAGTATGAGAGTCTAATGGGGTCGCTTGCTCGTGTGGATGCGTGCGCGCTGTGTGCGTGTGTGTACGCGCTTGGTTTTATGATGTAATATAAAAAAATATAATATCAATAAGTGTATTTTTGTCAGTCTTGTCATCTTCTATTTGTATTATAGCTTCCTGTCTCATACATACACACACACACACACACGCGCGCGCGCGAGCGCGTGCGTTACTGTCTTTGCGGCAGTGATCGTGTTTATCACGAAAATTCCAACCTAATTGACCGGAATAAACACGCAATAAGCAAAAGCTTTTCGCGAAGTTTACCGCAAATCCTAAATGTGTTTAGAACTAATTTAACGATTTGATCGACAGCAGCGCATTCGTCTTGGGCGTAGTAGAACTAAATCTTGACTCTCCCCACTTCCGTTTCCGCTGTGATAATGCGCGCAGGAAGAACTTCCCCAGTTTGTCTTATTTCTTTAAAGGCTTACTGTTTGTTGTAAATCTACTACACTGCTATTGTGCGGTGCGCGTACAGTTCATGGAATGCTATACGTGGTGATGGATTGTGACTGAGATGTTAATCTGTGATCTAGTGTGAAACTTTCGTACGAAAATGAGTGTAATTTTTAATAACAAATATTGTGGATTTACATGAAAAATTTAGTTTTTACCAAACGAAATATTATATAAACCCTTAGTTCTTTGAAAAATATTTTTAATAGAACATACTTTTATTTTTTTCCTATTCTGCAAGTTTTAATAATAAAGGGCAACATTTTAACCGAGAAACACTGTTGTTATTGAAGTGTTTGTAAATTTTGTTTTGGCAAAATAATTTCAAGTACTTAAAAATTTGGTTACGAATCGAAAAATTCTACATGACTTCATTTTAGAATTTACTTTCTTGATATTTGAAAATTTGTTGAAAGTAGTTTAATATATTCCTTTTTCTAAAATTAGTTATTCCCTATTGCCTGAAAAGTAGTGCCAGCCCCTAGGGGGACTTGTGTGGATACATGCACGACTACACAATGGAGTAGTGAAATGTCAAGACACTTGCCATGTTTCAGAGAAAGCGTAGCTTGCCTGCTTATGGGTGAGTTGTTAGAAAATTCCACCGTTTTCTCTTGAAATTCTAAATTATTTTTTCTCAATTGTATTTATTGTGAACTGTTACCTTTAGTATTTGGACATTGAATTTTGTGTGTGTGTGTGTGTGTGTGTGTGTGTGTGTGTGTGTGTGTGTGTGTGTGTGTGTGTGTGTGTGTGT
The DNA here is from genome assembly GCA_036971475.1 of Prosapia bicincta. Classification (NCBI taxonomy): domain Eukaryota; kingdom Metazoa; phylum Arthropoda; class Insecta; order Hemiptera; family Cercopidae; genus Prosapia; species Prosapia bicincta. Next base: position 54,498 of record JBAIZL010000267.1, on the reverse strand, counting down.
GTGTGTGTGTGTGTGTGTGTGTGTGTGTGTGTGTGTGTGTGTGTGTGTGTGTGTGTGTGTGTGTGTGTGTGTGTGTGTGTGTGTGTGTGTGTGTGTGTGTGTGCGCGCGCGCGTGTATGTGTGCTTGCGTTCTTTTTTGTGGTATTAGTGGTAACACCGTTAAACCTTAACAAAAATGTATATTTTGTATGAAAACGTTAGTTTTAAACACTACGTAGCTTTAGCATTTTTGTTTCTCATTCCATTTTATGGATAATTACTACACTCTCTCTCTCTCTCTCTCTCTCTCTCTCTCTCTCTCTTTGCCTGCACGCGCGTGCACCAGCAATTATGGTAGGTTGTAATTGAAAATTCATTTAGAATTTTTGACGTTTCTCCCAAATGTTTAATCTTACTTTTGAATTAAAGTTTAAACATACGAAATCCATTTTCCTAAAACTTTTCTTTTGTTTGTAACGTTATCTTTGTTTCGATGTAGCGGTGCTGTGTCGGGATGAAACTGTCTGAGGCGGGTAGAAAGTAAAACATGTTGGAGGGTATGGCTCCTACTTATATGTCGCTACTTTACCCCTCTATATAATAGCATATCCTGCCATAGCGGGTAGACCTATGTCTGTTAACACCATAGAGCGGAAGAGCCACGCTCATTCGATCCGTGAATTTCCCCCATTTTCACTACCGGGGAAGCTTCCTGAGTATTTGCTTTGTATCTTTCGTGCATCATCTTTCCCCTCTCAACCCATAACAGGTTTGTAACAGGTACACGTCTCTTTATGGCTCCAATAATAAGCCTTCTGCAAGTGAGAGCAGGCACAGTTTCGGGAAACGAACCTTCCCACTATCCCAGAGACCAATATGTTATTTTCTTAGTCCTGCCTATAACTCCTAGGATAGGCGTTCTTTCATAGTACATGTACCTTGCTTTATCCTTCTTTCTACAGGTACCTCTTTATAACCTCTCATAAGTAGTAGGTCTACTCGAGGTGCATATCTAATCTCTATATCCTCTATCAGGGCGTTTAGTGGCTTTCCTTCTAGGCGATACTGGCTTTCCTTCAACGCGATACTGGCTTGCCCCCAACGCATCCTTCTAGGTGATAGTGACTTTCCCACTACGCAGCCTTCTAGGCGATACTGGCTTTCCCTCTAGGTGATAATGGCTTTCCTTCTAGGCAATACTGGCTTTCCCACTAGGTGATACTGACTTGCCTTTTAGGCAATACTGGCTTTTCCCCTACGAAGCCTTCTAGGCTATACTGGTTTCCCACTAGGTGATACTGACTTGCCTTTTAGGCAATACTGGCTTTTCCCCTACGAAGCCTTCTAGCCCTATACTGGCTTTCCCCCTACGCATCCTTCTAGGCGATATTGGCTTTCCTCCTACGCAGCCTTCTAGGTGATACTGGCTTTCCTTCTAGACGATACTGGCTTTCCCCCTACGCAGGATTCTAGGCGATACTGGCTTTCGCCCTACTCAGCCTTCTAGGCGATACTGGCTCTCCTCCTATGCAGCCTTCTAGGCGATAACGGCTGCCCCCCTACGCAGCCTTCTATGCAATACTGGTTTTCCCTTTACGCAGCCTTCTAGGCGATACTGGCTTTCCTTCTAGGCGATACTGGCTTTCCCCCTACGCAGCCTTCTAGGCGATACTGGCTTTCTTCCTACGAAGCCTTCTAGGCGATACTGGCTTTCCCCCTACACAGCCTTCTAGGCGATACTGGCTTTCCCCCTGCGCAGTTTTCTAGGCGATACTGGCTTTCCCCCTACGCAGCCTTCTAGGCGATACTGGCTTTCTTCCTACGAAGCCTTCTAGGCGATACTGGCTTTTCCCCTACGTAGCCTTCTAGGCGATACTGGCTTTCTTCCTACGAAGCCTTCTAGGCGATACTGGCTTTCCCCCTACACAGCCTTCTAGGCGATACTGGCTTTCCCCCTGCGCAGCCTTCTAGGCGATACTGGCTTTCCCCCTACACAGCCTTCTAGGCGATACTGGCTTTCCCCCTGCGCAGTTTTCTAGGCGATACTGGCTTTCCCCCTACGTAGCCTTCTAGGCGATACTGGCTTTCTTCCTACGAAGCCTTCTAGGCGATACTGGCTTTCCCCCTACACAGCCTTCTAGGCGATACTGGCTTTCCCCCTGCGCAGTTTTCTAGGCGATACTGGCTTTCCCCCTACGCAGCCTTCTAGGCGATACTGGCTTTCTTCCTACGAAGCCTTCTAGGCGATACTGGCTTTTCCCCTACGTAGCCTTCTAGGCGATACTGGCTTTCTTCCTACGAAGCCTTCTAGGCGATACTGGCTTTCCCCCTACACAGCCTTCTAGGCGATACTGGCTTTCCCCCTGCGCAGTTTTCTAGGCGATACTGGCTTTCCTCCTACACAGCCTTCTAGGCGATACAGATTGGCCGTTAAAAAATACAAATAAAACAAAGGCAAAACGAAGTAGGCAATGTATTTTGTCTTAAACATGAACAGACACGAACAGCGTTTAAAATAGCGTCAACATTACATGAAACGAACAATGCTGTACTAAACACGCGCAATATTTTCTTCCGCCACTGTGGCGGGCGTAGTTTGTGACTGGAGTCAACCGTGAATTACGTTTCAGTTTTTCCATCATCATTAATTAATTTAAGAATCGTTTAATTTTACAATCCTATTGGAAAGGGTTCTAAGTATAATTTGATCAGACCAATATGTGGCCTATAGCTCGTGGCCTCTAATACCAGAGCTTTTTGTGCTTTCAGAAATATTTATTGTGAATTATTGAAGTAAAATCAACAACTTTGGATCATTACTTGTATTTAACTTATTGTAATTAATAAACAATTATAAACCTCGCTACAAATATTTACACAAACTTTATGTACACTTCGCTAACACAGTTAGCATCATTAGAAGGTTACAAATAAACTGATGCTGACGGTTTCTTATGATGCTAACTGTGTTAGTTAAATAGGCATAAAGGTTGTGTAAATATATGTACTAAGGGTTGTGCTATTGTAGGTTGTGTATAAATGTTTATTAATTATAATTACGCTACTGTGCTATATATTGTTTTTAACTGTAGTTATAAAATTCTTACATTTATGTTCGTCATAAATATGTATTTTTTTAATAAAAGTCTTCAATTAACACGTTCCCTTAACATTTTCCATTGCTACCAACCTTCCCAAGAATCGAAGTAAATCCATTTGTTGAAGACTTGACTGAGTGGAAAGGAATAAAGCAATCTGTGAATGGCCATGGGCAATGGATTGCATGTCACTGGGCACGCCCTAACACTTAATTTGTTTGATTCTGTTTCAGAACGCACCATGTGACTAAATCGAAGCCTTCCGCCACTTCAATAAACCGCTCCGAGAGTTACAAGGAGCGTATTCATCAAAAGGTGAGTCTCAAACATTATATTCGACCATTCAATTATTCAGGATATAATTTTGAAAAAAAGCTTATATTGATTCGCGATCATGTTTCATAAATTTTCTATAACAGTGTAGGACTGAAGGATATGATTTGAAAGGGAAATGCATTTAGTAGTAAATGATTCAAGGATTGTAATAGTTCTCACGCCCGCTACTAGAGTGCACTCTAACTAAACACATTTTGGCTTTTAATCAGCCTCTCTGAATTTAACGCCAGCCTTGGGGTAGAAAATATCTCAGCTAGATATTCCTACAGGAGTGGGGGCTTAGTTCCGGGAAGAGATGTTCGGATATTCTAAAACTGATCGCTAATGTATTATACTGAAGGAAAATTTTTAAAATTTAAATTTCATTTAATGCCACTCGTGGATAAAGTTAGACACACGTTAACAAAACGAGTGATTTGAATTTGTTAATAATATAAATGCTTTACAATTTTAAGGGGCACTCAATAAACAATAAAGTCCTACACGGACAATTTACCTACTGCATACTTATTATCAGCTCAATTATTTTTATACGAAAATTCTTATAGGTGTAATATTTGTATTTCTATTTCCTTACGCGATCTTGATTAAAAAGATACTTTCAGTTCCTTCTGGGAGGTCAACCCCCTCCAACCTCCCTCGCTGCCCCTTTATTTATTCATATATATTGCAGCTATAAATTTCTATTTCCTTACGCGATCTTGATTAAAAAGATACTTTCAGTTCCTTCTGGGAGGTCAACCCCCTCCAACCTCCCTCGCTGCCCCTTTATTTATTCATATACATTGCAGCTATAAATTTCTACTTCCTTACGCGATCTTGATTAAAAAGATACTTTCAGTTCCTTCTGGGAGGTCAACCCCCTCCAACCTCCCTCGCTGCCCCTTTATTTATTCATATACATTGCAGCTATAAATTTCTATTTCCTTACACGATCTTGATTAAAAAGATACTTTCAGTTCCTTCTGGGAGGTCAACCCCCTCCAACCTCCCTCGCTGCCCCTTTATTTATTCATATACATTGCAGCTATAAATTTCTATTTCCTTACGCGATCTTGATTAAAAAGATACTTTCAGTTCCTTCTGGGAGGTCAACCCCCTCCAACCTCCCTCGCTGCCCCTTTATTTATTCATATACATTGCAGCTATAAATTTCTATTTCCTTACACGATCTTGATTAAAAAGATACTTTCAGTTCCTTCTGGGAGGTCAACCCCCTCCAACCTCCCTCGCTGCCCCTTTATTTATTCATATACATTGCAGCTATAAATTTCTATTTCCTTACGCGATCTTGATTAAAAAGATACTTTCAGTTCCTTCTGGGAGGTCAACCCCCTCCAACCTCCTCGCTGCCCCTTTATTTATTCATATACGTTGCAGCTATAAATTTCTATTTCCTTACACGATCTTGATTAAAAAGATACTTTCAGTTCCTTCTGGGAGGTCAACCCCCTCCAACCTCCCTCGCTGCCCCTTTATTTATTCATATACATTGCAGCTATAAATTTCTATTTCCTTACGCGATCTTGATTAAAAAGATACTTTCAGTTCCTTCTGGGAGGTCAACCCCCTCCAACCTCCCTCGCTGCCCCTTTATTTATTCATATACATTGCAGCTATAAATTTCTATTTCCTTACGCGATCTTGATTAAAAAGATACTTTCAGTTCCTTCTGGGAGGTCAACCCCCTCCAACCTCCCTCGCTGCCCCTTTATTTATTCATATACATTGCAGCTATAAATTTCTATTTCCTTACGCGATCTTGATTAAAAAGATACTTTCAGTTCCTTCTGGGAGGTCAACCCCCTCCAACCTCCCTCGCTGTCCCTTTATTTATTCATATATATTGCAGCTATAAATTTCTATTTCCTTACGCGATCTTGATTAAAAAGATACTTTCAGTTCCTTCTGGGAGGTCAACCCCCTCCAACCTCCCTCGCTGCCCCTTTATTTATTCATATACATTGCAGCTATAAATTTCTATTTCCTTACGCGATCTTGATTAAAAAGATACTTTCAGTTCCTTCTGGGAGGCCAACCCCCTCCAACCTCCCTCGCTGCCCCTTTATTTATTCATATACATTGCAGCTATAAATTTCTATTTCCTTACGCGATCATGATTAAAAAGATAATTTCAGTTCCTTCTGGGAGGTCAACCCCCTCCAACCTCCCTCGCTGCCCTTTATTTATTCATATACATTGCAGCTATAAATTTCTATTTCCTTACGCGATCTTGATTAAAAAGATACTTTCAGTTCCTTCTGGGAGGTCAACCCCCTCCAACCTCCCTCGTTGCCCCTTTATTTATTAATATACATTGCAGCTATAAATTTCTATTTCCTTACGCGATCTTGATTAAAAAGATACTTTCAGTTCCTTCTGGGAGGTCAACCCCCTCCAACCTCCCTCGTTGCCCCTTTATTTATTCATATACATTGCAGCTATAAATTTCTATTTCCTTACGCGATCTTGATTAAAAAGATACTTTCAGTTCCTTCTGGGAGGTCAACCCCCTCCAACCTCCCTCGTTGCCCCTTTATTTATTCATATACATTGCAGCTATAAATTTCTATTTCCTTACGCGATCTTGATTAAAAAGATACTTTCAGTTCCTTCTAGGAGGTCAACCTCCTCCAACCTCCCACGTTGCCCCTTTATTTATTCATATACATTGCAGCTATAAATTTCTATTTCCTTACGCGATCTTGATTAAAAAGATACTTTCAGTTCCTTCTGGGAGGTCAACCCCCTCCAACCTCCCTCGTTGCCCCTTTATTTATTCATATACATTGCAGCTATAAATTTCTATTTCCTTACGCGATCTTGATTAAAAAGATACTTTCAGTTCCTTCTAGGAGGTCAACCCCCTCCAACCTCCCTCGCTGCCCCTTTATTTATTCATATACATTGCAGCTATAAATTTCTATTTCCTTACACGATCTTGATTAAAAAGATACTTTCAGTTCCTTCTGGGAGGTCAACCCCCTCCAACCTCCCTCGCTGCCCCTTTATTTATTCATATACATTGCAGCTATAAATTTCTATTTCCTTACACGATCTTGATTAAAAATATACTTTCAGTTCCTTCTGGGAGGTCAACCCCCTCCAACCTCCCTCGCTGCCCCTTTATTTATTCATATACATTGCAGCTATAAATTTCTATTTCCTTACACGATCTTGATTAAAAAGATACTTTCAGTTCCTTCTGGGAGGTCAACCCCCTCCAACCTCCCTCGCTGCCCCTTTATTTATTCATATACATTGCAGCTATAAATTTCTATTTCCTTACGCGATCTTGATTAAAAAGATACTTTCAGTTCCTTCTGGGAGGTCAACCCACCCCAACCTCCCTCGCTGCCCCTTTATTTATTCATATACATTGCAGCTATAAATTTCTATTTCCTTACGCGATCTTGATTAAAAAGATACTTTCAGTTCCTTCTGGGAGGTCAACCCCCTCCAACCTCCCTCGCTGCCCCTTTATTTATTCATATACATTGCAGCTATAAATTTCTATTTCCTTACCCGATCTTGATTAAAAAGATACTTTCAGTTCCTTCTGGGAGGTCAACCCCCTCCAACCTCCCCTCGCTGCCCCTTTATTTATTCATATACATTGCAGCTATAAATTTCTATTTCCTTACACGATCTTGATTAAAAAGATACTTTCAGTTCCTTCTGGGAGGTTAACCCCCTCCAACCTCCCTCGCTGCCCCTTTATTTATTCGTATACATTGCAGCTATAAATTTCTATTTCCTTACGCGATCTTGATTAAAAAGATACTTTCAGTTCCTTCTGGGAGGTCAACCCCCTCCAACCTCCCTCGCTGCCCCTTTATTTATTCATATACATTGCAGCTATAAATTTCTATTTCCTTACACGATCTTGATTAAAAAGATACTTTCAGTTCCTTCTGGGAGGTCAACCCCCTCCAACCTCCCTCGCTGCCCCTTTATTTATTCATATACATTGCAGCTATAAATTTCTATTTCCTTACACGATCTTGATTAAAAAGATACTTTCAGTTCCTTCTGGGAGGTCAACCCCCTCCAACCTCCCTCGCTGCCCCTTTATTTATTCATATACATTGCAGCTATAAATTTCTATTTCCTTACACGATCTTGATTAAAAACATACTCTAAGTTCCTTCTATAAGGTCAACCCCCTCCAACCTCCCTCGCTGCCCTTTATTTATTCATATACATTGCAGCTATAAATTTCTATTTCCTTACACGATCTTGATTAAAAAGATACTTTCAGTTCCTTCTGGGAGGTCAACCCCCTCCAACCTCTCTCGCTGCCCCTTTATTTATTCATATACATTGCAGCTATAAATTTCTATTTCCTTATACGATCTTGATTAAAAAGATACTTTCAGTTCCTTCTGGGAGGTCAACCCCCTCCAACTTCCCTCGCTGCCCCTTTATTTATTCATATACATTGCAGCTATAAATTTCTATTTCCTTACACGATCTTGATTAAAAAGATACTTTCAGTTCCTTCTGGGAGGTCAACCCCCTCCAACCTCCCTCGCTGCCCTTTATTTATTCATATACATTGCAGCTATAAATTTCTATTTCCTTAAACGATCTTGATTAAAAAGATACTTTCAGTTCCTTCTGGTAGGTCAACCCCCTCCAACCTCCCTCGCTGCCCCTTTATTTATTCATATACATTGCAGCTATAAATTTCTATTTCCTTAAACGATCTTGATTAAAAACATACTCTAAGTTCCTTCTATAAGGTCAACCCCCTCCAACCTCCCTCGCTGCCCTTTATTTATTCATATACATTGCAGCTATAAATTTCTATTTCCTTACACGATCTTGATTAAAAAGATACTTTCAGTTCCTTCTGGGAGGTCAACCCCCTCCAAACTCCCTCGCTGCCCTTTATTTATTCATATACATTGCAGCTATAAATTTCTATTTCCTTATACGATCTTGATTAAAACCATACTTTCAGTTCCTTCTGGGAGGTCAACCCCCTCCAACCTCCCTCGCTGCCCCTTTATTTATTCATATACATTGCAGCTATAAATTTCTATTTCCTTACACGATCTTGATTAAAAAGATACTTTCAGTTCCTTCTGGGAGGTCAACCCCCTCCAACCTCCCTCGCTGCCCCTTTATTTATTCATATACATTGCAGCTATAAATTTCTATTTCCTTAAACGATCTTGATTAAAAAGATACTTTCAGTTCCTTCTAGGAGGTCAACCCCCTCCAACCTCCCTCGCTGCCCCTTTATTTATTCATATACATTGCAGCTATAAATTTCTATTTCCTTACGCGATCTTGATTAAAAAGATACTTTCAGTTCCTTCTGGGAGGTCAACCCCCCTCCAACCTCCCTCGTTGCCCCTTTATTTATTAATATACATTGCAGCTATAAATTTCTATTTCCTTACGCGATCTTGATTAAAAAGATACTTTCAGTTCCTTCTGGGAGGTCAACCCCCTCCAACCTCCCTCGTTGCCCCTTTATTTATTCATATACATTGCAGCTATAAATTTCTATTTCCTTACGCGATCTTGATTAAAAAGATACTTTCAGTTCCTTCTGGGAGGTCAACCCCCTCCAACCTCCCTCGTTGCCCCTTTATTTATTCATATACATTGCAGCTATAAATTTCTATTTCCTTACGCGATCTTGATTAAAAAGATACTTTCAGTTCCTTCTAGGAGGTCAACCTCCTCCAACCTCCCTCGTTGCCCCTTTATTTATTCATATACATTGCAGCTATAAATTTCTATTTCCTTACGCGATCTTGATTAAAAAGATACTTTCAGTTCCTTCTGGGAGGTCAACCCCCTCCAACCTCCCTCGTTGCCCCTTTATTTATTCATATACATTGCAGCTATAAATTTCTATTTCCTTACGCGATCTTGATTAAAAAGATACTTTCAGTTCCTTCTAGGAGGTCAACCCCCTCCAACCTCCCTCGCTGCCCCTTTATTTATTCATATACATTGCAGCTATAAATTTCTATTTCCTTACACGATCTTGATTAAAAAGATACTTTCAGTTCCTTCTGGGAGGTCAACCCCCTCCAACCTCCCTCGCTGCCCCTTTATTTATTCATATACATTGCAGCTATAAATTTCTATTTCCTTACACGATCTTGATTAAAAATATACTTTCAGTTCCTTCTGGGAGGTCAACCCCCTCCAACCTCCCTCGCTGCCCCTTTATTTATTCATATACATTGCAGCTATAAATTTCTATTTCCTTACACGATCTTGATTAAAAAGATACTTTCAGTTACTTCTGGGAGGTCAACCCCCTCCAACCTCCCTCGCTGCCCCTTTATTCATTCATATACATTGCAGCTATAAATTTCTATTTCCTTACGCGATCTTGATTAAAAAGATACTTTCAGTTCCTTCTTGGAGGTCAACCCCCCCCCCCCCAACCTCCCTCGCTGCCCCTTTATTTATTCATATACATTGCAGCTATAAATTTCTATTTCCTTACGCGATCTTGATTAAAAAGATACTTTCAGTTCCTTCTGGGAGGTCAACCCCCTCCAACCTCCCTCGCTGCCCCTTTATTTATTCATATACATTGCAGCTATAAATTTCTATTTCCTTACGCGATCTTGATTAAAAAGATACTTTCAGTTCCTTCTAGGAGGTCAACCCACTCCAACCTCCCTCGCTGCCCTTTATTTATTCATATACATTGCAGCTATAAATTTCTATTTCCTTAAACGATCTTGATTAAAAAGATACTTTCAGTTCCTTCTGGGAGGTCAACCCCCTCCAACCTCCCCTCGCTGCCCCTTTATTTATTCATATACATTGCAGCTATAAATTTCTATTTCCTTACACGATCTTGATTAAAAAGATACATTCAGTTCCTTCTGGGAGGTCAACCCCCTCCAACCTCCCTCGCTGCCCCTTTATTTATTCGTATACATTGCAGCTATAAATTTCTATTTCCTTACGCGATCTTGATTAAAAAGATACTTTCAGTTCCTTCTGGGAGGTCAACCCCCTCCAACCTCCCTCGCTGCCCCTTTATTTATTCATATACATTGCAGCTATATATTTCTATTTCCTTACACGATCTTGATTAAAAAGATACTTTCAGTTCCTTCTGGGAGGTCAACCCCCTCCAACCTCCCTCGCTGCCCCTTTATTTATTCATATACATTGCAGCTATAAATTTCTATTTCCTTACACGATCTTGATTAAAAAGATACTTTCAGTTCCTTCTGGGAGGTCAACCCCCTCCAACCTCCCTCGCTGCCCCTTTATTTATTCATATACATTGCAGCTATAAATTTCTATTTCCTTACACGATCTTGATTAAAAACATACTCTAAGTTCCTTCTATAAGGTCAACCCCCTCCAACCTCCCTCGCTGCCCTTTATTTATTCATATACATTGCAGCTATAAATTTCTATTTCCTTACACGATCTTGATTAAAAAGATACTTCCAGTTCCTTCTGGGAGGTCAACCCCCTCCAACCTCTCTCGCTGCCCCTTTATTTATTCATATACATTGCAGCTATAAATTTCTATTTCCTTACACGATCTTGATTAAAAAGATACTTTCAGTTCCTTCTGGGAGGTCAACCCCCTCCAACCTCCCTCGCTGCCCCTTTATTTATTCATATACATTGCAGCTATAAATTTCTATTTCCTTACACGATCTTGATTAAAAAGATACTTTCAGTTCCTTCTGGGAGGTCAACCCCCTCCAACCTCCCTCGCTGCCCTTTATTTATTCATATACATTGCAGCTATAAATTTCTATTTCCTTAAACGATCTTGATTAAAAAGATACTTTCAATTCCTTCTGGGAGGTCAACCCCCTCCAACCTCCCTCGCTGCCCCTTTATTTATTCATATACATTGCAGCTATAAATTTCTATTTCCTTAAACGATCTTGATTAAAAACATACTCTAAGTTCCTTCTATAAGGTCAACCCCCTCCAACCTCCCTCGCTGCCCTTTATTTATTCATATACATTGCAGCTATAAATTTCTATTTCCTTACACGATCTTGATTAAAAAGATACTTTCAGTTCCTTCTGGGAGGTCAACCCCCTCCAACCTTCCTCGCTGCCCTTTATTTATTCATATACATTGCAGCTATAAATTTCTATTTCCTTATACGATCTTGATTAAAACGATACTTTCAGTTCCTTCTGGGAGGTCAACCCCCTCCAACCTCCCTCGCTGCCCCTTTATTTATTCATATACATTGCAGCTATAAATTTCTATTTCCTTACACGATCTTGATTAAAAAGATACTTTCAGTTCCTTCTGGGAGGTCAACCCCCTCCAACCTCCCTCGCTGCCCCTTTATTTATTCATATACATTGCAGCTATAAATTTCTATTTCCTTAAACGATCTTGATTAAAAACATACTTTCAGTTCCTTCTATTAGGTCAACCCCCTCCAACCTCCCTCGCTGCCCCTTTATTTATTCATATACATTGCAGCTATAAATTTCTATTTCCTTATACGATCTTGATTAAAACGATACTTTCAGTTCCTTCTGGGAGGTCAACCCCCTCCAACCTCCCTCGCTGCCCCTTTATTTATTCATATACGTTGCAGCTATAAATTTCTATTTCCTTACACGATCTTGATTAAAAAGATACTTTCAGTTCCTTCTGGGAGGTCAACCCCCTCCAACCTCCCTCGCTGCCCCTTTATTTATTCATATACATTGCAGCTATAAATTTCTATTTCCTTAAACGATCTTGATTAAAAACATACTTTCAGTTCCTTCTAGGAGGTCAACCCCCTCCAACCTCCCTCGCTGCCCCTTTATTTATTCATATACATTGCAGTTATAAATTTCTATTTCCTTAAACGATATTGATTAAAAACATACTCTAAGTTCCTTCTATAAGGTCAACCCCCTCCAACCTCCCTCGCTGCCCTTTATTTATTCATATATATTGCAGCTATAAATTTCTATTTCCTTACACGATCTTGATTAAAAAGATACTTTCAGTTCCTTCTGGGAGGTCAACCCCCTCCAACCTCCCTCGCTGCCCCTTTATTTATTCATATACATTGCAGCTATAAATTTCTATTTCCTTACGCGATCTTGATTAAAAAGATACTTTCAGTTCCTTCTGGGAGGTCAACCCCCTCCAACCTCCCTCGCTGCCCCTTTATTTATTCATATACATTGCAGCTATAAATTTCTATTTCCTTACACGATCTTGATTAAAAAGATACTTTCAGTTCCTTCTGGGAGGTCAACCCCCTCCAACCTCCCTCGCTGCCCCTTTATTTATTCATATACATTGCAGCTATAAATTTCTATTTCCTTACGCGATCTTGATTAAAAAGATACTTTCAGTTCCTTCTGGGAGGTCAACCCCCTCCAACCTCCCTCGCTGCCCCTTTATTTATTCATATACATTGCAGCTATAAATTTCTATTTCCTTAAACGATCTTGATTAAAAACATACTTTCAGTTCCTTCTAGGAGGTCAACTCCCTCCAACCTCCCTCGCTGCCCCTTTATTTATTCATATACATTGCAGCTATAAATTTCTATTTCCTTAAACGATCTTGATTAAAAACATACTTTCAGTTCCTTCTGGGAGGTCAACCGCCTCCAACCTCCCTCGCTGCCCCTTTATTTATTCATATACATTGCAGCTATAAATTTCTATTTCCTTAAACGATCTAGATTAAAAAGATACTTTCAGTTCCTTCTGGGAGGTCAACCCCCTCCAACCTCCCTCGCCGCCCCTTTATTTATTCATATACATTGCAGCTATAAATTTCTATTTCCTTAAACGATCTTGATTAAAAAGATACTTTCAGTTCCTTCTGGGAGGCCAACCCCCTCCAACCTCCCTCGCTGCCCCTTTATTTATTCATATACATTGCAGCTATAAATTTCTATTTCCTTAAACGATCTTGATTAAAAAGATACTTTCAGTTCCTTCTGGGAGGTCAACCCCCTCCAACCTCCCTCGCTGCCCCTTTATTTATTCATATACATTGCAGCTATAAATTTCTATTTCCTTAAACGATCTTGATTAAAAAGATACTTTCAGTTCCTTCTAGGAGGTCAACCCCCTCCAACCTCCCTCGCTGCCCCTTTATTTATTCATATACATTGCAGCTATAAATTTCTATTTCCTTAAACGATCTTGATTAAAAACATACTCTAAGTTCCTTCTATAAGGTCAACCCCCTCCAACCTCCCTCGCTGCCCTTTATTTATTCATATATATTGCAGCTATAAATTTCTATTTCCTTACACGATCTTGTTTAAAAAGATACTTTCAGTTCCTTCTGGGAGGTCAACCCCCTCCAACCTCCCTCGCTGCCCCTTTATTTATTCATATACATTGCAGCTATAAATTTCTATTTCCTTACGCGATCTTGATTAAAAAGATACTTTCAGTTCCTTCTGGGAGGTCAACCCCCTCCAACCTCCCTCGCTGCCCCTTTATTTATTCATATACATTGCAGCTATAAATTTCTATTTCCTTACACGATCTTGATTAAAAAGATACTTTCAGTTCCTTCTGGGAGGTCAACAACCTCCAACCTCCCTCGCTGCCCTTTATTTATTCATATACATTGCAGCTATAAATTTCTATTTCCTTAAACGATCTTGATTAAAAAGATACTTTCAGTTCCTTCTGGGAGGTCAACCCCCTCCAACCTCCCTCGCTGCCCCTTTATTTATTCATATACATTGCAGCTATAAATTTCTATTTCCTTAAACGATCTTGATTAAAAACATACTCTAAGTTCCTTCTATAAGGTCAACCCCCTCCAACCTCCCTCGCTGCCCTTTATTTATTCATATATATTGCAGCTATAAATTTCTATTTCCTTACACGATCTTGATTAAAAAGATACTTTCAGTTCCTTCTGGGAGGTCAACCCCCTCCAACCTCCCTCGCTGCCCCTTTATTTATTCATATACATTGCAGCTATAAATTTCTATTTCCTTACGCGATCTTGATTAAAAAGATACTTTCAGTTCCTTCTGGGAGGTCAACCCCCCCCAACCTCCCTCGCTGCCCCTTTATTTATTCATATACATTGCAGCTATAAATTTCTATTTCCTTACGCGATCTTGATTAAAAAGATACTTTCAGTTCCTTCTGGGAGGTCAACCCCCTCCAACCTCCCTCGCTGCCCCTTTATTTATTCATATACATTGCAGCTATAAATTTCTATTTCCTTACACGATCTTGATTAAAAAGATACTTTCAGTTCCTTCTGGGAGGTCAACAACCTCCAACCTCCCTCGCTGCCCTTTATTTATTCATATACATTGCAGCTATAAATTTCTATTTCCTTAAACGATCTTGATTAAAAAGATACTTTCAGTTCCTTCTGGGAGGTCAACCCCCTCCAACCTCCCTCGCTGCCCCTTTATTTATTCATATACATTGCAGCTATAAATTTCTATTTCCTTAAACGATCTTGATTAAAAACATACTCTAAGTTCCTTCTATAAGGTCAACCCCCTCCAACCTCCCTCGCTGCCCTTTATTTATTCATATATATTGCAGCTATAAATTTCTATTTCCTTATACGATCTTGATTAAAACGATACTTTCAGTTCCTTCTGGGAGGTCAACCCCCTCCAACCTCCCTCGCTGCCCCTTTATTTATTCATATACATTGCAGCTATAAATTTCTATTTCCTTATACGATCTTGATTAAAACGATACTTTCAGTTCCTTCTGGGAGGTCAACCCCCTCCAACCTCCCTCGCTGCCCCTTTATTTATTCATATATATTGCAGCTATAAATTTCTATTTCCTTACACGATCTTGATTAAAAAGATACTTTCAGTTCCTTCTGGGAGGTCAACCCCCTCCAACCTCCCTCGCTGCCCCTTTATTTATTCATATACATTGCAGCTATAAATTTCTATTTCCTTAAACGATCTTGATTAAAAAGATACTTTCAGTTCCTTCTAGGAGGTCAACCCCCTCCAACCTCCCTCGCTGCCCCTTTATTTATTCATATACATTGCAGCTATAAATTTCTATTTCCTTAAACGATCTTGATTAAAAACATACTCTAAGTTCCTTCTATAAGGTCAACCCCCTCCAACCTCCCTCGCTGCCCTTTATTTATTCATATATATTGCAGCTATAAATTTCTATTTCCTTACACGATCTTGATTAAAAAGATACTTTCAGTTCCTTCTGGGAGGTCAACCCCCTCCAACCTCCCTCGCTGCCCCTTTATTTATTCATATACATTGCAGCTATAAATTTCTATTTCCTTACGCGATCTTGATTAAAAAGATACTTTCAGTTCCTTCTAGGAGGTCAACCCCCTCCAACCTCCCTCGCTGCCCCTTTATTTATTCATATACATTGCAGCTATAAATTTCTATTTCCTTAAACGATCTTGATTAAAAACATACTCTAAGTTCCTTCTATAAGGTCAACCCCCTCCAACCTCCCTCGCTGCCCTTTATTTATTCATATATATTGCAGCTATAAATTTCTATTTCCTTACACGATCTTGATTAAAAAGATACTTTCAGTTCCTTCTGGGAGGTCAACCCCCTCCAACCTCCCTCGCTGCCCCTTTATTTATTCATATACATTGCAGCTATAAATTTCTATTTCCTTACGCGATCTTGATTAAAAAGATACTTTCAGTTCCTTCTGGGAGGTCAACCCCCTCCAACCTCCCTCGCTGCCCCTTTATTTATTCATATACATTGCAGCTATAAATTTCTATTTCCTTTCACGATCTTGATTAAAAAGATACTTTCAGTTCCTTCTGGGAGGTCAACAACCTCCAACCTCCCTCGCTGCCCTTTATTTATTCATATACATTGCAGCTATAAATTTCTATTTCCTTAAACGATCTTGATTAAAAAGATACTTTCAGTTCCTTCTGGGAAGTCAACCCCCTCCAACCTCCCTCGCTGCCCCTTTATTTATTCATATACATTGCAGCTATAAATTTCTATTTCCTTAAACGATCTTGATTAAAAACATACTCTAAGTTCCTTCTATAAGGTCAACCCCCTCCAACCTCCCTCGCTGCCCTTTATTTATTCATATATATTGCAGCTATAAATTTCTATTTCCTTATACGATCTTGATTAAAACGATACTTTCAGTTCCTTCTGGGAGGTCAACCCCCTCCAACCTCCCTCGCTGCCCCTTTATTTATTCATATACATTGCAGCTATAAATTTCTATTTCCTTATACGATCTTGATTAAAACGATACTTTCAGTTCCTTCTGGGAGGTCAACCCCCTCCAACCTCCCTCGCTGCCCCTTTATTTATTCATATACATTGCAGCTATAAATTTCTATTTCCTTACACGATCTTGATTAAAAAGATACCTTCAGTTCCTTCTGGGAGGTCAACCCCCTCCAACCTCCCTCGCTGCCCCTTTATTTATTCATATACATTGCAGCTATAAATTTCTATTTCCTTACACGATCTTGATTAAAAACATACTCTAAGTTCCTTCTATAAGGTCAACCCCCTCCAACCTCCCTCGCTGCCCTTTATTTATTCATATACATTGCAGCTATAAATTTCTATTTCCTTACACGATCTTGATTAAAAAGATACTTCCAGTTCCTTCTGGGAGGTCAACCCCCTCCAACCTCTCTCGCTGCCCCTTTATTTATTCATATACATTGCAGCTATAAATTTCTATTTCCTTATACGATCTTGATTAAAAAGATACTTTCAGTTCCTTCTGGGAGGTCAACCCCCTCCAACCTCCCTCGCTGCCCCTTTATTTATTCATATACATTGCAGCTATAAATTTCTATTTCCTTACACGATCTTGATTAAAAAGATACTTTCAGTTCCTTCTGGGAGGTCAACCCCCTCCAACCTCCCTCGCTGCCCTTTATTTATTCATATACATTGCAGCTATAAATTTCTATTTCCTTAAACGATCTTGATTAAAA
The DNA here is from genome assembly GCA_036971475.1 of Prosapia bicincta. NCBI lineage: Eukaryota > Metazoa > Arthropoda > Insecta > Hemiptera > Cercopidae > Prosapia > Prosapia bicincta. The sequence continues at coordinate 37,173 of JBAIZL010000267.1, read as the reverse complement.
AGATACTTTCAATTCCTTCTGGGAGGTCAACCCCCTCCAACCTCCCTCGCTGCCCCTTTATTTATTCATATACATTGCAGCTATAAATTTCTATTTCCTTAAACGATCTTGATTAAAAACATACTCTAAGTTCCTTCTATAAGGTCAACCCCCTCCAACCTCCCTCGCTGCCCTTTATTTATTCATATACATTGCAGCTATAAATTTCTATTTCCTTACACGATCTTGATTAAAAAGATACTTTCAGTTCCTTCTGGGAGGTCAACCCCCTCCAACCTCCCTCGCTGCCCTTTATTTATTCATATACATTGCAGCTATAAATTTCTATTTCCTTATACGATCTTGATTAAAACGATACTTTCAGTTCCTTCTGGGAGGTCAACCCCCTCCAACCTCCCTCGCTGCCCCTTTATTTATTCATATACATTGCAGCTATAAATTTCTATTTCCTTACACGATCTTGATTAAAAAGATACTTTCAGTTCCTTCTGGGAGGTCAACCCCCTCCAACCTCCCTCGCTGCCCCTTTATTTATTCATATACATTGCAGCTATAAATTTCTATTTCCTTAAACGATCTTGATTAAAAACATACTTTCAGTTCCTTCTAGGAGGTCAACCCCCTCCAACCTCCCTCGCTGCCCCTTTATTTATTCATATACATTGCAGCTATAAATTTCTATTTCCTTATACGATCTTGATTAAAACGATACTTTCAGTTCCTTCTGGGAGGTCAACCCCCTCCAACCTCCCTCGCTGCCCCTTTATTTATTCATATACATTGCAGCTATAAATTTCTATTTCCTTACACGATCTTGATTAAAAAGATACTTTCAGTTCCTTCTGGGAGGTCAACCCCCTCCAACCTCCCTCGCTGCCCCTTTATTTATTCATATACATTGCAGCTATAAATTTCTATTTCCTTAAACGATCTTGATTAAAAACATACTTTCAGTTCCTTCTAGGAGGTCAACCCCCTCCAACCTCCCTCGCTGCCCCTTTATTTATTCATATACATTGCAGTTATAAATTTCTATTTCCTTAAACGATCTTGATTAAAAACATACTCTAAGTTCCTTCTATAAGGTCAACCCCCTCCAACCTCCCTCGCTGCCCTTTATTTATTCATATATATTGCAGCTATAAATTTCTATTTCCTTACACGATCTTGATTAAAAAGATACTTTCAGTTCCTTCTGGGAGGTCAACCCCCTCCAACCTCCCTCGCTGCCCCTTTATTTATTCATATACATTGCAGCTATAAATTTCTATTTCCTTACGCGATCTTGATTAAAAAGATACTTTCAGTTCCTTCTGGGAGGTCAACCCCCTCCAACCTCCCTCGCTGCCCCTTTATTTATTCATATACATTGCAGCTATAAATTTCTATTTCCTTACACGATCTTGATTAAAAAGATACTTTCAGTTCCTTCTGGGAGGTCAACCCCCTCCAACCTCCCTCGCTGCCCCTTTATTTATTCATATACATTGCAGCTATAAATTTCTATTTCCTTACGCGATCTTGATTAAAAAGATACTTTCAGTTCCTTCTGGGAGGTCAACCCCCTCCAACCTCCCTCGCTGCCCCTTTATTTATTCATATACATTGCAGCTATAAATTTCTATTTCCTTAAACGATCTTGATTAAAAACATACTTTCAGTTCCTTCTAGGAGGTCAACTCCCTCCAACCTCCCTCGCTGCCCCTTTATTTATTCATATACATTGCAGCTATAAATTTCTATTTCCTTAAACGATCTTGATTAAAAACATACTTTCAGTTCCTTCTGGGAGGTCAACCGCCTCCAACCTCCCTCGCTGCCCCTTTATTTATTCATATACATTGCAGCTATAAATTTCTATTTCCTTAAACGATCTAGATTAAAAAGATACTTTCAGTTCCTTCTGGGAGGTCAACCCCCTCCAACCTCCCTCGCCGCCCCTTTATTTATTCATATACATTGCAGCTATAAATTTCTATTTCCTTAAACGATCTTGATTAAAAAGATACTTTCAGTTCCTTCTGGGAGGCCAACCCCCTCCAACCTCCCTCGCTGCCCCTTTATTTATTCATATACATTGCAGCTATAAATTTCTATTTCCTTAAACGATCTTGATTAAAAAGATACTTTCAGTTCCTTCTGGGAGGTCAACCCCCTCCAACCTCCCTCGCTGCCCCTTTATTTATTCATATACATTGCAGCTATAAATTTCTATTTCCTTAAACGATCTTGATTAAAAAGATACTTTCAGTTCCTTCTAGGAGGTCAACCCCCTCCAACCTCCCTCGCTGCCCCTTTATTTATTCATATACATTGCAGCTATAAATTTCTATTTCCTTAAACGATCTTGATTAAAAACATACTCTAAGTTCCTTCTATAAGGTCAACCCCCTCCAACCTCCCTCGCTGCCCTTTATTTATTCATATATATTGCAGCTATAAATTTCTATTTCCTTACACGATCTTGATTAAAAAGATACTTTCAGTTCCTTCTGGGAGGTCAACCCCCTCCAACCTCCCTCGCTGCCCCTTTATTTATTCATATACATTGCAGCTATAAATTTCTATTTCCTTACGCGATCTTGATTAAAAAGATACTTTCAGTTCCTTCTGGGAGGTCAACCCCCTCCAACCTCCCTCGCTGCCCCTTTATTTATTCATATACATTGCAGCTATAAATTTCTATTTCCTTACACGATCTTGATTAAAAAGATACTTTCAGTTCCTTCTGGGAGGTCAACAACCTCCAACCTCCCTCGCTGCCCTTTATTTATTCATATACATTGCAGCTATAAATTTCTATTTCCTTAAACGATCTTGATTAAAAAGATACTTTCAGTTCCTTCTGGGAGGTCAACCCCCTCCAACCTCCCTCGCTGCCCCTTTATTTATTCATATACATTGCAGCTATAAATTTCTATTTCCTTAAACGATCTTGATTAAAAACATACTCTAAGTTCCTTCTATAAGGTCAACCCCCTCCAACCTCCCTCGCTGCCCTTTATTTATTCATATATATTGCAGCTATAAATTTCTATTTCCTTATACGATCTTGATTAAAACGATACTTTCAGTTCCTTCTGGGAGGTCAACCCCCTCCAACCTCCCTCGCTGCCCCTTTATTTATTCATATACATTGCAGCTATAAATTTCTATTTCCTTATACGATCTTGATTAAAACGATACTTTCAGTTCCTTCTGGGAGGTCAACCCCCTCCAACCTCCCTCGCTGCCCCTTTATTTATTCATATATATTGCAGCTATAAATTTCTATTTCCTTAAACGATCTTGATTAAAAAGATACTTTCAGTTCCTTCTGGGAGGTCAACCCCCTCCAACCTCCCTCGCTGCCCCTTTATTTATTCATATACATTGCAGCTATAAATTTCTATTTCCTTAAACGATCTTGATTAAAAACATACTTTCAGTTCCTTCTAGGAGGTCAACCCCCTCCAACCTCCCTCGCTGCCCCTTTATTTATTCATATACATTGCAGTTATAAATTTCTATTTCCTTAAACGATCTTGATTAAAAACATACTCTAAGTTCCTTCTATAAGGTCAACCCCCTCCAACCTCCCTCGCTGCCCTTTATTTATTCATATATATTGCAGCTATAAATTTCTATTTCCTTACACGATCTTGATTAAAAAGATACTTTCAGTTCCTTCTGGGAGGTCAACCCCCTCCAACCTCCCTCGCTGCCCCTTTATTTATTCATATACATTGCAGCTATAAATTTCTATTTCCTTAAACGATCTTGATTAAAAAGATACTTTCAGTTCCTTCTGGGAGGTCAACCCCCTCCAACCTCCCTCGCTGCCCCTTTATTTATTCATATACATTGCAGCTATAAATTTCTATTTCCTTAAACGATCTTGATTAAAAAGATACTTTCAGTTCCTTCTAGGAGGTCAACCCCCTCCAACCTCCCTCGCTGCCCCTTTATTTATTCATATACATTGCAGCTATAAATTTCTATTTCCTTAAACGATCTTGATTAAAAACATACTCTAAGTTCCTTCTATAAGGTCAACCCCCTCCAACCTCCCTCGCTGCCCTTTATTTATTCATATATATTGCAGCTATAAATTTCTATTTCCTTACACGATCTTGATTAAAAAGATACTTTCAGTTCCTTCTGGGAGGTCAACCCCCTCCAACCTCCCTCGCTGCCCCTTTATTTATTCATATACATTGCAGCTATAAATTTCTATTTCCTTACGCGATCTTGATTAAAAAGATACTTTCAGTTCCTTCTAGGAGGTCAACCCCCTCCAACCTCCCTCGCTGCCCCTTTATTTATTCATATACATTGCAGCTATAAATTTCTATTTCCTTAAACGATCTTGATTAAAAACATACTCTAAGTTCCTTCTATAAGGTCAACCCCCTCCAACCTCCCTCGCTGCCCTTTATTTATTCATATATATTGCAGCTATAAATTTCTATTTCCTTACACGATCTTGATTAAAAAGATACTTTCAGTTCCTTCTGGGAGGTCAACCCCCTCCAACCTCCCTCGCTGCCCCTTTATTTATTCATATACATTGCAGCTATAAATTTCTATTTCCTTACGCGATCTTGATTAAAAAGATACTTTCAGTTCCTTCTGGGAGGTCAACCCCCTCCAACCTCCCTCGCTGCCCCTTTATTTATTCATATACATTGCAGCTATAAATTTCTATTTCCTTACACGATCTTGATTAAAAAGATACTTTCAGTTCCTTCTGGGAGGTCAACAACCTCCAACCTCCCTCGCTGCCCTTTATTTATTCATATACATTGCAGCTATAAATTTCTATTTCCTTAAACGATCTTGATTAAAAAGATACTTTCAGTTCCTTCTGGGAGGTCAACCCCCTCCAACCTCCCTCGCTGCCCCTTTATTTATTCATATACATTGCAGCTATAAATTTCTATTTCCTTAAACGATCTTGATTAAAAACATACTCTAAGTTCCTTCTATAAGGTCAACCCCCTCCAACCTCCCTCGCTGCCCTTTATTTATTCATATATATTGCAGCTATAAATTTCTATTTCCTTATACGATCTTGATTAAAACGATACTTTCAGTTCCTTCTGGGAGGTCAACCCCCTCCAACCTCCCTCGCTGCCCCTTTATTTATTCATATACATTGCAGCTATAAATTTCTATTTCCTTATACGATCTTGATTAAAACGATACTTTCAGTTCCTTCTGGGAGGTCAACCCCCTCCAACCTCCCTCGCTGCCCCTTTATTTATTCATATACATTGCAGCTATAAATTTCTATTTCCTTAAACGATCTTGATTAAAAACATACTTTCAGTTCCTTCTAGGAGGTCAACCCCCTCCAACCTCCCTCGCTGCCCCTTTATTTATTCATATACATTGCAGCTATACATTTCTATTTCCTTAAACGATCTTGATTAAAAACATACTCTAAGTTCCTTCTATAAGGTCAACCCCCTCCAACCTCCCTCGCTGCCCTTTATTTATTCATATATATTGCAGCTATAAATTTCTATTTCCTTACACGATCTTGATTAAAAAGATACTTTCAGTTCCTTCTGGGAGGTCAACCCCCTCCAACCTCCCTCGCTGCCCCTTTATTTATTCATATACATTGCAGCTATAAATTTCTATTTCCTTAAACGATCTTGATTAAAAACATACTCTAAGTTCCTTCTATAAGGTCAACCCCCTCCAACCTCCCTCGCTGCCCTTTATTTATTCATATATATTGCAGCTATAAATTTCTATTTCCTTACACGATCTTGATTAAAAAGATACTTTCAGTTCCTTCTGGGAGGTCAACCCCCTCCAACCTCCCTCGCTGCCCCTTTATTTATTCATATACATTGCAGCTATAAATTTCTATTTCCTTACGCGATCTTGATTAAAAAGATACTTTCAGTTCCTTCTAGGAGGTCAACCCCCTCCAACCTCCCTCGCTGCCCTTTATTTATTCATATATATTGCAGCTATAAATTTCTATTTCCTTACACGATCTTGATTAAAAAGATACTTTCAGTTCCTTCTGGGAGGTCAACCCACTCCAACCTCCCTCGCTGCCCCTTTATTTATTCATATACATTGCAGCTATAAATTTCTATTTCCTTAAACGATCTTGATTAAAAACATACTCTAAGTTCCTTCTATAAGGTCAACCCCCTCCAACCTCCCTCGCTGCCCTTTATTTATTCATATATATTGCAGCTATAAATTTCTATTTCCTTACACGATCTTGATTAAAAAGATACTTTCAGTTCCTTCTGGGAGGTCAACCCCCTCCAACCTCCCTCGCTGCCCCTTTATTTATTCATATACATTGCAGCTATAAATTTCTATTTCCTTACGCGATCTTGATTAAAAAGATACTTTCAGTTCCTTCTAGGAGGTCAACCCCCTCCAACCTCCCTCGCTGCCCCTTTATTTATTCATATACATTGCAGCTATAAATTTCTATTTCCTTAAACGATCTTGATTAAAAACATACTCTAAGTTCCTTCTATAAGGTCAACCCCCTCCAACCTCCCTCGCTGCCCTTTATTTATTCATATATATTGCAGCTATAAATTTCTATTTCCTTACACGATCTTGATTAAAAAGATACTTTCAGTTCCTTCTGGGAGGTCAACCCCCTCCAACCTCCCTCGCTGCCCCTTTATTTATTCATATACATTGCAGCTATAAATTTCTATTTCCTTACGCGATCTTGATTAAAAAGATACTTTCAGTTCCTTCTGGGAGGTCAACCCCCTCCAACCTCCCTCGCTGCCCCTTTATTTATTCATATACATTGCAGCTATAAATTTCTATTTCCTTACACGATCTTGATTAAAAAGATACTTTCAGTTCCTTCTGGGAGGTCAACAACCTCCAACCTCCCTCGCTGCCCTTTATTTATTCATATACATTGCAGCTATAAATTTCTATTTCCTTAAACGATCTTGATTAAAAAGATACTTTCAGTTCCTTCTGGGAGGTCAACCCCCTCCAACCTCCCTCGCTGCCCCTTTATTTATTCATATACATTGCAGCTATAAATTTCTATTTCCTTAAACGATCTTGATTAAAAACATACTCTAAGTTCCTTCTATAAGGTCAACCCCCTCCAACCTCCCTCGCTGCCCTTTATTTATTCATATATATTGCAGCTATAAATTTCTATTTCCTTATACGATCTTGATTAAAACGATACTTTCAGTTCCTTCTGGGAGGTCAACCCCCTCCAACCTCCCTCGCTGCCCCTTTATTTATTCATATACATTGCAGCTATAAATTTCTATTTCCTTATACGATCTTGATTAAAACGATACTTTCAGTTCCTTCTGGGAGGTCAACCCCCTCCAACCTCCCTCGCTGCCCCTTTATTTATTCATATACATTGCAGCTATAAATTTCTATTTCCTTAAACGATCTTGATTAAAAACATACTTTCAGTTCCTTCTAGGAGGTCAACCCCCTCCAACCTCCCTCGCTGCCCCTTTATTTATTCATATACATTGCAGCTATACATTTCTATTTCCTTAAACGATCTTGATTAAAAACATACTCTAAGTTCCTTCTATAAGGTCAACCCCCTCCAACCTCCCTCGCTGCCCTTTATTTATTCATATATATTGCAGCTATAAATTTCTATTTCCTTACACGATCTTGATTAAAAAGATACTTTCAGTTCCTTCTGGGAGGTCAACCCCCTCCAACCTCCCTCGCTGCCCCTTTATTTATTCATATACATTGCAGCTATAAATTTCTATTTCCTTACGCGATCTTGATTAAAAAGATACTTTCAGTTCCTTCTGGGAGGTCAACCCCCTCCAACCTCCCTCGCTGCCCCTTTATTTATTCATATACATTGCAGCTATAAATTTCTATTTCCTTACACGATCTTGATTAAAAAGATACTTTCAGTTCCTTCTGGGAGGTCAACCCCCTCCAACCTCCCTCGCTGCCCCTTTATTTATTCATATACATTGCAGCTATAAATTTCTATTTCCTTACGCGATCTTGATTAAAAAGATACTTTCAGTTCCTTCTGGGAGGTCAACCCCCTCCAACCTCCCTCGCTGCCCCTTTATTTATTCATATACATTGCAGCTATAAATTTCTATTTCCTTACACGATCTTGATTAAAAAGATACTTTCAGTTCCTTCTGGGAGGTCAACCCCCTCCAACCTCCCTCGCTGCCCCTTTATTTATTCATATACATTGCAGCTATAAATTTCTATTTCCTTAAACGATCTAGATTAAAAACATACTCTAAGTTCCTTCTATAAGGTCAACCCCCTCCAACCTCCCTCGCTGCCCTTTATTTATTCATATACATTGCAGCTATAAATTTCTATTTCCTTACACGATCTTGATTAAAAAGATACTTTCAGTTCCTTCTGGGAGGTCAACCCCCTCCAACCTCCCTCGCTGCCCCTTTATTTATTCATATACATTGCAGCTATAAATTTCTATTTCCTTACACGATCTTGATTAAAAAGATACTTTCAGTTCCTTCTGGGAGGTCAACCCCATCCAACCTCCCTCGCTGCCCTTTATTTATTCATATACATTGCAGCTATAAATTTCTATTTCCTTATACGATCTTGATTAAAAAGATACTTTCAGTTCCTTCTTGGAGGTCAACCCCCTCCAACCTCCCTCGCTGCCCCTTTATTTATTCATATACATTGCAGCTATAAATTTCTATTTCCTTAAACGATCTTGATTAAAAACATACTCTAAGTTCCTTCTATAAGGTCAACCCCCTCCAACCTCCCTCGCTGCCCCTTTATTTATTCATATACATTGCAGCTATAAATTTCTATTTCCTTAAACGATCTTGATTAAAAACATACTCTAAGTTCCTTCTATAAGGTCAACCCCCTCCAACCTCCCTCGCTGCCCTTTATTTATTCATATATATTGCAGCTATAAATTTCTATTTCCTTACACGATCTTGATTAAAAAGATACTTTCAGTTCCTTCTGGGAGGTCAACCCCCTCCAACCTCCCTCGCTGCCCCTTTATTTATTCATATACATTGCAGCTATAAATTTCTATTTCCTTACGCGATCTTGATTAAAAAGATACTTTCAGTTCCTTCTGGGAGGTCAACCCCCTCCAACCTCCCTCGCTGCCCCTTTATTTATTCATATACATTGCAGCTATAAATTTCTATTTCCTTACACGATCTTGATTAAAAAGATACTTTCAGTTCCTTCTGGGAGGTCATCCCCCTCCAACCTCCCTCGCTGCCCTTTATTTATTCATATACATTGCAGCTATAAATTTCTATTTCCTTATACGATCTTGATTAAAAAGATACTTTCAGTTCCTTCTGGGAGGTCAACCCCCTCCAACCTCCCTCGCTGCCCCTTTATTTATTCATATACATTGCAGCTATAAATTTCTATTTCCTTACGCGATCTTGATTAAAAACATACTCTAAGTTCCTTCTATAAGGTCAACCCCCTCCAACCTCCCTCGCTGCCCTTTATTTATTCATATACATTGCAGCTATAAATTTCTATTTCCTTATACGATCTTGATTAAAAAGATACTTTCAGTTCCTTCTTGGAGGTCAACCCCCTCCAACCTCCCTCGCTGCCCCTTTATTTATTCATATACATTGCAGCTATAAATTTCTATTTCCTTAAACGATCTTGATTAAAAACATACTCTAAGTTCCTTCTATAAGGTCAACCCCCTCCAACCTCCCTCGCTGCCCCTTTATTTATTCATATACATTGCAGCTATAAATTTCTATTTCCTTAAACGATCTTGATTAAAAACATACTCTAAGTTCCTTCTATAAGGTCAACCCCCTCCAACCTCCCTCGCTGCCCTTTATTTATTCATATATATTGCAGCTATAAATTTCTATTTCCTTACACGATCTTGATTAAAAAGATACTTTCAGTTCCTTCTGGGAGGTCAACCCCCTCCAACCTCCCTCGCTGCCCCTTTATTTATTCATATACATTGCAGCTATAAATTTCTATTTCCTTACGCGATCTTGATTAAAAAGATACTTTCAGTTCCTTCTGGGAGGTCAACCCCCTCCAACCTCCCTCGCTGCCCCTTTATTTATTCATATACATTGCAGCTATAAATTTCTATTTCCTTACACGATCTTGATTAAAAAGATACTTTCAGTTCCTTCTGGGAGGTCAACCCCCTCCAACCTCCCTCGCTGCCCTTTATTTATTCATATACATTGCAGCTATAAATTTCTATTTCCTTATACGATCTTGATTAAAAAGATACTTTCAGTTCCTTCTGGGAGGTCAACCCCCTCCAACCTCCCTCGCTGCCCCTTTATTTATTCATATACATTGCAGCTATAAATTTCTATTTCCTTAAACGATCTTGATTAAAAAGATACTTTCAGTTCCTTCTGGGAGGTCAACCCCCTCCAACCTCCCTCGCTGCCCCTTTATTTATTCATATACATTGCAGCTATAAATTTCTATTTCCTTAAACGATCTTGATTAAAAAGATACTTTCAGTTCCTTCTGGGAGGTCAACCCCCTCCAACCTCCCTCGCTGCCCCTTTATTTATTCATATACATTGCAGCTATAAATTTCTATTTCCTTAAACGATCTTGATTAAAAACATACTTTCAGTTCCTTCTGGGAGGCCAACCCCCTCCAACCTCCCTCGCTGCCCCTTTATTTATTCATATACATTGCAGCTATAAATTTCTATTTCCTTAAACGATCTTGATTAAAAAGATACTTTCAGTTCCTTCTGGGAGGTCAACCCCCTCCAACCTCCCTCGCTGCCCCTTTATTTATTCATATACATTGCAGCTATAAATTTCTATTTCCTTAAACGATCATGATTAAAAACATACTTTCAGTTCCTTCTAGGAGGTCAACCCCCTCCAACCTCCCTCGCTGCCCCTTTATTTATTCATATACATTGCAGCTATAAATTTCTATTTCCTTACACGATCTTGATTAAAAAGATACTTTCAGTTCCTTCTGGGAGGCCAACCCCCTCCAACCTCCCTCGCTGCCCCTTTATTTATTCATATATATTGCAGCTATAAATTTCTATTTCCTTACACGATCTTGATTAAAAAGATACTTTCAGTTCCTTCTGGGAGGTCAACCCCCTCCAACCTCCCTCGCTGCCCCTTTATTTATTCATATACATTGCAGCTATAAATTTCTATTTCCTTACGCGATCTTGATTAAAAAGATACTTTCAGTTCCTTCTGGGAGGTCAACCCCCTCCAACCTCCCTCGCTGCCCCTTTATTTATTCATATACATTGCAGCTATAAATTTCTATTTCCTTACACGATCTTGATTAAAAAGATACTTTCAGTTCCTTCTGGGAGGTCATCCCCCTCCAACCTCCCTCGCTGCCCTTTATTTATTCATATACATTGCAGCTATAAATTTCTATTTCCTTATACGATCTTGATTAAAAAGATACTTTCAGTTCCTTCTGGGAGGTCAACCCCCTCCAACCTCCCTCGCTGCCCCTTTATTTATTCATATACATTGCAGCTATAAATTTCTATTTCCTTACGCGATCTTGATTAAAAACATACTCTAAGTTCCTTCTATAAGGTCAACCCCCTCCAACCTCCCTCGCTGCCCTTTATTTATTCATATACATTGCAGCTATAAATTTCTATTTCCTTATACGATCTTGATTAAAAAGATACTTTCAGTTCCTTCTTGGAGGTCAACCCCCTCCAACCTCCCTCGCTGCCCCTTTATTTATTCATATACATTGCAGCTATAAATTTCTATTTCCTTAAACGATCTTGATTAAAAACATACTCTAAGTTCCTTCTATAAGGTCAACCCCCTCCAACCTCCCTCGCTGCCCCTTTATTTATTCATATACATTGCAGCTATAAATTTCTATTTCCTTAAACGATCTTGATTAAAAACATACTCTAAGTTCCTTCTATAAGGTCAACCCCCTCCAACCTCCCTCGCTGCCCTTTATTTATTCATATATATTGCAGCTATAAATTTCTATTTCCTTACACGATCTTGATTAAAAAGATACTTTCAGTTCCTTCTGGGAGGTCAACCCCCTCCAACCTCCCTCGCTGCCCCTTTATTTATTCATATACATTGCAGCTATAAATTTCTATTTCCTTACGCGATCTTGATTAAAAAGATACTTTCAGTTCCTTCTGGGAGGTCAACCCCCTCCAACCTCCCTCGCTGCCCCTTTATTTATTCATATACATTGCAGCTATAAATTTCTATTTCCTTACACGATCTTGATTAAAAAGATACTTTCAGTTCCTTCTGGGAGGTCAACCCCCTCCAACCTCCCTCGCTGCCCTTTATTTATTCATATACATTGCAGCTATAAATTTCTATTTCCTTATACGATCTTGATTAAAAAGATACTTTCAGTTCCTTCTGGGAGGTCAACCCCCTCCAACCTCCCTCGCTGCCCCTTTATTTATTCATATACATTGCAGCTATAAATTTCTATTTCCTTAAACGATCTTGATTAAAAAGATACTTTCAGTTCCTTCTGGGAGGTCAACCCCCTCCAACCTCCCTCGCTGCCCCTTTATTTATTCATATACATTGCAGCTATAAATTTCTATTTCCTTAAACGAACTTGATTAAAAAGATACTTTCAGTTCCTTCTGGGAGGTCAACCCCCTCCAACCTCCCTCGCTGCCCCTTTATTTATTCATATACATTGCAGCTATAAATTTCTATTTCCTTAAACGATCTTGATTAAAAACATACTTTCAGTTCCTTCTGGGAGGCCAACCCCCTCCAACCTCCCTCGCTGCCCCTTTATTTATTCATATACATTGCAGCTATAAATTTCTATTTCCTTAAACGATCTTGATTAAAAAGATACTTTCAGTTCCTTCTGGGAGGTCAACCCCCTCCAACCTCCCTCGCTGCCCCTTTATTTATTCATATACATTGCAGCTATAAATTTCTATTTCCTTAAACGATCTAGATTAAAAACATACTTTCAGTTCCTTCTAGGAGGTCAACCCCCTCCAACCTCCCTCGCTGCCCCTTTATTTATTCATATACATTGCAGCTATAAATTTCTATTTCCTTACACGATCTTGATTAAAAAGATACTTTCAGTTCCTTCTGGGAGGCCAACCCCCTCCAACCTCCCTCGCTGCCCCTTTATTTATTCATATATATTGCAGCTATAAATTTCTATTTCCTTACACGTTCTTGATTAAAAAGATACTTTCAGTTCCTTCTGGGAGGCCAACCCCCTCCAACCTCCCTCGCTGCCCCTTTATTTATTCATATATATTGCAGCTATAAATTTCTATTTCCTTACGCGATCTTGATTAAAAAGATACTTTCAGTTCCTTCTGGGAGGTCAACCCCCTCCAACCTCTCTCGCTGCCCCTTTATTTATTCATATACATTGCAGCTATAAATTTCTATTTCCTTACACGATCTTGATTAAAAAGATACTTTCAGTTCCTTCTGGGAGGTCAACCCCCCCCAACCTCCCTCGCTGCCCCTTTATTTATTCATATACATTGCAGCTATAAATTTCTATTTCCTTACACGATCTTGATTAAAAAGATACTTTCAGTTCCTTCTGGGAGGTCAACCCCCTCCAACCTCTCTCGCTGCCCCTTTATTTATTCATATACATTGCAGCTATAAATTTCTATTTCCTTACACGATCTTGATTAAAAAGATACTTTCAGTTCCTTCTGGGAGGTCAACCCCCCCAACCTCCCTCGCTGCCCCTTTATTTATTCATATATATTGCAGCTATAAATTTCTATTTCCTTACGCGATCTTGATTAAAAAGATACTTTCAGTTCCTTCTGGGAGGTCAACCCCCCCCCCCCCAACCTCCCTCGCTGCCCCTTTATTTATTCATATACATTGCAGCTATAAATTTCTATTTCCTTACACGATCTTGATTAAAAAGATACTTTCATTTCCTTCTGGGAGGTCAACCCCCCCCCCAACCTCCCTCGCTGCCCCTTTATTTATTCATATACATTGCAGCTATAAATTTCTATTTCCTTACACGATCTTGATTAAAAAGATACTTTCAGTTCCTTCTGGGAGGCCAACCCCCTCCAACCTCCCTCGCTGCCTCTTTATTTATTCATATACATTGCAGCTATAAATTTCTATTTCCTTACACGATCTTGATTAAAAAGATACTTTCAGTTCCTTCTGGGAGGCCAACCCCCTCCAACCTCCCTCGCTGCCTCTTTATTTATTCATATACATTGCAGCTATAAATTTCTATTTCCTTACACGATCTTGATTAAAAAGATACTTTCAGTTCCTTCTGGGAGGCCAACCCCCTCCAACCTCCCTCGCTGCCTCTTTATTTATTCATATACATTGCAGCTATAAATTTCTATTTCCTTACACGATCTTGATTAAAAAGATACTTTCAGTTCCTTCTGGGAGGCCAACCCCCTCCAACCTCCCTCGCTGCCTCTTTATTTATTCATATACATTGCAGCTATAAATTTCTATTTCCTTACACGATCTTGATTAAAAAGATACTTTCAGTTCCTTCTGGGAGGTCAACCCCCTCCAACCTCTCTCGCTGCCCCTTTATTTATTCATATACATTGCAGCTATAAATTTCTATTTCCTTACACGATCTTGATTAAAAAGATACTTTCAGTTCCTTCTGGGAGGTCAACCCCCTCCAACCTCTCTCGCTGCCCCTTTATTTATTCATATACATTGCAGCTATAAATTTCTATTTCCTTACACGATCTTGATTAAAAAGATACTTTCAGTTCCTTCTGGGAGGTCAACCCCCCCCAACCTCCCTCGCTGCCCCTTTATTTATTCATATATATTGCAGCTATAAATTTCTATTTCCTTACGCGATCTTGATTAAAAAGATACTTTCAGTTCCTTCTGGGAGGTCAACCCCCCCCCCCAACCTCCCTCGCTGCCCCTTTATTTATTCATATACATTGCAGCTATAAATTTCTATTTCCTTACACGATCTTGATTAAAAAGATACTTTCATTTCCTTCTGGGAGGTCAACCCCCCCCAACCTCCCTCGCTGCCCCTTTATTTATTCATATACATTGCAGCTATAAATTTCTATTTCCTTACACGATCTTGATTAAAAAGATACTTTCAGTTCCTTCTGGGAGGCCAACCCCCTCCAACCTCCCTCGCTGCCTCTTTATTTATTCATATACATTGCAGCTATAAATTTCTATTTCCTTACACGATCTTGATTAAAAAGATACTTTCATTTCCTTCTGGGAGGCCAACCTCCTCCAACTTCCCTCGCTGCCCTTTATTTATTCATATACATTGCAGCTATAAATTTCTATTAAAATTACTATAAGTAAAATTATTTAATTCTGTATAGTGTTTTAAAAAACAAATTTGTAGTTTCGTTATTTGTTTCCATCTTCAGTTGAGCTACTAGGTTTCCAGTAAAACACTTGAGTATATATTGTTATGTTACACTTTCCTATAGTAGCGCTTACTTTTTGTTTATTGAGGACGGCCATAACACAAAGGGATACATTTCCCGAAACATTCAAAATATAATCAATGAAATAAGTGTTACTATTGGCAAGTGTAAAATAACAACGTGTATTCAAGAGTTTGTGGCATTTTGTTTTATTCGTGTTCTGTATGACTAAATGTTTTTGAAAAATGTTAATCAAGTATGTATTGCGTTGCAGAGTGTCCAAACTGTTGTATTAACTTGGTTTTTGGTGATACCACCGTATTACACTGGACTGTCTTTAATTTCTCCACGCAATTATTTCTTTATTCACGTAATCATTCCAAAAAGGCATTTTTTCATTCTGTTTTGAGGCAATGACAACACTGCGTTAGGTTGTAAACGGGATAACAAATTGTTTTGTAGTCAAAATAAATTGTTTTTTTGCTGAATTTATTTATAAATTTCAATAACTAAAACTGCATTTTGTTGCCTTTTAATCTGTAAAATGACTGTGAATATAAAATACTGTATACTGAAAAATAATACTTGTTATATCCCGTCTTAGGGTAAGTTGAGGCAAGGTAACTGGGAGATTAGGAACTGCTCGGCCGATGAATAGGCGGGGACGACCCGGTTAGTACATCCCACTATGACGCATTGGCGATTATTCTGCTTGAAAACGTTAACCCAATAAATACGCATTATATGTGAAAACGTTAATACTTTTTTCGTAATTATTTTTATACAAACAATTGCGTGTTTGTCTCACGTTAATCGGTCGAGTTGAGGTGTTATAGCTAAAGCTTATTACAAATTTTAATTACCGAAGCGAGGCCGGTAATCAGTTGGCTTCTTAACATGTCAACTCCCTTAGTCGCAAGCTTTGCTAGTTTATAAAATTAAAATATCCACTGATTTAAAAAATTCAAATATGAAATCAATATAGTTCATCTAATCAGACATGTTTCATTAGATAGATGCGCCGGTGTCATTGCAAAAACTGTCTACAGTTTATCTACTGTTAGATTGAAAGCTGTTTTGGAATGAGATAATTTCTGTAATCAGATAGAGAGATCATTGCCCAATTTGCACAACGTAACACAATCTCTATTATATAATGGAACTCCGTTGTAAATAATTAGTGCACTTAATTAGGATTTCATAGATATCAAGTGAACCGCGGTCGGATTATCGCGTCATCACTTCCTGTCCGCTCCATGTTTCCCCGTTTGTTTCCTGTCGTGTTTTACATTGACGCCAGCAATTCTATCACATTGTTAGACCCAAATAAGCATGGACAAAGTGCAGTTGTGTACAAAATAATCTTCGGCATATTAAGGGTAATTTTTAGTTTAAAGCATTTAAAAATAAATAAATATAAGCTGGAATTATTTCTAAGTAATATACAATGGTTAATACAAGGGTCAAAAGCACGAAATTTTTTAAAAAATAGCTACACACATAAAAAATAAAGAGAATTACAAAATCTTTACATACAATTTCCTAAATAGCGTCATCAATAGATTGCAACTAAATTCACGAATATTTGTAATTTTTATTTGACTGTGTACATAAAGATAAAAGTTTTGTATCTGTTTTTATGAATTTAAACTAAGGGTTTTGTGTATATTCCCAAGTATTATGCCATAAATGCTTACTTATTTCACTTAATAATCCAAATATAAGTTATAACTTGTTTTTTGCCATACATATTTCGTTAACTGAATTACCATCTTCCGGCAGTTCTAATTAAAAGCTAACATCAAAATATAGTCAATTAGCAAACTAGTAAGTTAAACCAAAGAATTAAAAAAAAGGTTAAATTGTTATGGGTCCATGTGTACTAAAACCCATCATATTGTTCGAATGTATTCTTTTGTTTAGAGTAGGTTTGTTTCATGGAATAGGTTTCTCCAACCAGTGCTGCGCCATAGTAGCCTGTATGTGAACTATATTCACTTTGATAAAAGTGCTATTTTACAGCAGAAAAATAATGAATCCGGTGCTGGATGTATGTGTTTTTGTATTTTCTTCATTTTACTTTTAAAACGACAATTAACTGAAAAGACTTTTGCTCTATAAATTTAATTTATTTAGTACTTTTTATCAATATTCTAGTTAAACATTCTACCTCTAAAAAATCATGTTTTAGAAAATTACGGCGACATCATGACATGAATATATTCTAGAAATGTTTGACAAATTCTAGAAAACATACGTAGACTAGTTAAAATACTGTTTGTGATCAGGAAGAAGATGGCATAAAGTATATTTTTACTTTTAACTGTACAATTAAATTTTTTTTAAAATATTTTATGTTATATTATTTAAACACAAGGTTAATGTTATTTACGAAGAAGATTTTCGTAATATTTTATTAACTATTCGTTTTAAAGACGAAAGGCATACAATAAATACAAGTAAAGTAAATTGTGACAGGGTGAAGGTAGTGATGCCACATTCCCTTAAAATTGGAACGTGCTTCAAGGATCTTGACCCAGCATTCAGTTCAATATAATACGGAATTAAAAACATGCGTTTTGTTGAGTCATCTGACTTTAATAATGAGGTGTTCCTCCTATTTCTGTGTTTAAAAAAATTACACAAAACCTGTTTTCGTAGTAAAGTTGAAATATGAAATACAAACAGAAGCATGATTGGAATGAAAGATTATGTTTTAGCAACAGCTGATTAAAATGTTTAACAGCGATCCTGGTGGCAATGTAGAGAAACTGTTTCATCTATTATTTTATTGAACATGCTGATTTGCGATATTAAAAGAAAATGTTTAACTTTTTCTGGAATTTTGTAGTTCTAACACTTTTACGTCTAAATCGATAAAATCCTTATTGTAAAAATACATTGAAAAATATTTTAGGCTATTAATATATCAACGCGTTTATATACAGTTTCATAGGCTTAAAGAATTTATTGTGAAAGGATTTATATTTTTGTACTTTCATTCTTTTTTTTTAGTTGTATTTAAAGTTATTCTATTTTTCAAAAGGGTTATATGTAATTAATAAATAATTGAAATACGAATTACAGATATTAAGTTAACTCATTTTTAAATTATGGTTTAATACTTCATTGGATTACTAATCCTTTTAAAGAAGTTTCAGTTCCTTAATGATGCGTTTAATTTCATGAATATGGTATCAATAAATTATTGAAATAGAAAATTAAATATTATTTGATTCCACCTTCTGCTTTTAGTTTTTAATTTGAAAAGCAATTGTAAAGGCGAGCTAAGAAAGAATTGTACAAAATTTTAATTTTAATGTAGGGTATGTTTTTTTTATTTTGTCATAGAACAGCTATAGTTGTTCAACCAGCTGTTTCTCATTGTAATCAGTCAGCTGTTTGAAGATCAGCTATTTAAATGGTCATTGAGTAGAACAGCTGTAACCTTTCGACATGTAAGCAATCAGGTGTTTTAAATTTGGTAAAATTGTAAACGGTCCACTTCAATGTTAATGGTGAATTTTTATTATAATTCCAAATGTGAGTGATCTTTCCCTTCCACAAGAAAAAATTTCCCATGGTCGTCTTGTCAGAAGGTTTGTTAGACATCATACAAAACTGGTAAATATTTGTTTCTTTTTGTCGTGATTTGAATCAGTAGAAAGTAGTTCTATGTTAGGATTATAAATGAATTTACAACTACCCTATAAACTACCAAAATAAACTATAAAAGATGTATGAGATAGGGGAGGGCAATGAAATAATAAAACACTGTGTTACCAAAAGTTTTCAAACATTATTGTTTGTGAGTTTATAATAATAATTGTATTGATAATACAATTTTAAATAATGTCTTTTGAAGTAATATTTGAGATAAGATTGTGTAAGTCTTCAATGGAGTAATAGGCTACTATTTTTCAGTTCAGTTTCTAGAACTGTTATAAATTATTAGTTACGGGAAAAATTACTAAATGTACATATAGTGTGGTAACTTGAAAATGCTCAAGATCGCAGGGAGTTCGCTAGTTATACATTAAAAACAAGATTTAAAAATAGTCAATACAACTACTATAATTAAATACGTTTCTCATCTCTTTGGTCGTTAAGAATATGTTATTTGCGTTATACTTGTACTAGCCCGGATAGCTCAGTCGGTAGAGCATTAGGCTTTTAACCTAAGGGTCCAGGGTTCAAGTCCCTGTTCGGGCGTAAATTTTTTTTGTTTGAGCTTTCGATATTTTTTTGTAAACTGTAATTTAAAAATGTTAGTATGATTCTAAAGGCCAGGTTAGTTTTCTTTGCTTCTAAAAACACAAAAAGGTTTTCAGTTGAAATATTGCTTTTTTAACATAATTAACTACTATAGAATTTCTCGTATTTAAAATAAAACAAACTTGAAGACTTATTTTACCTGCGTTAACTTTTTTAAGAAAATTTTAAAATTTTGTTTATTTGTTTTGTTATTACGTTAATTAATTCTTCGAAAGATTGTATAGATAGAAAGGAAAAAAATTAACAAACAAAGCCTTAGGAATTGTTAAAAATAAGTAGGCAATGAAGTAAGATATTTTACATTTTGTTTAGTAGGCTTATGTTTTTGGTATTTATATCGGAGAAAGATGTATTCGAGCAACCGCTTTCTCTTTGCCCATTTGTTTTTGTTAAATTCCTTCAGACGATTTGACTCACTCTAAATATCGGATGTTAAAAAATAATGTTCTATTTAATTTCATACATTCTGCTACAAGGGAGTGTATTGGGTAACCACTTCGCTATGACCTCGAAAGCCAATAGGGTCAATTGTGGTCAAACCCTGCGCACGTGATACGGTGACCCCTCTATATCCTGTAAAAGGGGGGGGGGGGGTAATCATTCATACTTTCCTAAAACTACAAATCAAGTCATTATATTATCGTATAGGAGGCTGTTAGGCGTAAATTATAAAAATGTAATTATTTTTATTAGTAACTGACAACAACTACAAACTTTCGCTTTAAGCCTTAGTTTCTGTGTTTACACTTACATTAACCAATCCCAGTGTTTATATTATATATGAACATTTATCTATAAATGTTACAGGTTCCAAGCAAAAAATATTTTTAATGTTAATGTAAATATTTAAAAAAATAATTTTCAAAAATTTTAAAAAATAACAAATTTAACAACAATAAAATTTGATGCCAACAATACCGTTCTCCATCACGTAATTCTAGTGGTATGGCACGAGGGCCTATGTACCTCGACAACAGGTGGTTCCATGCGACGTCCGATCGAGGCTGCAGTGCCTCAAGGCTCAGTTCTGGGGCCGTTATTCTATCTTGTATACACTAATGACGTCCCCCTATAACCATCTGTCAGACTGCGACTCTTCGCTGACGACTCCATGTTTCAGTATCGGACTCTTAATGTTAATTTTGGAGCTCGATACATGCAGAGAGAACTAGACATTCTCCAACCGTGGCTTCGGAAGTGGAGAATCGCAGTCAACACGGACAAAACCGACGCCGTTTGTTTCAGTAACAAACGAGCTTGTCCTGTCGCAACACTCTTTCTCAACAACAGCCCCATAGCATGGAAAACCACAGTACAGTATCTAGGGGTGACGCTTGACAACAAGCTTACCTTTCAGCCCCATCTCCGACGTGCTATCGGAAGGGCTATTGGCGCCCGTCAAAGGCTTTTCCCTGTCATCCGTGGAGCTGGGAACCCTATCCCTATGTTCGGCAGGCTGATGGTGTACAAAACGTACATCAGACCCATCATCACCTATGTAGCCCCCGCTTGGTACTCCCTTCTGAGCGATGCATCAAAGAGGAAGCTGCACTCTTTCCAAAACGTCACGCTCAGACTAATCACTAACTCCCCGTGGTATGTGAAAAACACGGTAATAGCCGCGGGGCTTAACGTCCCATCCCTAGATGATTTCATTATACAACTGACTACGTCACTTATAGATCGAGCAGAACGCTCCTCCCATCCGCATCTGTCGGCAATAGTCACAGATCCGGCACCGCTTCCGACGCGCAGGAATCGCCCCATGTGCCTCGTCTACACGAGCCCCCATGAAGGTCGAAAATCTAAAATCTACATCTCATCAAAATCCAAGCCTAAACAAATCAGCCCAATCAACAGCAAAGCAAACCATACAAAGCTCAAATCACCAAACAACCACGTACAAAATTTACATGTAAATGACCTCACGAATGCCTATAAAGCAATCAGCCAATCAAAATTCTCAGAAAAACTACTATAAAGTCAACACAATACTAATCACACTGCTGTAAATGCGATTTCAGAGACGGGATATCACAGGAGCTAAACAACCCAAGCCATCATTTCGCCAACTTTAGAAGGCAACACCCTCACGTTATTATTAGAAGGGGTAGCTGGCTGATGGCTTACACAGTAAGGACATGTACACGCACACATCGACACCAAAAACACGTGTTAATGTTGTAAAGCATCGGCTATGGTCTGGCGATGATACCGCGATTGGACCCGCTATGGTCTCTCGTAGGTCTGTAGTCGACGATAGCCATAGCAACACACACTCATTTGCTGGATCACTTTTGCTTTTTTTCAACTCTAACACTCTACAATGGTCTTTAAACAGTGGATCTAGAGTGGGTGCACACATTCGATCGCTGTTTACTGTCGTTTACCTTCGTCAGGTACTATTATAATTATATATTATACCCTTAATACATTATTATATTAGCTGCTTGTTAGGCTTACTAACAGTTACTAGCAATACTAACAGCTTATGAGTGGGCCATCAGCCAGACCACAAAAATATTTGAATAAAATTGTGATATTATTACACTTTGTATTAATAAATAGATATATTTGAAAACATTGTAATATATTGTTTTATTTGTATATATTGAATGTAAATAAAATATTTTTTATATTTGTGTTTTTCTAAGTTGCTTGAAATTCGTTACTATAGAAACGAAATAAAATTGGTTATTTTATAAAGACTATTATTAGAGAATCAATGTTTTTTACAATTGAATGTAGATATAGAATTTATTGGTTAGCAGTCATAGACTGTGGTGAATTAAATCTAGAGAGTGTGCATTTTAATTAATGTTTTTAATTCTTTTAATTATTGTCGATCTAAAAAATTATGCTCAAAGCAAAGATAGTTTTGTATTTATGACAAAGGGCAGAAACTGAAAAAAAAGATTTTATTTAGTAGGTTACGCTAGTTTCAGTAAATTTCAAGTAGCATATAGAGAATAAAATTTGTTTTACAGAAGAAAATGTACATTTAGTTGAGGGTATTTAGAAATATAACGGATCTATTACCGCTGTCGCCGCACCTTTGCCCTCAGTTTCCAAATGTTCTGTCATACGTATTAATGAATACGTCTTCTGCTATAAATGTTAAATGCAGAGGCTTTAGTCTCTTCTGGGTTTCTGCAGTCGATGCCATCACGCCAACCTTACCGCCCTCTCTTTTCTCAGGGGTTGTCCACTCTAGTACCTTTCGGGGCCACCTGTGGTTTGCCATCCTCTTTACATTTACAAACCCTAACCTATTCTCTTAATCCACTTCTGTACACTTTTATCCATTTGCATTTTGTTAATAAAAACTTTTCATTTCCGACCCTTTCAAGACTCGATTTACCGCTGCCTCGTCGTAAATAGTCCATTTCCATCGTCATTAGTTTGTTATGATTAGCATTGGTAACATCCCATACCTCTGAACCGCAGAGTGTAAATCTCTGAACAATTTACCGCTGCCTCGTCGTAAATAGTCCATTTCCATCGTCATTAGTTTGTTATGATTAGCATTGGTAACATCCCATACCTCTGAACCGCAGAGTGTAAATCTCTGAACAATTTACCGCTGCCTCGTCGTAAATAGTCCATTTCCATCGTCATTAGTTTGTTATGATTAGCATTGGTAACATCCCATACCTCTGAACCGCAGAGTGTAAATCTCTGAACAATTTACCGCTGCCTCGTCGTAAATAGTCCATTTCCATCGTCATTAGTTTGTTATGATTAGCATTGGTAACATCCCATACCTCTGAACCGCAGAGTGTAAATCTCTGAACAATTTACCGCTGCCTCGTCGTAAATAGTCCATTTCCATCGTCATTAGTTTGTTATGATTAGCATTGGTAACATCCCATACCTCTGAACCGCAGAGTGTAAATCTCTGAACAATTTACCGCTGCCTCGTCGTAAATAGTCCATTTCCATCGTCATTAGTTTGTTATGATTAGCATTGGTAACATCCCATACCTCTGAACCGCAGAGTGTAAATCTCTGAACAATTTACCGCTGCCTCGTCGTAAATAGTCCATTTCCATCGTCATTAGTTTGTTATGATTAGCATTGGTAACATCCCATACCTCTGAACCGCAGAGTGTAAATCTCTGAACAATTTACCGCTGCCTCGTCGTAAATAGTCCATTTCCATCGTCATTAGTTTGTTATGATTAGCATTGGTAACATCCCATACCTCTGAACCGCAGAGTGTAAATCTCTGAACAATTTACCGCTGCCTCGTCGTAAATAGTCCATTTCCATCGTCATTAGTTTGTTATGATTAGCATTGGTAACATCCCATACCTCTGAACCGCAGAGTGTAAATCTCTGAACAATTTACCGCTGCCTCGTCGTAAATAGTCCATTTCCATCGTCATTAGTTTGTTATGATTAGCATTGGTAACATCCCATACCTCTGAACCGCAGAGTGTAAATCTCTGAACAATTTACCGCTGCCTCGTCGTAAATAGTCCATTTCCATCGTCATTAGTTTGTTATGATTAGCATTGGTAACATCCCATACCTCTGAACCGCAGAGTGTAAATCTCTGAACAATTTACCGCTGCCTCGTCGTAAATAGTCCATTTCCATCGTCATTAGTTTGTTATGATTAGCATTGGTAACATCCCATACCTCTGAACCGCAGAGTGTAAATCTCTGAACAATTTACCGCTGCCTCGTCATAAATAGTCCATTTCCATCGTCATTAGTTTGTTATGATTAGCATTGGTAACATCCCATACCTCTGAACCGCAGAGTGTAAATCTCTGAACAATTTACCGCTGCCTCGTCGTAAATAGTCCATTTCCATCGTCAGTAGTTTGTTATGATTAGCATTGGTAACATCCCATACCTCTGAACCGCAGAGTGTAAATCTCTGAACAATTTACCGCTGCCTCGTCGTAAATAGTCCATTTCCATCGTCAGTAGTTTGTTATGATTAGCATTGGTAACATCCCATACCTCTGAACCGCAGAGTGTAAATCTCTGAACAATTTACCGCTGCCTCGTCGTAAATAGTCCATTTCCATCGTCATTAGTTTGTTATGATTAGCATTGGTAACATCCCATACCTCTGAACCGCAGAGTGTAAATCTCTGAACAATTTACCGCTGTCTCGTCGTAAATAGACCATTTCCATCGTCATTAGTTTGTTATGATTAGCATTGGTAACATCCCATACCTCTGAACCGCAGAGTGTAAATCTCTGAACAATTTACCGCTGCCTCGTCGTAAATAGTCCATTTCCATCGTCATTAGTTTGTTATGATTAGCATTGGTAACATCCCATACCTCTGAACCGCAGAGTGTAAATCTCTGAACAATTTACCGCTGTCTCGTCGTAAATAGTCCATTTCCATCGTCATTAGTTTGTTATGATTAGCATTGGTAACATCCCATACCTCTGAACCGCAGAGTGTAAATCTCTGAACAATTTACCGCTGCCTCGTCGTAAATAGTCCATTTCCATCGTCATTAGTTTGTTATGATTAGCATTGGTAACATCCCATACCTCTGAACCGCAGAGTGTAAATCTCTGAACAATTTACCGCTGCCTCGTCGTAAATAGTCCATTTCCATCGTCATTAGTTTGTTATGATTAGCATTGGTAACATCCCATACCTCTGAACCGCAGAGTGTAAATCTCTGAACAATTTACCGCTGCCTCGTCGTAAATAGTCCATTTCCATCGTCATTAGTTTGTTATGATTAGCATTGGTAACATCCCATACCTCTGAACCGCAGAGTGTAAATCTCTGAACAATTTACCGCTGCCTCGTCGTAAATAGTCCATTTCCATCGTCATTAGTTTGTTATGATTAGCATTGGTAACATCCCATACCTCTGAACCGCAGAGTGTAAATCTCTGAACAATTTACCGCTGCCTCGTCGTAAATAGTCCATTTCCATCGTCATTAGTTTGTTATGATTAGCATTGGTAACATCCCATACCTCTGAACCGCAGAGTGTAAATCTCTGAACAATTTACCGCTGCCTCGTCGTAAATAGTCCATTTCCATCGTCATTAGTTTGTTATGATTAGCATTGGTAACATCCCATACCTCTGAACCGCAGAGTGTAAATCTCTGAACAATTTACCGCTGCCTCGTCGTAAATAGTCCATTTCCATCGTCATTAGTTTGTTATGATTAGCATTGGTAACATCCCATACCTCTGAACCGCAGAGTGTAAATCTCTGAACAATTTACCGCTGCCTCGTCGTAAATAGTCCATTTCCATCGTCATTAGTTTGTTATGATTAGCATTGGTAACATCCCATACCTCTGAACCGCAGAGTGTAAATCTCTGAACAATTTACCGCTGCCTCGTCGTAAATAGTCCATTTGCATCGTCATTAGTTTGTTATGATTAGCATTGGTAACATCCCATACCTCTGAACCGCAGAGTGTAAATCTCTGAACAATTTACCGCTGTCTCGTCGTAAATAGTCCATTTCCATCGTCATTAGTTTGTTATGATTAGCATTGGTAACATCCCATACCTCTGAACC
Organism: Prosapia bicincta; assembly: GCA_036971475.1. Taxonomy (NCBI): domain Eukaryota; kingdom Metazoa; phylum Arthropoda; class Insecta; order Hemiptera; family Cercopidae; genus Prosapia; species Prosapia bicincta. Next base: position 10,995 of record JBAIZL010000267.1, on the reverse strand, counting down.
GCAGAGTGTAAATCTCTGAACAATTTACCGCTGTCTCGTCGTAAATAGTCCATTTCCATCGTCATTAGTTTGTTATGATTAGCATTGGTAACATCCCATACCTCTGAACCGCAGAGTGTAAATCTCTGAACAATTTACCGCTGCCTCGTCGTAAATAGTCCATTTCCATCGTCATTAGTTTGTTATGATTAGCATTGGTAACATCCCATACCTCTGAACCGCAGAGTGTAAATCTCTGAACAATTTACCGCTGTCTCGTCGTAAATAGTCCATTTCCATCGTCATTAGTTTGTTATGATTAGCATTGGTAACATCCCATACCTCTGAACCGCAGAGTGTAAATCTCTGAACAATTTACCGCTGCCTCGTCGTAAATAGTCCATTTCCATCGTCATTAGTTTGTTATGATTAGCATTGGTAACATCCCATACCTCTGAACCGCAGAGTGTAAATCTCTGAACAATTTACCGCTGCCTCGTCGTAAATAGTCCATTTACATCGTCATTAGTTTGTTATGATTAGCATTGGTAACATCCCATACCTCTGAACCGCAGAGTGTAAATCTCTGAACAATTTACCGCTGCCTCGTCGTAAATAGTCCATTTCCATCGTCATTAGTTTGTTATGATTAGCATTGGTAACATCCCATACCTCTGAACCGCAGAGTGTAAATCTCTGAACAATTTACCGCTGCCTCGTCGTAAATAGTCCATTTCCATCGTCATTAGTTTGTTATGATTAGCATTGGTAACATCCCATACCTCTGAACCGCAGAGTGTAAATCTCTGAACAATTTACCGCTGCCTCGTCGTAAATAGTCCATTTCCATCGTCATTAGTTTGTTATGATTAGCATTGGTAACATCCCATACCTCTGAACCGCAGAGTGTAAATCTCTGAACAAATTACCGCTGCCTCGTCGTAAATAGTCCATTTCCATCGTCATTAGTTTGTTATGATTAGCATTGGTAACATCCCATACCTCTGAACCGCAGAGTGTAAATCTCTGAACAATTTACCGCTGCCTCGTCGTAAATAGTCCATTTCCATCGTCATTAGTTTGTTATGATTAGCATTGGTAACATCCCATACCTCTGAACCGCAGAGTGTAAATCTCTGAACAATTTACCGCTGCCTCGTCGTAAATAGTCCATTTCCATCGTCATTAGTTTGTTATGATTAGCATTGGTAACATCCCATACCTCTGAACCGCAGAGTGTAAATCTCTGAACAATTTACCGCTGCCTCGTCGTAAATAGTCCATTTCCATCGTCATTAGTTTGTTATGATTAGCATTGGTAACATCCCATACCTCTGAACCGCAGAGTGTAAATCTCTGAACAATTTACCGCTGCCTCGTCGTAAATAGTCCATTTCCATCGTCATTAGTTTGTTATGATTAGCATTGGTAACATCCCATACCTCTGAACCGCAGAGTGTAAATCTCTGAACAATTTACCGCTGCCTCGTCGTAAATAGTCCATTTCCATCGTCATTAGTTTGTTATGATTAGCATTGGTAACATCCCATACCTCTGAACCGCAGAGTGTAAATCTCTGAACAATTTACCGCTGCCTCGTCGTAAATAGTCCATTTCCATCGTCATTAGTTTGTTATGATTAGCATTGGTAACATCCCATACCTCTGAACCGCAGAGTGTAAATCTCTGAACAATTTACCGCTGCCTCGTCGTAAATAGTCCATTTCCATCGTCATTAGTTTGTTATGATTAGCATTGGTAACATCCCATACCTCTGAACCGCAGAGTGTAAATCTCTGAACAATTTACCGCTGCCTCGTCGTAAATAGTCCATTTCCATCGTCATTAGTTTGTTATGATTAGCATTGGTAGCATCCCTTACCTCTGAACCTCAGAGTGTAAATCTCTGAACAATTTACCGCTGCCTCGTCGTAAATAGTCCATTTCCATCGTCATTAGTTTGTTATGATTAGCATTGGTAACATCCCATACCTCTGAACCGCAGAGTGTAAATCTCTGAACAATTTACCGCTGCCTCGTCGTAAATAGTCCATTTCCATCGTCATTAGTTTGTTATGATTAGCATTGGTAACATCCCATACCTCTGAACCGCAGAGTGTAAATCTCTGAACAATTTACCGCTGCCTCGTCGTAAATAGTCCATTTCCATCGTCATTAGTTTGTTATGATTAGCATTGGTAACATCCCATACCTCTGAACCGCAGAGTGTAAATCTCTGAACAATTTACCGCTGCCTCGTCGTAAATAGTTCATTTCCATCGTCATTAGTTTGTTATGATTAGCATTGGTAGCATCCCTTACCTCTGAACCTCAGAGTGTAAATCTCTGAACAATTTACCGCTGCCTCGTCGTAAATAGTCCATTTCCATCGTCATTAGTTTGTTATGATTAGCATTGGTAACATCCCATACCTCTGAACCGCAGAGTGTAAATCTCTGAACAATATACCGCTGCCTCGTCGTAAATAGTCCATTTCCATCGTCATTAGTTTGTTATGATTAGCATTGGTAACATCCCATACCTCTGAACCGCAGAGTGTAAATCTCTGAACAATTTACCGCTGTCTCGTCGTAAATAGTCCATTTCCATCGTCATTAGTTTGTTATGATTAGCATTGGTAACATCCCATACCTCTGAACCGCAGAGTGTAAATCTCTGAACAATTTACCGCTGCCTCGTCGTAAATAGTCCATTTCCATCGTCATTAGTTTGTTATGATTAGCATTGGTAACATCCCATACCTCTGAACCGCAGAGTGTAAATCTCTGAACAATTTACCGCTGCCTCGTCGTAAATAGTCCATTTCCATCGTCATTAGTTTGTTATGATTAGCATTGGTAACATCCCATACCTCTGAACCGCAGAGTGTAAATCTCTGAACAATTTACCGCTGCCTCGTCGTAAATAGTCCATTTCCATCGTCATTAGTTTGTTATGATTAGCATTGGTAACATCCCATACCTCTGAACCGCAGAGTGTAAATCTCTGAACAATTTACCGCTGCCTCGTCGTAAATAGTCCATTTCCATCGTCATTAGTTTGTTATGATTAGCATTGGTAGCATCCCTTACCTCTGAACCTCAGAGTGTAAATCTCTGAACAATTTACCGCTGCCTCGTCGTAAATAGTCCATTTCCATCGTCATTAGTTTGTTATGATTAGCACTGGTAACATCCCATACCTCTGAACCGCAGAGTGTAAATCTCTGAACAATTTACCGCTGCCTCGTCGTAAATAGTCCATTTCCATCGTCATTAGCTTGTTATGATTAGCTTTGGTAACATCCCATACCTCTGAACCGCAGAGTGTAAATCTCTGAACAATTTACCGCTGCCTCGTCGTAAATAGTCCATTTCCATCGTCATTAGTTTGTTATGATTAGCATTGGTAACATCCCATACCTCTGAACCGCAGAGTGTAAATCTCTGAACAATTTACCGCTGCCTCGTCGTAAATAGTCCATTTCCATCGTCATTAGTTTGTTATGATTAGCATTGGTAACATCCCATAACTCTGAACCGCAGAGTGTAAATCTCTGAACAATTTACCGCTGCCTCGTCGTAAATAGTCCATTTCCATCGTCATTAGTTTGTTATGATTAGCATTGGTAACATCCCATACCTCTGAACCGCAGAGTGTAAATCTCTGAACAATTTACCGCTGCCTCGTCGTAAATAGTCCATTTCCATCGTCATTAGTTTGTTATGATTAGCATTGGTAACATCCCATACCTCTGAACCGCAGAGTGTAAATCTCTGAACAATTTACCGCTGCCTCGTCGTAAATAGTCCATTTCCATTGTCATTAGTTTGTTATGATTAGCTTTGGTAACATCCCATACCTCTGAACCGCAGAGTGTAAATCTCTGAACAATTTACCGCTGCCTCGTCGTAAATAGTCCATTTCCATCGTCATTAGTTTGTTATGATTAGCATTGGTAACATCCCATACCTCTGAACCGCAGAGTGTAAATCTCTGAACAATTTACCGCTGCCTCGTCGTAAATAGTCCATTTCCATCGTCATTAGTTTGTTATGATTAGCATTGGTAACATCCCATACCTCTGACCGCAGAGTGTAAATCTCTGAACAATTTACCGCTGCCTCGTCGTAAATAGTCCATTTCCATCGTCATTAGCTTGTTATGATTAGCATTGGTAACATCCCATACCTCTGAACCGCAGAGTGTAAATCTCTGAACAATTTACCGCTGCCTCGTCGTAAATAGTCCATTTCCATCGTCATTAGTTTGTTATGATTAGCATTGGTAACATCCCATACCTCTGAACCGCAGAGTGTAAATCTCTGAACAATTTACCGCTGCCTCGTCGTAAATAGTCTATTTCCATCGTCATTAGTTTGTTATGATTAGAATTGGTAACATCCCATACCTCTGAACCGCAGAGTGTAAATCTCTGAACAATTTACCGCTGCCTCGTCGTAAATAGTCCATTTCCATCGTCATTAGTTTGTTATGATTAGCATTGGTAACATCCCATACCTCTGAACCGCAGAGTGTAAATCTCTGAACAATTTACCGCTGCCTCGTCGTAAATAGTCCATTTCCATCGTCATTAGTTTGTTATGATTAGCTTTGGTAACATCCCATACCTCTGAACCGCAGAGTGTAAATCTCTGAACAATTTACCGCTGCCTCGTCGTAAATAGTCCATTTCCATCGTCATTAGTTTGTTATGATTAGCATTGGTAACATCCCATACCTCTGACCGCAGAGTGTAAATCTCTGAACAATTTACCGCTGCCTCGTCGTAAATAGTCCATTTCCATCGTCATTAGTTTGTTATGATTAGCTTTGGTAACATCCCATACCTCTGACCGCAGAGTGTAAATCTCTGAACAATTTACCGCTGCCTCGTCGTAAATAGTCCATTTCCATCGTCATTAGTTTGTTATGATTAGCTTTGGTAACATCCCATACCTCTGACCGCAGAGTGTAAATCTCTGAACAATTTACCGCTGCCTCGTCGTAAATAGTCCATTTCCATCGTCATTAGTTTGTTATGATTAGCATTGGTAACATCCCATACCTCTGAACCGCAGAGTGTAAATCTCTGAACAATTTACCGCTGCCTCGTCGTAAATAGTCCATTTCCATCGTCATTAGTTTGTTATGATTAGCTTTGGTAACATCCCATACCTCTGACCGCAGAGTGTAAATCTCTGAACAATTTACCGCTGCCTCGTCGTAAATAGTCCATTTCCATCGTCATTAGTTTGTTATGATTAGCATTGGTAACATCCCATACCTCTGAACCGCAGAGTGTAAATCTCTGAACAATTTACCGCTGCCTCGTCGTAAATAGTCCATTTCCATCGTCATTAGTTTGTTATGATTAGCTTTGGTAACATCCCATACCTCTGACCGCAGAGTGTAAATCTCTGAACAATTTACCGCTGCCTCGTCGTAAATAGTCCATTTCCATCGTCATTAGTTTGTTATGATTAGCTTTGGTAACATCCCATACCTCTGACCGCAGAGTGTAAATCTCTGAACAATTTACCGCTGCCTCGTCGTAAATAGTCCATTTCCATCGTCATTAGTTTGTTATGATTAGCTTTGGTAACATCCCATACCTCTGACCGCAGAGTGTAAATCTCTGAACAATTTACCGCTGCCTCGTCGTAAATAGTCCATTTCCATCGTCATTAGTTTGTTATGATTAGCTTTGGTAACATCCCATACCTCTGACCGCAGAGTGTAAATCTCTGAACAATTTACCGCTGCCTCGTCGTAAATAGTCCATTTCCATCGTCATTAGTTTGTTATGATTAGCTTTGGTAACATCCCATACCTCTGACCGCAGAGTGTAAATCTCTGAACAATTTACCGCTGCCTCGTCGTAAATAGTCCATTTCCATCGTCATTAGTTTGTTATGATTAGCATTGGTAACATCCCATACCTCTGAACCGCAGAGTGTAAATCTCTGAACAATTTACCGCTGCCTCGTCGTAAATAGTCCATTTCCATCGTCATTAGTTTGTTATGATTAGCATTGGTAACATCCCATACCTCTGACCGCAGAGTGTAAATCTCTGAACAATTTACCGCTGCCTCGTCGTAAATAGTCCATTTCCATCGTCATTAGTTTGTTATGATTAGCATTGGTAACATCCCATACCTCTGACCGCAGAGTGTAAATCTCTGAACAATTTACCGCTGCCTCGTCGTAAATAGTCCATTTCCATCGTCATTAGTTTGTTATGATTAGCATTGGTAACATCCCATACCTCTGAACCGCAGAGTGTAAATCTCTGAACAATTTACCGCTGCCTCGTCGTAAATAGTCCATTTCCATCGTCATTAGTTTGTTATGATTAGCTTTGGTAACATCCCATACCTCTGACCGCAGAGTGTAAATCTCTGAACAATTTACCGCTGCCTCGTCGTAAATAGTCCATTTCCATCGTCATTAGTTTGTTATGATTAGCATTGGTAACATCCCATACCTCTGAACCGCAGAGTGTAAATCTCTGAACAATTTACCGCTGCCTCGTCGTAAATAGTCCATTTCCATCGTCATTAGTTTGTTATGATTAGCTTTGGTAACATCCCATACCTCTGACCGCAGAGTGTAAATCTCTGAACAATTTACCGCTGCCTCGTCGTAAATAGTCCATTTCCATCGTCATTAGTTTGTTATGATTAGCATTGGTAACATCCCATACCTCTGAACCGCAGAGTGTAAATCTCTGAACAATTTACCGCTGCCTCGTCGTAAATAGTCCATTTCCATCGTCATTAGTTTGTTATGATTAGCTTTGGTAACATCCCATACCTCTGACCGCAGAGTGTAAATCTCTGAACAATTTACCGCTGCCTCGTCGTAAATAGTCCATTTCCATCGTCATTAGTTTGTTATGATTAGCATTGGTAACATCCCATACCTCTGAACCGCAGAGTGTAAATCTCTGAACAATTTACCGCTGCCTCGTCGTAAATAGTCCATTTCCATCGTCATTAGTTTGTTATGATTAGCATTGGTAACATCCCATACCTCTGAACCGCAGAGTGTAAATCTCTGAACAATTTACCGCTGCCTCGTCGTAAATAGTCCATTTCCATCGTCATTAGTTTGTTATGATTAGCATTGGTAACATCCCATACCTCTGAACCGCAGAGTGTAAATCTCTGAACAATTTACCGCTGCCTCGTCGTAAATAGTCCATTTCCATCGTCATTAGTTTGTTATGATTAGCATTGGTAACATCCCATACCTCTGACCGCAGAGTGTAAATCTCTGAACAATTTACCGCTGCCTCGTCGTAAATAGTCCATTTCCATCGTCATTAGTTTGTTATGATTAGCATTGGTAACATCCCATACCTCTGACCGCAGAGTGTAAATCTCTGAACAATTTACCGCTGCCTCGTCGTAAATAGTCCATTTCCATCGTCATTAGTTTGTTATGATTAGCTTTGGTAACATCCCATACCTCTGACCGCAGAGTGTAAATCTCTGAACAATTTACCGCTGCCTCGTCGTAAATAGTCCATTTCCATCGTCATTAGTTTGTTATGATTAGCATTGGTAACATCCCATACCTCTGAACCGCAGAGTGTAAATCTCTGAACAATTTACCGCTGCCTCGTCGTAAATAGTCCATTTCCATCGTCATTAGTTTGTTATGATTAGCTTTGGTAACATCCCATACCTCTGAACCGCAGAGTGTAAATCTCTGAACAATTTACCGCTGCCTCGTCGTAAATAGTCCATTTCCATCGTCATTAGTTTGTTATGATTAGCTTTGGTAACATCCCATACCTCTGAACCGCAGAGTGTAAATCTCTGAACAATTTACCGCTGCCTCGTCGTAAATAGTCCATTTCCATCGTCATTAGTTTGTTATGATTAGCTTTGGTAACATCCCATACCTCTGAACCGCAGAGTGTAAATCTCTGAACAATTTACCGCTGCCTCGTCGTAAATAGTCCATTTCCATCGTCATTAGTTTGTTATGATTAGCTTTGGTAACATCCCATACCTCTGAACCGCAGAGTGTAAATCTCTGAACAATTTACCGCTGCCTCGTCGTAAATAGTCCATTTCCATCGTCATTAGTTTGTTATGATTAGCATTGGTAACATCCCATACCTCTGAACCGCAGAGTGTAAATCTCTGAACAATTTACCGCTGCCTCGTCGTAAATAGTCCATTTCCATCGTCATTAGTTTGTTATGATTAGCTTTGGTAACATCCCATACCTCTGAACCGCAGAGTGTAAATCTCTGAACAATTTACCGCTGCCTCGTCGTAAATAGTCCATTTCCATCGTCATTAGTTTGTTATGATTAGCGTAGGTAACATCCCATACCTCTGACCGCAGAGTGTAAATCTCTGAACAATTTACCGCTGCCTCGTCGTAAATAGTCCATTTCCATCGTCATTAGTTTGTTATGATTAGCATTGGTAACATCCCATACCTCTGAACCGCAGAGTGTAAATCTCTGAACAATTTACCGCTGCCTCGTCGTAAATAGTCCATTTCCATCGTCATTAGTTTGTTATGATTAGCGTAGGTAACATCCCATACCTCTGACCGCAGAGTGTAAATCTCTGAACAATTTACCGCTGCCTCGTCGTAAATAGTCCATTTCCATCGTCATTAGTTTGTTATGATTAGCACTGGTAACATCCCATACCTCTGAACCGCAGAGTGTAAATCTCTGAACAATTTACCGCTGCCTCGTCGTAAATAGTCCATTTCCATCGTCATTAGTTTGTTATGATTAGCATTGGTAACATCCCATACCTCTGACCGCAGAGTGTAAATCTCTGAACAATTTACCGCTGCCTCGTCGTAAATAGTCCATTTCCATCGTCATTAGTTTGTTATGATTAGCACTGGTAACATCCCATACCTCTGACCGCAGAGTGTAAATCTCTGAACAATTTACCGCTGCCTCGTCGTAAATAGTCCATTTCCATCGTCATTAGTTTGTTATGATTAGCATTGGTAACATCCCATACCTCTGACCGCAGAGTGTAAATCTCTGAACAATTTACCGCTGCCTCGTCGTAAATAGTCCATTTCCATCGTCATTAGTTTGTTATGATTAGCATTGGTAACATCCCATACCTCTGACCGCAGAGTGTAAATCTCTGAACAATTTACCGCTGCCTCGTCGTAAATAGTCCATTTCCATCGTCATTAGTTTGTTATGATTAGCACTGGTAACATCCCATACCTCTGACCGCAGAGTGTAAATCTCTGAACAATTTACCGCTGCCTCGTCGTAAATAGTCCATTTCCATCGTCATTAGTTTGTTATGATTAGCATTGGTAACATCCCATACCTCTGACCGCAGAGTGTAAATCTCTGAACAATTTACCGCTGCCTCGTCGTAAATAGTCCATTTCCATCGTCATTAGTTTGTTATGATTAGCATTGGTAACATCCCATACCTCTGACCGCAGAGTGTAAATCTCTGAACAATTTACCGCTGCCTCGTCGTAAATAGTCCATTTCCATCGTCATTAGTTTGTTATGATTAGCATTGGTAACATCCCATACCTCTGACCGCAGAGTGTAAATCTCTGAACAATTTACCGCTGCCTCGTCGTAAATAGTCCATTTCCATCGTCATTAGTTTGTTATGATTAGCATTGGTAACATCCCATACCTCTGACCGCAGAGTGTAAATCTCTGAACAATTTACCGCTGCCTCGTCGTAAATAGTCCATTTCCATCGTCATTAGTTTGTTATGATTAGCATTGGTAACATCCCATACCTCTGACCGCAGAGTGTAAATCTCTGAACAATTTACCGCTGCCTCGTCGTAAATAGTCCATTTCCATCGTCATTAGTTTGTTATGATTAGCATTGGTAACATCCCATACCTCTGACCGCAGAGTGTAAATCTCTGAACAATTTACCGCTGCCTCGTCGTAAATAGTCCATTTCCATCGTCATTAGTTTGTTATGATTAGCATTGGTAACATCCCATACCTCTGAACCGCAGAGTGTAAATCTCTGAACAATTTACCGCTGCCTCGTCGTAAATAGTCCATTTCCATCGTCATTAGTTTGTTATGATTAGCATTGGTAACATCCCATACCTCTGACCGCAGAGTGTAAATCTCTGAACAATTTACCGCTGCCTCGTCGTAAATAGTCCATTTCCATCGTCATTAGTTTGTTATGATTAGCATTGGTAACATCCCATACCTCTGACCGCAGAGTGTAAATCTCTGAACAATTTACCGCTGCCTCGTCGTAAATAGTCCATTTCCATCGTCATTAGTTTGTTATGATTAGCATTGGTAACATCCCATACCTCTGACCGCAGAGTGTAAATCTCTGAACAATTTACCGCTGCCTCGTCGTAAATAGTCCATTTCCATCGTCATTAGTTTGTTATGATTAGCATTGGTAACATCCCATACCTCTGACCGCAGAGTGTAAATCTCTGAACAATTTACCGCTGCCTCGTCGTAAATAGTCCATTTCCATCGTCATTAGTTTGTTATGATTAGCATTGGTAACATCCCATACCTCTGACCGCAGAGTGTAAATCTCTGAACAATTTACCGCTGCCTCGTCGTAAATAGTCCATTTCCATCGTCATTAGTTTGTTATGATTAGCATTGGTAACATCCCATACCTCTGACCGCAGAGTGTAAATCTCTGAACAATTTACCGCTGCCTCGTCGTAAATAGTCCATTTCCATCGTCATTAGTTTGTTATGATTAGCATTGGTAACATCCCATACCTCTGAACCGCAGAGTGTAAATCTCTGAACAATTTACCGCTGCCTCGTCGTAAATAGTCCATTTCCATCGTCATTAGTTTGTTATGATTAGCATTGGTAACATCCCATACCTCTGACCGCAGAGTGTAAATCTCTGAACAATTTACCGCTGTCTCGTCGTAAATAGTCCATTTCCATCGTCATTAGTTTGTTATGATTAGCATTGGTAACATCCCATACCTCTGAACCGCAGAGTGTAAATCTCTGAACAATTTACCGCTG
>JBAIZL010000266.1:0-72289 GCA_036971475.1 Prosapia bicincta | reverse complement strand
ATGATGTCTGCGAGCTAGTAAATACTATATCTTCGTTACTGGCAGTGTTACTACCACTGATATCCAGAAAGAAGAAGAAGTAGTTCGTAGAATGCCTCCTTAGGGAGGCTTTCTGCTTTTAAAGACCTTGTTTTAAGGCTTTATTTTCTATCCAAATTTATAAAAGATTACAGATATCAGAAAATATTTTTTCCTTTTTTTTAAAAATAAAATTTAACCATATAGAATCTGAATCAAAAATTCCACCAAAAAATCTGTAATGATCAGGTTCTTTCAATTTTTCTAAATCAAAAAAAGTTATCAACACTAATCATTTTAAATAGACATTTTTAAAGAAGTCTTCTTTTTACGTAGTACCGCAATATTACTTTTATCAATTCATGATATCTTTTTGTACTTTTTTTGCATTCAAAAAGTAACTTATTAATATGAAGAAGCAAAGTTCTGATTTTAAAGATAAATATGTCATTGATGTAATTAACAACATGTCATTAAATAATCTTCCGGATGAAGAGTGGAAATGCATTGAAGCTTTTGAGAACTATGCCGTTTCTAATTATGGAAGAATCAAAAGCCTTGAGCGATGGGTTACAGATCAAAGAGGAAGAAAACGTAAAGTTTCAGAACAAATTATGAAGTTACAATTCATGAAATTTTTCAATAAATATCTTAAACGTTATTTCTACAATATTACATGTCTGTTATCTTCAGAAGGAAAGAGATCACGAAGATCTGTTCCCCGGTTGGTATATTCTCATTTTATTGAAAGAATTGATAACAATGATGAATCCTATCTTATATCTTTTAAAGATAACAACAGATTTCATATCCATATGCGTAATCTGGAAAAGCTTTCAATTAGTGAAGAGCATTTTAAAAGAGTTCAAATGGATAGAGTTCAGAATCATAAAGCTATATTGAGTAAAGCAGTCAGTCAGTATACAGTTAGTGGTGAATTAATAGCAAACTTTGAGAATATTGAGGCAGCAAGCAAAAGTCTTCAGCTTACCTCCAGATATATATTGCATGTAATCAATAAAAAAAGGATGACTGCAGGAGGATTTAAATGGTTCCTAAAGGAACATATTCCAACTAAAGAGGATTTTATTCCAGGTAAAAAAAATAAGACGAAACAAATACTCAATGTATCGTTATGGAAAAAACTTGGAAAGCCTAAAATTGATATGAATAACCCACCAGCTTGTATGAATTTATCCCTTAAAAATCTTCCTGGAGAAAAGTGGCTACCAGTTCCTGGTCTTTCGGAACTGTTTTCTATTTCAAACAAAGGTAGAATTAAAAGACTAAACAGTTGGACTGCGGTAAAGAACAAAAGTTTCCTCAATGAAAAGATCATATCACTATTTTTGGACTCCCATTACAAAACTAGTTATTACTTATATGCCAATATTAGTAATAATGGCAAACGGGTCCAAATCAGACTTAATAAACTTCTTTATTACTGCTTTGTAAAAGAATTTGATCTTAAAGACCGGTCGCTGATTGTCATCAATAAAAGTAAACCTCAATGGAATATCGATATATCAAAGCTGGAATTGTGTTCTGCAGCTTTTTATCTGAATAATAGAAATATTAATAATTGATGTGTCTTATAAAGAAATACATTATTCTTAACTAAATTCAGTATGACTAATCAGGTATATAGAAGGGCTCTACTTGTAACTGCATTTCCCCGTATTCTACTGAGTATTGCCTTTTAAAGATTTTGAACATGGTAGTATTGTAGATCTCTAATAACTCATCATACATTTCATGACTGGAAAAGTCCAAATAATCACCCAATAAAAGATCTCTTTCACTATAAATTTCAATTGGATCTGCAAATATATCTTGATGCATATTGATATATAAGAAAAATTTAAATCTTCTTTCTAGATTTTCAGATCCAGTTTTTTTAGATGAGCTCATTTGAGATTATTTAATATTACTATCCATTTGTTCTGTTTCCACAACTTCTTTTAACTGAAAATTAACATTGTAAAGCATATTTACATAAAACTGGTAAGTTGTAAAATAAATTGTTGTTTCGGAAAAAGAAATTCTATCGATCAATCTTAAAATTGCTGTTTTTGTAGGCTTACAATTACATTTAACCTCTTTAAAAAACATTCTATACATAATTTCAAATGATTCTTTAATATCTTCATCTGAGAATTTTAAAATTAAGTCTTCTCTTGAAATTTTAATATACACAGGTTGGCAAAGGTCAAGACTTTCACAATAGAATGAATTTTCTAAACTTCTCTTAATTAAGAAAGTAATATCCTGCATTAATAAATTTAAGCTCTTTTCCATAAAATTTAGTAAATCTCTTATATAAAAATTACCACTATAATTTAATGTCCATCTTACTTTACTATTCTTTACCTATAGTTATCTCTTCTTTATACATGATAGAAGTTATCAAGTAGTCCTCTCAATGAGAATACCTAAAATTATACATAATGAGATAAGAATTATAACTTTTGAATCTTAACCTTCCTCATAATTTCTGATATACTGCTCTAACATTAGTTCTAAAGTGACAATTTTGTCTGCAATCAAACTACATTTTTTTAAATGTATATTTTGTAAAGACCTTTCATAAGTACTTTGATATTCGTCAGATTTCTTTGTAGTAATTACATTATCAATTTCTCTATATAACTCTCTTAATTCCTCTGGGAAAGCATTCTCAGAAGTCCACCATATTAGGCTTTTAATTAATCTTTCTTTTATATTTCCTTTGTCAACGGTTAAGATATATATGAGTTTATTAAGCCGTTCAAGAGTGTAGCTGTAATGTTCTAAAGCCATTTTTAAAGATAGTTTTAAATATTGTTGAGTGTAGGATTTTGATAAAATAAAAAGCTCTATCTTTATGATAGAGCCTTATATAAAAAATTTATTTTAAATTTTTTGAAATAGAACTGTCTAAACACTGATAATCCTGCCGAAGCTGTCCAAATTATACGGGTCCTATTCCATTTCAATTACAAATCTACACATTATTTATTAAACTTACAAATATCTAATGAGGGATTTTATCTATAGTGGTTATTTGGGTTTGTACCATTCTATTTAAATTTACACCTTCAGATGTAATTGACATAAATATTTGTCCGTCTGAAATCCTAAATTCTTCGCATTTCATTGCAGTAATAATTGTTATTTCGTATTTAGAATAATTTAAAAAATGTACTTCTATAACAATATTTAAAGGTTCTTCGGTTCCTCGAAAATCCTTGACAATTATTCTATGTTTAGTAGGATTTTCTTTTTTAAAAAAATTTATAAGATTAGATAGTCTCAAAATCATATAAAAATGAAAAATGTATTTTACACTATCTATTACAAGATTGATAACTGTTTTCAAATCTATACCTAATCTTTTTCCATTTTCATCTCCATTCACAGATCGCTTTTCATAATGCTTGTCAATCCAAATTTCAATTTCAAAATCAGAATATTTATGAATAAATTTTGCATTTGGTGAAGCGCAATTTTGAATAAAATCATCTATGCTCGTAGTATGAACAATTTCTGTTGTAGTTTCAGTTAATTGTTCTGGTTTTTTTATTCTTGGTCTTTTCCCCATTAGTAATTTTCAACTTGCAATTTTAAGAAAATTTAATATAGTTTAAAAATCGGAGCGTTAATAATCAGTTTTTTCTGGCTTATATTAAATTAACGGTCGGTTTACTGTACTAGGTATAATGTCAATTTGCTACTGCCTATAACTTCTTATTTAGTACATTTTTGTTGTACACAAAAACAAATTACATTATATTTACTACTAATGAGAAAAGTGTACATATGTTAATTGGATATGCCAGAGTCAGTAAGTTTGAGCAGAATATAGATTTACAAACTGATGCTTTAAAAAGTTTAGGAATTGAAAAAATTTATATTGATAAAGTTAGTGGTGTAAAATCAGAGAAGCCGCAACTTAATGAATTATTAAAGTATCTTCGTAAGGATGACACTTTAGTCGTATGGAGGTTAGATCGAATTGGAAGAACTACCGTTGGACTGATACAGTTTGTAACAGAACTAAATGAAAAAGGAATTCACTTTAAATCTATCACAGAAAACATCGATACTAAATCAACTAGTGGAAAATTAATCTTTCAAATATTTTGCGTTCTCGCAGAGCACGAAAGAAATGTTCTAATTGAAAGAACGAATGCAGGATTGAAGTCTGCAAGAGCAAGGGGTAAAAATGGAGGGAGACCAAAAGGATTGACTGAAAAATATAAAAATATTGTTCCTATGGTTAAAGCTTCATATAATAATAAGGAATTGCCGGTAGAAGAAATAATGAAAGCTTTCAATATTGGTAGTAAGACAACATTTTATAAAATTATTAAATCTTAATAAAAAATACGATAAATATGAATCAACAAAATCATGAAACAATAAATATTGAATTATCATCAAATGTTATATCTCTTTGGAAAGAAAATGATGAGTCCAAATATTCAGCATTAGCAAGAGAGCTAGAATATTCTGATGAATTAATTTCCTTTTTGTGTAGGTATCAAAAAGATAGATGGGTAGCGGAATCTATAGGTTATATCGAAATAACAAAAAATTCCGATGAATTACATATTAGCTATAATATAAATTTATTTAACGGTTGTAAAGATATGGATGAAGATGATATTGATGACATCGTTGTTAAATACAAAATCAATATAGAGACATGCGAAATTGAAATTACAGGGGAACCTGTTCCGGAAGAACGGACTACATTAAATGAATTTTAAATTTATAAATAATCTCAAAAAACGATCCTGACCTATTCTTTTCCTATATCATCAATTTCTTTGGTAATCTCTTGTTTTTCATCTTGATTATAGAAGATATCAAATAATCTTCCAATGAGAACTCCCAAAATTGTACATAATGAGAGAAGAATTTTTACTGTTGAATCTTGTATTAATTCAATGCGGAAGGATAATAAAGTTATTATTGTGGCAAATATTGCAAAAATTAAAATAATTAATAGAATTTTAATTTTACTCATTTCATTGTTTTATTAGATTAGTATTTTATATAAATAAGTAAAATTATGAAAATTAAATAATTATACTTTACGGTTTTCCGTATTTTGAAATTGCATTCTATCTATAAAAAAGGGAACTCATTTAAAAGTTCCCTGACAAATATTAATCCTGATCTTCAGCAATTGGCTCTGATTTAGGACTTAAAAAAATAATCCGATCTGCGACTATTTCAGTAATATACTTTTTAACACCTTCTTTATCGTCATATTCACGATATTGAATTTCACCAATTACATTAATCAGTTCACCCTTTTGTACATATTTCTGAGCTAATTCAGCCAATTTTCCATATGCAACGATTTGATGCCATTCTGTTTTTTGTTCCTTTGTTCCGTCTTGCTTTTTAATTGTTTTGTTGGTTGCTAAACTAAAATTAGATACTTGTCCCCCATTCTCAAAATTAGTTGTTTTAACTTCATTTCCGGTTCTTCCGATTAAGTCTACATAATTTTTCATAATATAAAATTTAAATTGTTGTTTTTATTGTTTTTGTTGTCTAATATACTATTTTTTTGATTTATCCAGCTTTTCTTTGAGTGCTTTCTGAAGATCTCCAGATTTGTTATTAATGAGATAGTCAACAGTTCCAACTACCATATAGTAGTTAGGTATCTCATCATTAAGAATCATTTCTACAGCTCGTTGATTTGCTTTCTCTCTTGCTGATTTATCTCCGTCGATTACTCCAAGTTTATAACCGAATATAAATTCAATTGTTAGGACAGCTACAGAGGCTAAAATGATTAAAATTGTTTGTTTCATAATATTATAATTATTAATTAGTTGTTATATTGTTTAAAGTGTTTTTAAATTGTGTTGTATGCTTTGGTCTCGAGGACACTTGACTTTTTCTGAAGTGGCAGGAGCCCTGGGTAAAAAGCATAAAATAAGTTTCGTTTTTGTTTGTTGCTTTTCCGATGATTTCAAAGAACTCCTGCTGTTTGCTTCGTACAACTGAGGTTTCGACTTTTCTATGCCAATGTCTCGTGAAATCTTTTGGGCTAAAAATTGGAGCGGAGAATCCGCCGGGAGCCGGGGTAGTTTTTTTGTGGTGGGTTTATTTTTTGCAAAAAAATGGATTCCCAAAAAAAATACAGGAAAGAAATTTTTAAGAAAAAAATATTTCAAATTTGCATCAGAAAATCGACAAGACCTCTGTTGAGCAAACTATGGTAAGTTCTTATCATCGGGGAAGTGATGGAACAAAAATGTCATACTTCAGCTTTTTACCCTGGGATCGCCAGACATTAAATATAAATTCCACTCAGCGGACAGGAACGTGATCCGCCCGGGGAACTTGCCCAGGAATCGGGTTCATGGCCAGCTGATAAAAATACTTCGTTAAGATGATTCCGGAACAAGGAGATATCGCACGGAATCGGTATGATTTAACGAATTAAAAGGCTATTCCACTTAACGAATTATATCAGCTGCAGATCTTTCTCCAGGTTCAAAAAATAATTCGTTAAAATAAAAGCTGCAGATCCTCCCGGACTAAAATTTAGCGAACCAAATTATTTGTAAAATATGATTATTTATAAAATACCCCTGACATAAATGATTTAATCTAAATAGATAAACTAATTAATAAGAAAATTTGGAAAATTAAAATGTAAAGTGTAACTTTACACTTTACTAAATAATATGATAGAGACAATTAAAGATAAAGGTTTAAAAAATTATTGGGAGAATGATGATGAAAGCAAAGTCCCCTCTGAAATGAGAAAGAAAGTCAGAATTATCATGGATTTATTAGACAGTGCAGAAGAAATTCCACAAGATTTTGAACCATTTAGGAATTTAAGAATTCATCCATTAAAGGGAAAAATGAAAGGCAGGTGGTCATTAGATGTCACAGGAAACTATAGAATTACATTTAGATTTGAAAATAAAAATGTATATGATGTTGATTTAGAAGATACACATTGAGTTATCTAAAATCATCATTTACCAAGTAAAATAATAGAAATCGTAGATTAGTAGAAATTGTAGAATTGTAGAATTGTAGAATTGTAAAGAAATGAAAAGAAGAATTAAACACAATACGCATCCAGGTGAAATCATTAGTGAAATGATTATTAAACCGAATAATTTAACTGTTGAAAAAACAGCTAGATTACTTCATGTTTCTCGTCCAAATTTATCAAATGTTGTAAATGGAAAAAGTGCGGTTAGTCCAACAATGGCGCTAAGACTAGCAAAGGTATTTGGAGGAAATGCAGCATTTTGGATTAGATTACAGTCAGCTTATGATCTTCGTAAAGCTGAACAAGAGTTTGAGGAAAAACATATTGAACTAGATAAGTTTGAATATGCTTAGAGATTAATATTAAAAAAAATTAAAAAGAGTGCATTATTATAGCACTCTTTTTTCATAATATAATATATGACAATCAAACTATATTTTTGGCCACATCAATATTAACTAACTGATATTTTAAATAATATGGGTTAGCAGTAATTTTCAATTGTGTTCTTGTTGCTGATTTGTACTCACTAGGCAACATAATTAAACTATCTGAGATACAAACTACAAATTCATTAAAAAAGAAATTACAATCTAAAAAACTTTTCTCAAAAATTATTTTGCCCTCAATATCTGTAGCTTCGATCATAAATTCATTGTTAGCTACTCTACTTAAAAGCCAATTTTGCAAAGGAGATCCTTTAAGATTTTCCTGGGCATCTGCAATAATTTTCAAAAACCAAAAACATTCTTCTTCTCCAGCAATTTCAAATATTCCGTCAGTTATCAAAAAACTATTTTGGAAATTGTAAAAAACCTCAGAAGAAACAAAATGATTATAATATTTATTAGCTGATTCAAATTGATTTTTCATATAGGTAAGTATTTAATTTTTTGTTTAATATTATTATGAATCAAACTTATAATTTAAAAGAAAAAATAGCCAAAATTTAACCCTGAAATTCTCCCTGAAATATATTAAGGGGCACCCTTAGTTCTGAAAATCAATGCAATTCGGAAATTAGTTTTCTTAATGTTTGGTTCATTTCCTCAATATTGCTTTTACTTTTTAAACCTGTTTTTTTATAGATAGAACTCAGATGAGTTGATAATGTTTTTTCTGAGATATTAAGGGTATCGCTTAGATCAGAATATTTCATATTTGGGTTATTTAGAATTAATAACAGAACTTCTTTTTCTCTTTTTGATAAAGAATTAATGGAAAATAAACTCTGAAGTTCCACTTTCCTTTTTCTAGAAAAAAAGTAATCTATAGATACTATTAGTAAAGCTGTTGAGTATACTGTATGTTCTATTAATTGATTATCTCCATATATTAAAATAACCATAGGAAATCCACAAAAAAAAGAAAAAGCTAATACTCCATTTATAGCATGCAACCTTAGAAAAGGTTGTTGTTCATTTAATATTGTATTAATTTTTTTGTTGACAATATAGAATAAAAATAAGAAGAGAAATACGAGAAATAAGGATAAAAATATTAACCGGCTTATATTTAATTCTTTCGTAACGATGTATGGTAAAATAAAAAAAGTGATGAATAGAAAAAGGGCTATCATGCCAATTCTTTCATTCATAATATTTTTAAAGAAAAAATTCAGTTGATACTCATTTTTAACAAAAATAAAAAAGTGATAAGCTACAATAAGACCTATCATCCAGGCAAAAATATTTTGTGACATGACATCAATCTTAAAATTATTATCTGGTAACAGCCCTTCTATAGTATTATATATTATACCATTCAACCATATAAAAACATATTTATATGTATATTGTCTTTCATTAGTTTTCCATACAAATATTAATTTAGCCAATCCGGCAAAGAACAAGATTGTAAATATGAGAATGTAAATAAAAGTACTGGGGTAAATTTGTGTCTTAAACATGTTTCATAAAATAAAGTGGATAATTAAGAACGTGATTCTCTTCAAAGATTTCAAATCCAGATTTTCGGTAAAATGTAACATTTTCCTTGGCTGTAGTTTCTAGGATAATCGTTTTTCCTTTATAATATTCTAAAGTTTCTCTCAATAATACAGTTCCAGTTCCTTTCCCTTGTTGTGAGGGCTTTGTCCCCATCAACCATAGGTGAACATAATCAGAACTGCTATGGTTCATTTTTAATACACTTTCTCTTTTTAGAACTTTCAAAATATTCGTAATTCCTATCACATTTATTGCTAACTGGATTTCTAAAAACAATCTTTTTATACTAAAATTCTTGCGATGAATGAATAGTATTACGGAATTCATTTCCTCATTAATAAATACTTTCCCAAACATCATGGCCATTCTGAACTGATATTTGAAAAGTCCTCTTAGTTTATTCTTCCTATTTTTCCCTTTTCCTACAATAAAATTGATTGAATTATCAATCATAATGTTTTCAAAGCTTTCAGTCAAAATTTCGACTATAATTTTTTCGTCTGTGTTATTGGCGTTAATCATATTTAAGTGGAATAATAACTCTGAAGTACATCTTATGCTATTGTTAATAAAAACTCTCTTCTATTGGTAAACAGAATATTTTACCTTTTTTTAAAATCTTCAAATAATCAAAATAGAAATCTACATTTAAATTTCCTTGTCTATATAATAATTTTCCATTTTCAAAAGAACATGTGAGGCTAAAATGATTGTCTTTTACTCTCTCTAATTCAAAAGTGAGAAGACGAGTATCAACTTTAGGTTCTTCTTCCAAAATTAATTGAATTAACCAAAAACAATTTTCATATGTTGCAATATCATAAACTCCTTCTGAAAGTTTTATACTCTTATTATAATCATGTAATCGCATGGGAGTTACATAAACATCATAAAGGGAATTAGCAGAGTTTTTTAATTTAGTATTCTTTTTGGTATTCATTATATTAGTTTTAATATGGTTATAATTAGTTTTTTTGATAACTACTATATATAAGGCATGGTTATGTAAAATTTGTTTTCTATCTTTGACAAATATAGTCTAAATTCAGACTAAAAATAACAATTATGGACAAAATTCCAACTATAAAAGACAGAATTTTTTTATTTCTTGAGAGAAAAAACATTAAAAAGGAGACTTTTTATAAGGAAACAGGAATGTCCAGCTCTAATTTTAAAGGAGCTGCATTGAAAAGCGATCTAGGTGTGGATAAGCTAACAAAAATTTTAAAGGTATACCCGGAACTTCAAAAAAATGAAAATTTAAACTGGCTGATAACGGGAAATGGAAGTTTAAATCTTACACATCAAAATTCTGTTCCTTTAAATTCTGACAAAGATTCTAATGAAAAGTTAGGAGATTTGCTTTCAAGTTTATATGCTCAATATAGCACACAAGATAAATCAATTCTATTTATTCAAAAACAAATAGAAAGGATAGAAAAGAAATACGATGAAGCAATTATTAAACAGAATAATTACCTGGAAGAGATCCTGTCTCAGACAAAATTAATTAATAAGTAATTAATTATTATTTACAATTATGGTTTCTGTTCCTCCAAGAAGTGTTTTGGTAGGTCTGCTCAAAACAAGATATCCCAGATCTTTAGCAAATAACTGAAGATCTTGCATATTATCAATAAACCCGTTATTGATTTCTTTTTTAACCAAATAAAATTTTTTCAGATATTCTTCTTCCGATAAAATATTTTCAGAATAATCCTCCCATAGCTTATCTGAAATAGCTACAAGAATTTTCATTCTTTCTCTGTGGCTACTCATTTTCTCTAATCTTATTGCGTTTAAATAGTATTGAAGAAAATCTGTCCAGGGTACTATTGTTAAATTTATCCAGTAAATGTAATTTCCGGTAATATTTGTCTAATTTGAAGACCAAAAAAACTATAATAATTAAAAGGCAGATTATTGCCATATCGGCTATTGCTGATACTTTATTTTGATTAAAGAATATAAATTTAATATAAGTGATCAGGTGAAAATAACCCGCAACTAATGCAGCGTAAAAGGTATATCTGTGAGCTCTGAATAGTCCTCCTAATGCCAATAAAATAAAACACGAAGATATAGATAGAAAATAGATTGATGAATCCAGGTCTAATCTTCTTTCTCCAGCATTATTTTCTAATTGTACATTAACATCAATAAAATAGCCAACTATATTATTTAGAAAGGGTAATATAGCAGAGATTATAACAAAAATCGAAGCAACTATTTCAATTGCTAATTTATTTCGGCCTATCCGGTTTTGTTGGATCGATTGTATCTTCTGGTGTTTCTGGTGAGACTGCGGCATTCTGTATATTATTTTCCTGTAGTGTTTTAGATTTTATTGTATCTTCAACTACTCTGGCTGATTCTTTTCTATTAACATTAATTTCCTTTTTTTCTACATTTCGATCTGCCGGTGAGTAAACTTCTTCATTTCTATCTGAACAAGCTGTTAAGATAGTTAGCAATAAAATTCCTGATAAAAATAACTTTGTCATTGTATTTATATTTTAAAATAACTTAAAGATAAGTCTAACAACTTAAATTTAGGTTACAAAAAATATGATAATAAATCAAATATTCACTTTTTTTACAAAAGTAGTTATTTTAAGTCACTATTTATTGAATTCAAATGTAATAATAATTATGTTTTTAATAGTATTTATCTTATAAAAAATTACGTTTTATTAAGTGATTTTAAAAAAAAGCTCCTACATTTTATTGTAGGAGCTCAGAATATTAAAGTTAGTTATAAAGAAAGAAATTCTTTTAAATTAAATTATGATATATAATCAATTTACATCATAACTCTTGAAATGTTTAAAATAGGTAATTTACACCAAGCTGGAAATTAGTATTTTTTGAAGAATCTCCAAAGTCATTTTTTAAAATTTTAGTTATGCCAGCAATATACCTGGCATTTACTCCTAAGTTAGGTGTAAATTTATATCCTAAACCTATCCCGGCACCAAAATTAAAGCTTTTCATACTATCTTTATTATCGGCCTTATATGTACTTCCATTAATATCTCCTTTCGCTTGAGCGCTTATAAGAAGCCCAAACTCGGGGCCAGCTTCCAGATAAAACTCAGGAGTGGCATTATATTGAAGCATTACAGGAACATTAATATAACCAAGGGTTTGTTTCATATTCCTCACCACATAAGTTGCCATTTCGTAATCGTCTTTTGCTTTTGCACCTTGCTGACTATAAATTACTTCTGGTTGTACACTGAATGCGTCTGATATAGGAACATTAACAAAAGCTCCGGCATAAAATCCAATTTTAGATTTAGAATCACCTCCCGTAAAGCTTGAAAGGTTCCCTCCTGCTTTAATTCCAAATTTGGGTCCGTCTGCAGTTTGAGCAAAAGAAATAGTTCCAATAACTATACTTAAGCTTAGTAATAGTTTTTTCATATAATATGTTTTAAAATTATTTTACTGATAGATGTTTATTTATAAAGAGCTACCCGTATTCACAGGTAACTCTTTATAGAATTAAAGAATTTTACGAATAATTATTTCATAAGTTTCTCCAGTTCTTTTTTTACTGAGGAAAGAACCATTATTTCTCCTTTGCTTTCTAAATCAACAATATTGGCTTTAGTCATAAGTTTACTGACGTACGGTTTAATAGTATTACTAAAAAGTTCTTTCAGTTTCTCAGTCCTGAGCTCATCAGACATGGGCTTATCAAAAGATAAAACATCATCCATTATTTGCTTACCAATATCTCCCATAGGACTTTTGATTAATTCTTTTGTAGGAGAATAATTTGTATCAAAAGAACCCTGTATGAAAATTTTTATATTTAGCATATAATAATCTCCATACTTTGATTTTTGTAATTCCAGAACTGCAATACATTCTGGACTTTCTTTATACCAACCACCAAAGGCTTGTAAAAAATCATTCTCTTTAGCAATTGAGCCAAATAAACTCTTAAATTCTTTACTGTTCATAAATTACTTTTTATAATAGGCTTCCAAAATCTTTTTCCATTCGATATCTTTCAATCTAGGGTTTGCTTTGATTGCTGCCGGAGACTGCAGTTCTTCTAAATACATTTGTAATTGCTTTTCTCCTGCTCTCAATTGCGTAGGATTTAGTGGCTTTAATTCATAAATTTTGCCATTATCAATATCCAGATAATCAATTCTTCTTCCACTAGGCAATCTGTATTCTTTATAACCTAAGCCCTGAGCTGCTTCTTCCGCTTTATATCCACTATGTAGTTCTCTTCCCAATTTCATGGTGGATTTCATATATTCCCCCTTAAATTTAACTGGAACTTCCGATTTGTAAATTGGAACAGGTATTTCATCGATATACTGTATACCAATAATTTCGTCGGCAATTGTTCTCTCAACATCTCCAACTATTAAAGTAGATATTTTGGGAACCGTTGAAGTTGTACCTACCGTCGTAATTTTTGGAGTATTATTTAAAGTCCATTGAGTTCTACCTGACTGAATTGGAGCTCCTTTAAGTATTGTTGCTGGTAGATCTCCTGTTTCAGGCGCTCGCGCATTCTTGATAATCTGCCCTATTGCTCCGGATGCAGCTCCTACAGCACCTCCTATAGCAGCACCTGATAAGCCACCCATGAGCGTTCCCTCTATCACATCTTCTCCAAACATTACTGCTGAAGCAAATCCGCTAATAGCTCCTGCAACTGCTCCTCCTGAAGCTCCCGAAATAGCCCCACCTAAAAGACCACTACTTATTCCATAGACTGATGCTGCACTAAGAGCAGCAGTTCCAACGGAAAAGCCCACTGCTCCGGTAAACGCCCCAACAGCAGCTCCCATTGCTATTTTTCCCC
This sequence comes from Prosapia bicincta, assembly GCA_036971475.1. NCBI lineage: Eukaryota > Metazoa > Arthropoda > Insecta > Hemiptera > Cercopidae > Prosapia > Prosapia bicincta. The sequence goes on along the minus strand of JBAIZL010000266.1, from coordinate 58,470 downwards.
ATGTAGCTCCCCAGTTCCAACTGAAAGGGTTATATGAACCATTAGCTTTTACTCCTGTGAAGTAACCGCCTGCGACTCCTCCTATTATTGCCGCTACAGCAATCCATGCAATCTCTCCATTAGGATCATTATACATTAGCGGGTTGTTCGCCACATACCCATACCTGTTATAGAATTGGGTATTAAATGGGTCCTGAATATTTTCATCTGAGTTCAGGAACCTTCTGAGAAGCGGATCATAAAGCCTTCCGTTCATGTGGATAATCCCCACTTCCATATAATGCTCATGACCTGTATAACCTCTGTCAATAAGTAATCCTCCGGTAACGCTTAAAAGTACATCAATACTCGCTTTACCTACAGCTAACTTAAGTTTTCCAATGCGAAGATGAGTTAGATTGCCCCATGCATCAAAGTGCCTTTGCTCAAGCATATTTCCAGCTTCATCACTAATGGCCAGGATGCTTCCGAGATAATCTTTATGCAAAAATTTAAAAGAGCCACTATTCTCATCAAAGTTCTTCAAAAATACAATATTGCTTTCATATGGTGTACCCCCAATATAAATTATATGTTTTTCTTTTCCATTGATATTGTTCTTAACAACTTCAAAACTTCCTTCTTCACTGAATAGTTTAGTGAATTCTCCATCGTCTTCCGGAGAAAACTGACCTTTATAAGTTGCCCTTTGTCTCATTCCACTTAAACCATACTGAAAGGCCACAGTTCCCTTTTCCCCAACAATATATACTGGGTCATTATTCTCATTATAAAGCACATTTTGTATAAGATCCTGATCATAATTCAGTACCCCATCACTGTTCAGTGTCATACCGGTAGCCTGATAGAGCTTATCAGCATTTTCATACTTGATGGTTCCCACCTGATCATTTTCCAGTATTCTTCCTTTAGCATCATAAATATTTCTATTGGTAAGAGGCTTAATTCCTGAAATTGGGTCTGTCCAGTTTACCAGGCGGTTGTTGTCGTCATAATCAAAGTATTCTGTATAAGAAGTGATTCCCGATTGTCTGTACTTAAGTTCATTTTTAATCGCATCAAAGGAGTAAGATATTTTAATGATATCTGGTTTAACTGAGGAAGAATGGTTAACATTTGTCAGAAAGCCATATGAATCATAAGCATTCACTATCTCTGCAGCACCAAGTTTAGATTTTACCACTAGTCCTTTTGCGTTGGTTTCTTTCAGTTCCCATAAAACTTTTCCAGAAGTTTTTTCCTTAACCTGGTAGAGCTCACCATTCCAGGCATTGTACAGATTTTCAATAGAAACATTAGTTGTTCCGGTAGATGTTTGTATTGTCTTTTCATAGGAACTTACTCTTCCCTTGCTGTCATAGACAACATTCTTGTGTGAAAAGTAGGCTTCAGGAGTTTCCTGGAAAGAAGCAATTGTCCGTCCTTGTGGATCATAATTTATGGTATACGAATATTTTTTCCCATTGGAGGTTCCTTCTTTTACAGTAAGTCTTCCCTTATTGTTATAGGAGAAATTTATCGCTTTATCAGTTTCGCTTCCAGTGGTGGACTTTTCATTCTGTAGGATAAGCTGCCCAAGACTGTTGTATTGAAACCTTTTTTCACCTTTTGGGCTTATTACTCTTGACAGAGCGCCCATATAACCAAGATATTGATATTCATAAACTCCGGTAGAAGGATCTTCTACCTTTATTTTATTTCCCCAGTCATCATACATCGTAGTAACAATATGCCCGGCATATTTGGCCATTGTCTGTTGACCAGCTCCATTATAAGAGAACTGCACTGTTCCTCCCTTATCGGAAGATGATAGTATATTCCCTAAAGCATCAAGTGTTCGGGAAGTTGTTCTACCATAATCCAGCTGACTGGTTTCTTTCACTGTTGTGGTCAGCCCAGATATGATAGTCTCTGTCTGTTTCCCGGTAAATGCTGTGAATTTTACCTTAGCCGGGAATACTGTATCATCATATACAAAGGTATCCCACTGGCTGACCCCCTGTCCGTCAAAATAAGGTTCAGATTCTTTGGTCTTTCTACCCAGGATATCGTATTGAATGTCTTTAGAGACATACTGCCCCTGTGCGAAAGCTTTTGAAGATGTTTTATATTCCTGTCCCAGCTTGTTAGTAAACACTTTTGCTACATTTCCATCAGGATCATTACGCGTAATGGTCTCATTGTATTGGTTGTCCTTTTCATATAAGTAAGTTGTGGTTCCAGTTAAGCTGGAAACAGAACTCATTAGTTTACCCCATACATCATAGCTGTTGGTGAGAGTATTTCCATTCGGATCTGTTTGGGTCAGGACTCGTCCCAGGCTGTTATAAGTGAACCCGGTTTCCAGTCCGAGATTATCCGTTTTTTTAATAATAAATCTTCCTGTCGGATCATACTCATCTTTCTGAATTTTTGAATTTCCGTCTAAACCTGAAATTGTCTTTTTACCAATGATATTCCCAAACCCGTCATAAGAATATTCTTCTGTTACTGACTGGGTTGCATTATTTCCCGGATAAAACTCGGTATTTTTTAAAAGGTTATTCTCATAAGTATAGGTGGTAAAAGTAGTCTTTACATCACCATATGCTTCTACCTTTTCATACTGATTTGTTGGTCTTCCAACATAATAATTACTTCCTGTTCCCCAAATATTATCTGTATAGTCGTACTCAGTGGTTGATACACCATAACCATTGTTCGTGTTGATCTCTATTTTGGATGGCAGATAATAATTCTCATAGGTTGTTACTTTCTGTACAAATTTTCCAGTTAAGAAATCTTTTGTTTTGACAAGCTTAGGAACAATAGCGGTAACAATTTTGGATTGATATCCGGAAGGTACTGAAGTAATTACCTGACCATTCAACAGTTTATCTGCTTTATAATCTACAGATTCGAAGCTAAGCAGCTGGTTATTATTCTCTGAAATATCTGCAGGAAAAATATTACTTTCATTATTAGTCCTGATACTCCATTCTTTTACCGGTGCTCCATCTAAATTTGGATCTATTTGTGATCCAGACCATATTTTAGTATTTTCAAAACCATCTGCATACCAGGAAGAACGGGCTATCTGCTGAAAACCTAATAATTTTTTTCCCTGAAGGTTTCCCACAAGGCCTCTGTAACGGAAATCCTGCTTTCTGCCTTCTTCTATAAGCTGGGATACCGCATATGCCTGATCTACCCTGGCCATAGCATAGTTAGGATAAATCTCTTTCTTTTCTTTTTTGTAGAAATCAGGAGTGGTTGTATTACCCGGAACTACTTCCAGATATTTTACAGATGTTGTCACCCCTCCCTGAGTAATAGAAGTCATTCTTGCCAATTCAGAAACAGGGGTAGGCCCTTTTATTTTCTTCAGAAACTGCTTCCAGTATAAAAAGACATTATAATAATTATTCCCGGACTTTATTGAATTGGTAATAGGAGTAAAGAGGGTAAGATCAAGCAGATCCTGAATCTGGTACTCCGGACTCTGGAAAGACCAGTTGGGAGTAAAATTTGGAGTTCCATTAACGTCAGCCCCATTAGCCATTTTTGCACTTACAACATATCCAAAGTTCCTGTAATTGGTATTGAACATGTTGATCTGGTTATAGGAAAATACCTGGACAATATCAGATTTCCCATCCTTATTCATGTCGGTGACTGAAAAGAAATATTGTTTCGCAAATTTGGCATAATTACCTGTCATTTCTTTCTGGAACTTTCTGTAGGTGAAAAATTCCTGTTTTAGGAAAGGACTAAACCCTTTATCAGTTCCCATGTAAAACCTCCAGTCGTCAGGTTTTCCTATAGCATAATCAGTAATAGGAATTGCAAAGTCAAGTTTTCCGTCCCCATTGTAATCACCATATAAGACAGGAAATTCAGGATCTTTGGTTTCCAGCAGTGTCCCGGAAAATCTTATTTTCTGTATGTTTTGGCCGGCACTGTTTTTTACAAATTCAAAAACGGTATACTGTGAATCAGCTACACTGATAACTTCTACTTTTCCGTCTCCGTCAATATCCAAATATTTCCGGTCTTTATAACCGTTTTCATTAATTCCGGTATCAAGCAGCAATCCAATTAAAGGAGTAGACGGGTTTTTAAGGTCTACGATACCTTTTACATTAAACCCTGTAGGGGCACCATCATCAAGAAAAGCATCTGGTATACCATCCCCATTAAAATCACCTACTTCAAGAATTAAATTTTCACCTTGTCCATTAAAAACAGTATTTCCCAGACTTTTATCGAATACTTTTACAAAATCATTGTTCCTAAAAATATATCCATAAATTCTACTGTCTTTATACTCAACAATTCCATTCCCGTTATATACTTGGCCTTCTTCGTCTAATAGTGTACTGACTACTTTAGCATTACCAGCAAAAGTTTTACCTGTAGAAACTGTTGTAAATGTTTCGTTAAAAGCCCCCAGCTTCACTGTACCATTATTCAAGAGAAAGTCCAAATAAGAGTCTCCATTAAAATCTGCTACCAATTTAACATCATTAAAAGGTTCAGGCTCTGCCGTATATTCTGCATAGGAAGAATTGACCATACCCGGATAAGTGAAAGTAACCGGATTGGAAGGCTCGTTATTAGCATTATATTCAGTGATCTTCCCGACAAACTGGTAATTGGTTCCATTGCCTGTATACTCTATACTGTATCGCTTAAACTGATTGTTATTGGTTAGTACCTTTATCTCTGAAAGAATCTTATTTTGGTAAGATTTAAGGCCCTGTACATATGATTCCTCTTTTAGGTCTCTGTCATTATAAGTGAACTGGATGGTGTTCATATGAGGGGTATTCAGATCCATATTCCCACCCCAGCTTATGCTGCTTATCATGGCAGTACGGGTTCCCTGGACATAACTGTAAGAAATGTAATTTCCCTGTGGATCTTTCCATTCGCTTATATTATATTCATTGGGTATTCTGGAAACTGGATTACGGCCATACCATGCCTGAGAACCATCCTCAAAAGTTACTTCCCAATATTCCGGCCCATACCATCCGGCTGCGGCTCCAATTGATTTAAATTTGGTGTTGGAATATTTCTCTGTTACATATTCAGCACCGTCTTTGCCATATACACCTGATTTCAGTACCAGTCTTTTACCATTAAAGCTGTAATAATCAGAGAAGTCCATCTGAACTCCCTTTACCTCTCCTTCATTCTCAATGTTCTTCCCTATTCTGCTGATAGTGGTTATTCCTGAAATACTCCATCCATATCCGGCAATACCGTTCCCTGTCTCACTGTTGTACACTAGACCTACCTGAGGTGAAACTGTTTTAATACCGGGAGGCAAGTCCAGAGGCAAAGAAAACTGTAGCTGTCCAGCTCTGTTGACTTCAATATTTCCCTTAGTATCATGAAAATACTGAGAATAGCAGAAAATTGAAGTGAAAGATAATAGCAACGCTGAAAATATCTGTATTTTCTTATGAATGTATTTTTTCATTGCCATTATCTTTTAGTGATGTTTTTACTGAATATTCTTCCGTCTTTCAGGGTAAAGCGCAATATGTATACGCCCCAATCATAACCAGTCATATTGATTTTCAACTGCCTGTTAAGTCCTGGGATATTCTTCTGCTGAAATTTCCAGTGTACTGTACTATGTTGATATAGGGAAACTGATTCTATCAGCGTGTCCGTTTGTTCCGTCCAGTCAATGGTTAAGATGTCATTTACCGGAACCGGGTACAACCGCACCTGCTTCCAGAAGTCTTTCTCATTTAACACCTGGGTTGTAGTAGACGGAGCTGCTTTACGCTGTGTAGCTGTTTTGGCAAAATTATCAGGACCCCGATACCGCTGACTGCCAGCTTCATCATATTTAAAATAAACCTCGGTTTGTTGGGCATAGGACATGCCTATCCCTGTACATAATAATAATGCACATAAATAAAATTTCTTCATTGTTAGTTTCTATAAGAATTAAAAATTAGTATTTATTCCAATGAGGAATTATCCCGATTAATGTGGGATTACATGGCAGGATTATCCTGACAGAGAGAAAGTCTTCATACATTTTGTTTTTAGAGTGTAACAATATAACCCTACTAAAAAGTAGGATATCGCAATACAATAGTCTATATGGACACTTAGGCAAAAAGCCCTACACAAAGAATTAGAAGTAAATGCCGTAATTTTTGTGCATATAAGAAATTAAGTAGGGAACATAATTTCTTTTTTCTCACTTGTTAATACATGCTAACTTACACATTTATAACTAATTCACAAACAGTAAAATCACGGTGTTCTGTACTGGGTTTTTACGGATTAATCAGATATAACTATTTGAACTTACAGTTTTCTTTTATTTTAAAATTTCTTAGAAAATAATTTTTTAAAATATATACATAAAAGAATAAAAAAAGATGGTTGTTATAGCCTAAAATTAGGAACGAGATTTTTTCGGATGTTATAATCCCTTACAAGCAGCCATCATATTTTGAAGTGAGAGATATCTTGGAGCAGATCAAACAGCTATTGGATATAATAGTGAAGTAATTGAGGTGGTAACTCTTATTGTTGAATTAAGAAAAAAGAAGAATGAGTAGTAGATCTACTCTTTTGTATATAATGATAAAATAGATCAGCAAAACATGATACAGAATATGATAGAAACATAAGAAATAAAAGGTAATAGGATATTAGTGTTATAGAACTTTAATTTAAAAATTAATGCTTTTGGATCATATTGAAAGGTTTTGTAACTTCGTATCGAAGACAAAGTCTCTCGTACTACGAGGGGCTTTTTTTTGTGCCATATCTTAAGATTTTTTTGTGTAACAGAAGATAGATTGACAATATTTTATCTTTATAAGTAGAGGATGATATTATTTGCGTCACAACATTATTAAAAATCATGAATTACGTTGTAGATCCTTTATTCATTGTATTTGTAAAGAAGTATAAAAATGTGTCTATTCTGGAGAAGTGAAAATTTTTTCTATTTGTTCTGGAAGAAATTTAGCAAACCGGAAAAAGCCCTGATGTGATATTATTTTTGGAGAAGCCTTTTTTTGGAAGCAAAACCCAGAGCAATGAAATTTTTAAAAAGTTTTACTAAAAAAGTGATCTTTTGAGTAAAACCTGAATATTTATAATAAAGAAAAACAAATTAATTTTTTTACATATGATTAGTACATTTAGTATTGTAGTAGTAATAGGACTTTTTGTCTTATTCACAGTAGGAATTCTCGCGAAGAGAAAATTTAAAGGATTTATTGAGTATGAATCGTTTAAAATGGGAATCGAGGCGGAAGATTAGCCGGTTCATTATTAAACCAGGTAAGATGTCTTACCTGGTTTTTTTTAAATCTCTATTTTTAGTGGTTGAAAATATATTAAATAGGAACTGTCTTTAATCATTTCTAAATAGGGCCTCAAATACCACCTTATCATCAATTGTTGCACCTCTTGGATTATTTTCAATCCATTTCTTTAGGTTAGGCTCAGTTCTGCCATTATTTCTTGTATTAAGGTCCCTGCAGATAAATTCTATATGCTGTTGAAATCCTATAATAGTTTTTAAGTCTTCATAAGAGCAAAAGTATTTATAGTTTTCTTCCCAGTCTCTTGTAGCGCGAACTCCTGTACTGAATCCCTGATCTGCAGTTTCAATAATTAGTCCAGAATTTTTTGAAAAATTTTTAAGCTCCTGAAAGGTCTCTAATACGTACTTACTACATATTAAATAGGTAGGAATTCCGCAAAATTGGAAATGTTGTTTTTTTCTCCAGGCATTAAAAAGAAATTCTTTGATATGAGGAGCCTGATCAATAGGAAATGTTTCAGCATAAAAGCAATTACTGAAGTGATCCCGGATCACAAAATTGACAATGTGTCTTTTATTGGTTTTACTATAATTTTTCCAGTTGATATCAAATTTTTTTTGCTGGTATTTGATTTCTCCGTTTTTAAGTAAGTAATAATTCTTAGAAATATAAAAGCTGAGCTGGTGAATCTGATTTGGATAGTCGGATTTGTATGAATGCATTTTATTTTTAAAATTATATAATTCCTTTTGGTTTTCAAAATAGTTAACCGCTAGTTGCTCATTGATTCTAAATTTTCCCGTCATTACAATATTAAAAAATATACACAAAAAAGGGGCAAAAAAATGGTGACATTTTAATGTAACAAACCTTTTCAAAGCCAGTTCATACCTTGCAGAGCAGACGATATCTAACAAATTTATCTATACCAAAAAGTGCGTCACAACTTTATTGAAAATCATAAAATATCTTGTAAAACCTTTATTCATGGCGTTTGTAGAGAATTGAAAAAGTATGTCCTTTCGGAAGAACTGAAATTTTTTTCTATTTGTTCCAGAAGAAATTTAGCAAAACGGCAAAGGTCTTCATGTGAGATTATATTTGATGACAGATTATTAATGAAGGTATTGCCTGTAGCATGAATAAATAAAAAAAGTTTCTTCAAAAAAGATTTTTCAGTAAGAATTAAATATTTATAAAAGAGAAATGATTGATAAAATTTTAAATCAAAATATTATGTTAGAAATTATCTTAGTGATCCTCATTGTAGGAGTTTTAGTCCTATTCGGTATAGGACTTTTTAAAAAGAAAAAATTTAAAGGTTACCTTAAAATTTTTAATTTATTTGAAGGGGGATTCGAATCTGAAGATTAAATATTCTTATGTGTCAGGTGGTGGTAACTCCTGACACATTCCTCCTTTGAAATGTAAGCTTTGAAGTAAAAATTATATGCGTCAACTTCTGTCGTGTAAAGGATATTGCTTTGTTGGGAAAAAATTTAACATCATGTGGTATTCACAATATATTAAAATGTACTTAATTTTGTTCTATGTATGCGCTAGTTGACTGTAATAATTTCTATGCTTCTTGTGAAAGAGCATTCAATCCCTTATTGAATGGAAAGCCTGTTGTAGTACTTTCTAACAATGATGGATGTGCAATTGCACGTAGTAATGAAGCGAAAGATCTTGGTATTCCTATGGGCGCTCCTGCATTTGAATATGAAAAATTATTTAAGGATAATAATGTACAGGTATTTTCTACCAATTTTCCATTATATGGTGATCTGAGCAATAGAGTAATGAAAATTTTATCAGAATTTACTCCTGAAATAGAGGTTTATTCTATTGATGAAATTTTCTTAAAATTCAAAGGTTTTGAAAAGTATGATCTCCAGGAATATGGATATCGCATGAAAGATAAGGTTGCAGATTATACTAGAATTCCAGTCTCCATCGGTTATGCACCAACAAAAGCACTGGCCAAAGTGGCCAATAGAATTGCTAAAAAATTCCCGAATGAATGTAAGGGTGTATACATTATAGATACAGAACAAAAAAGAATAAAAGCCTTAAAATGGTTAAAGATAGAAGACGTTTGGGGAATTGGTAGGCAATATGCAAATAAATTAAAAGCCATCGGAATATCTAATGCCTATCAATTTACAGAGCAATCAGATTATTTTGTTCAAAAAGAAATGAGCATTGTTGGTCTTAGACTTAAAAGAGAGCTAGAGGGCAAAGAATACCTGGAACTGGAACAAAAGAAAAGAAAAAAGGGTATTGCAACAACCAGAAGCTTTGATAAAAATTTTCTTGAATATTATGATCTGCAGGAAAGAGTATCTACATTTGCGACAAGGTGTGCAGAGAAGTTAAGAAAAGAAAAATCATACTGTTCTGTAGTAACAGTTTTCATTCATACTAATTTCTTTCGACAAGATCTTCCGCAATATAGTAAATCAATAAAACTAAAACTTCCGCAGCCAAGTAATTCAAATATCACCTTAAGTCAATATGCTAAAAAAGCATTAAGTGTAATATATAGATCCGGTTATGCTTATAAAAAAGCAGGTGTAATTGTTGAAGGAATTTCACCGGAGCCCTTCAGACAGTACTCACTATTTGAAAGCTTGAATGAGAATGAAAAACATAAAAATTTAATGAAAACTATTGATTTCCTTAACAAATCTCTACCAAATCCAATTGTTAAATTGGGTTCCCAGGACTTTGGTAGAAGGGAAAAAATGAAACAAGAAAAACTTTCACCAAGATTTACAACTAATTGGTCAGAATTACTAGAAATAGAATGAAGCTTATCCAATTAAATAATATTCAATTTGAAGATATCGATATCCTCAAATTAAATCCTGAAAGCCCCAGAATATTTGGAAGGCTTTACAGTAGTATTGAAAACGGATTCCCCTCTCCCGCTGAAGATTTTGAAGGAGAATATTTAAGTCTGGATGAACGCTATCTTAGTAAACCGGAAAGCACCTATTTTGCAAGGGCGAAAGGTATATCCAATTTTCCCACAATTCACGAAGGAGATATATTAATTATACGCGCTGACCTTCCCGTTAATGATGGTGATTTATGTGTTTTTTCTTTTAATAATTCAAGGTTTACAACAAAACGTTTAGATCAAAAAAACAAGAAATTTGTGCCGGATAATTCAGATTTCCCAGAGATTTTAGTTTCGGAAGACGATACTGTAATTGTTATGGGTAGGGTTTTTGCAATAATAAGAGAAGATCTCACCAAAAAAATATTTTAATATGTGTTACAATTTTAATAATAAAGCAGTTGACTTAAAAAAAGCAACTTCAGATTTTAATGCTGAAGAAGTAGGTCATAATTTTGAACTTAAAGGCAATATCACCGCATTTTCAAAACCTACTGTTCCTGAAATACCTACGATAGTAAATCATAATGGAATTGTACTTATGAATACTTTTTGGGGAACTATTAAAAATCCGGATGCAGCTACAAAAGGTAAAAATCTTCAGTCTGAAAAAACATATACTTTCTATAAAAAAATAAATAATAACAGATGCCTAATCCCGGCCAGCTCATATTATGAACATAAAACTGTGTACAAAGAAGGAAAAAAGACTCCATTAAAGGTAAAGCATGAAATGTTTTGGAAGGATAAACTGCAATTTTATATAGCCGGTTTCTATGACATATATCCGGATGGAAATATAGGATTCGGATTAGTAACTACTCTACCAAATCCTGTTCAAGCTGAAATACACGATCGTATGATAATAACCTTGGATGTAAAGAAAGGAATAGATTTTCTCAATCATAAACCTATTGAAGAATTTCAATTTCCCATATATTCTCCTGATTTAGAATATGTTAATCTTGAACCTGAAAAATTATAATTTCAAAAAATGAGCCTAAACGAAATTACAATGTGGCTACTAGGTGAGTATGTCGCTGATGATCCTGAGGATTTTGAAAGTTTATATAATGATAGTATGGAATTGATCAGAGGTTCTGCTGTCGAAAAAAATATTGAATTTGATGATTATTACTTATCAAGATGGAAAACTGCAGCTGATAATATCTTGAATTTTGACGAAAAATATTTTTCTGATAATGAAAAAGAGATTTATATGTATTTCTTTCAGCTCAGATTGACCAGGACATCTATAATTATCTTGAATATATATGGCATATCATTTATGATGAAAAATTAACTATGAATTTAATAGAAAATAAAGCTAAAATTCTAATTGATAAAGGAGTTAAGTTTTAATTTTTGGAATTAAATTATTTATTATTTTTCTTTGTTTTTATTAACATTTTCGCAAAATAGATTAAAAATTTTTTTACTTTCTTTTTTGTTTCAATCGGGTAATTATTCTCTATAAAATTACTTTCTAGTATAATATTGCATGCAATTCTACGAAGATCGTGCCTTGGAATTAATGGATTTAGTTTAATATCCATTAAATGTTTTTTCCGAGCCATGTTATCTGGTAGATTATCTAATTCTTTAATTAGCTGGTAATACTCTTTCATAACAAACAAACAAATATATACAAAACAACTTAAACAACAATAACAACTATATTTTTTCCTTTTTTTTTTTTTTTTTTCTCTTTAATCAGAAAAAATATCGATAGATGTTTTTTCCGACTATAAAAAGCTTTGTCCGAGAGGACAAACTATAAGCAGGTGAGCCATAGGCGAACTCCTTTTGTTATCCATAATACTCGACCAAAGGTATTATTATTAATAAAAAGATTATTTTATTAATAATCTATTATATTATTAGAAGGCCGCGAAAAAATCTTTAAAATGCTTTATAATGGATGTTTAGAAAAGCCCGCCGGGAATTCCAGTGGGGGTATTAGGGAAATCCGGTGGGGGTAACAAAGAAATGAAGTGGGGGTATTAAGGAAAATGACTGGGGGTAATTGGGAAAAATACTGGGGGTAACAGAGAAATCCGGTGGGGGTATTTCTGTTAGGAACTTTTAGTGGGGGTAATATAACTGGAACATTTGGTGGGGGTAATATAATTAGGAACATACACTGGGGGTATTATAGTTTTAACTCTATGCATTTATCTACAAACCACTTTAAATAATCATCACCTATTACATCTGCCTTTAATCTGCTTTTAGTGATGACATTAATTTTCTCATATCCATGCTCTTCAAATTTAGCTTTGATATAAACTAAATGCTTATCAGTCAATTTACGTTTCTTCTTAATGTATTTTAAGGCATTACTGGCTTTATACTCATCATTTGATGGATATTCAGTGAAAACAGTATTCTTTGTTTCATATAATGAAAAGTTAATGCTGTCTTCCAGGATAGCAAAACCGAATGAAATGTTTCCGATCTCATTGAGCTTTTTCTTAATTGAGGATAAAAAGACATCTAGTTTTGACTTTTTATTATAATGCTCAGCAAGTGCTAATTCAGCAACAAATTTTTTAATTTTTATATTACCCCCATTCATTTTCCCAAACTTCTTTTTAATGTATAAGTACACATTAAGAGGCATTGGAGACGAAGAAGAAAATAATATACTGCGATAAACTTTTGAATATCCATCAATATTATTCAAAAGCATATTGGCCGTTGGCTTGGTAATATAAAACCTTATATAGTTATCTCCCTTATTATAAATCGGAAGCTCAATAAAATTTGCAACCAAGTATTCATTCCCGGTATTTGATTTAACACGATGATTCCCCAGTGTTTTTAATACCTGGAGCTGTTCATCGAAAACACTATTATCTTTTACTTTAATATTACCGTTATCATTTAATGCCTTCGTAGGAATTATCATTTGAAACATATTAAAGTTCTCTGCAAAATAATTTTCTTCTATAATTGCTAATTTTTTCCCAGATTCTAAAACTCTTCTCTTATCAATTTCTTCCTGTTTAATATCAGCTAATGAAAGAAAACGCCCATCCTGAATCATCAGATCATTTGAAATAATTTCTTTGGTTTCATTGACTGATATTTTATGAACTTGGATATTCTTAAGCATTTCCATAACAACATAAATAATCCTGTGTCCAAAAATATTAATCTTTTTGAGCTGCTCGGTTCCTCCTAAAAAGTCAATCAATTCATTCGGATAAAGAGTAAATAACTGTGGTTCGTGCTCATCAAATGTTTTGGTAACATTTGCAGAACTTGTACTATTTTTCTTTTTCATATTTTCTTCCTGTTTTACTTATTTTGGAATGGCTTATAATTAAAATTGGTTATTGGATTATCTTTATCAAAGATTGCATAATAGCTATCAGGATTTGAAAAATAATCTTGCTTTTTAATATAACTTTTAATCCACAGCCATTCTTTGCCTTTATTTGACAAATAATCCGCCAGTTTAGAGGGATTCCAAGTTTTATTATACCAAACTGTTTTTTTGGCTACAGTATCATAAACTACACAAAAAAAGCCTTGGCTTTCTCTTGTTTTCATAGTGTTTGTAATATTAAATATATTTTGTATATTTGATCTAGGAAAAAACATCTTTATTGATGTTAGGGGCTCTAGGTAATTAGGGTCTCTTTTTTTATCCCTGAACTTTCATTTTGTATTTCTTTTCTAGTTGTTCAACTACTAAAACAAAGAATTCTTCTTTTGTAAATCGTCCCCCTCCTTTTTGTCTCTCATAAATGAAGTTATAAATATATTCCCTGTCAGATTCACTAATTAAGAAAGAAGTATTGACTTTAACTACACCTTCTGCAGCAGTTGATTTTCTTCCCCTTTTAGTTGGGTTCCCAATTTCTTCAGGACGTTGTTTAACCGGTGAAATTACGCTTAGAAGCTGAATACCCTCTCTAACTGCTGAACTTTCATTAAAATGATAGTTCTCTACACTTTCATTGATCTTTTTCAAAACAAGTTCTTTAATGAACAACACTAAATTTCTATCCAGGGTAAACGAAAAAGGAATATTATTTTCAGTAGAAAATTCAATATTTTTTTCATTTACTGTTTTTTGTAAATCTTCTCCTGCAGATTGTAGATTGCTTAATCCTCTACTTCTTGGTCTTTTATCTATTTTTTTATTCATTATTATTTAATTTTGCTTAGAATTTCTCCAGTTAATTTACGATAGTCCATAGATACAGGATTATGTGGCTTCAAAAATACAGCCGATTCACCTTCTCTTAAACTGGTTCTTATAAATTTATTTTTTCTTACATAGTTTAAAAATAGAAGATCTTTTATTTGGCTTTCAGATAATTCTTTGTAAGCCTCTTTAAAATCAACCGTTTGTTCCTCTACTTTTGTAAAGAAGAAGCCCAGATATTCAGCTTTTAAACCTTTGGTAGATCTCAATTTATTTATTGCTATTATAAGCTTTGTAAGGCCATCAAGAGAAAATTCATCGCATTCAACAGGGCAAATTATATAGTCAGAAGCATATAAAGCAATTTCTCCAAAACTCAATTCCTTATCTTTAATAACCTGAGGCGGGCAGTCTATCAGGATATAGTCAAAATCATTTTCAACTTTTTTAATCGCTTTTTTAAGTATGTCCTTATTTTTAGGAGTTACAAGTTCTAAACTACCTGATATAACATAAACGTTATCACCTTTTCCCCTCCTGCTATATATAGGATCTTCCGATGAATTGATAAAGTCTACAATGGTATACTGAATATCAGGATCTGCAGCATATCCAACTAAGGATGCATTTGCCTGAGCATCTACATCCAATACAAGAGTTTTGTATCCCATTTCAGCGAGAGCACCAGAAATATTAATGGTACTTACAGTTTTACCTACGCCCCCTTTTTGTGTAAATATTGAAATTATTTTCGCTTTCATTTTATAATATTTTTTAGTTCGTTAAGTTCGTTCCGGAACCAGCTGATGTCATCAAGATCCTGGAACGAATAACGAATTATTTTATTTACTTAATTTGGTTAATCTTTATTTTTTCGCAATTCTTCGTGTTTCTTCAAATGTTTTTGGATAAGGTCGTGATTTTCCCTTTTTGTCTTAATTTCATTAGGGTATTTAGTTGTAAAAAGATAGTCGATAAGCATGGGTCTATGGGTATTATCGATATTAAGTAAAACTTCAACTATTGCTGTTGTTGGTTCAGTTCCAGCCTGAATTTTACCTTGCAGCCTATTATAATAATAATCCCACCCTAAGCGAGAATCCTTAAACGCTATTTCAAAATCTTCTTTAGTCCAGTTATAACAGAATAAAAGAATAAAATGCATGATTTCATCAGCTGTTAAATCTTCAATTTTCATTTTAAATATATTTTAGTTATTGGTTATTTATCACAAAAACAAATATAATATAAATATTAATTAGTAGTTATATTTCTTTAGCCTTTCTTTTGGCTTCTTCAATCTCATCATTATTCCAGTCAGCATTTGCTAACTTACTAAATTCAAATTCAGCAGTTCTAATTTCATTTTGAACTTTGAGCAGATCTCTTTTAAGTTGTTCTTCTCTCAACATTAACCTTTCAATTTCATCTGATTTGTATTTAATCGGAGAACCTGCCCAGGGTAAATACTTTCCATAATGTTTCATATTATAATTTGTTGGTTATACAAATATACATTATATATATTAATTAGTAGTTATATTTTTTAAGAATTTTGAATATACATAGTCAAAAAAATTAAAAGGAAAATCAATAATAGTGCAGCTACTGGGTGTAGTTCATTAGTGTTCTGTTTAGTCGTGTTCTTCATAAGATATGATTTTAATTAATATTATATTTAAAAAGCCCTAATTAAAGGGCTCTAACATTATAAAGATTCCAGGTATTTTTTTGCTTTTTTTGATTCGATAAAAGCTTTTCTTATCGCTGTTTCCAGGTCCTGACTATTATGATCTGACCAGCTTTTAAGGTAGCGAACTGAATTTACAAACTCATTCACAATACCGAACTGTAAGCAATTAAGCATTGCACCCATTTCTGCAATAAGCTCTTCAAAAGAATAACTTTCTTTGTCCTTGTGACCTTTCATAACTCTGTTAAGTCGTTGAGCATTGCCCGTCCAGTGTATAATTTCGTGAAATAATACAGAGTAAAATTTTGATGTGCTGATAAAATATTTTCTTTCTGGCATAAAAACGTAATCCATAGCAGGCGAATAATACGCTATTGTTCCGTTTCCGAACCTTAGATCCAGGTCACCATTCAAGATAATATTTGAAATAAATTTTTCACAGTTTTGAAGTTCTTCAACTTCGTTTTCTTCCGGAAGATCATCTAACATATCTAAATTAATATCTGTAAGATTCTCGATGAACTGAGAATTAAAAACTGTGTAAGTTTTTAAGCATGGTATTTTATCAATCTGCTTTTGCTGTTCTGCTGGCATTTCTCTTACTTGTTCAGCAGTGTAATTTTTTCCGGTTTCTTTATGTTTATAAACGTAACTGAAGAATTCAATAACACATCCTTTGGCTCCTTTCTGAAGCTTTCCGCCAGCCTTAGCAATACTACTGAAAGTAGCGTATCTGGCAGAAGTAAATCCGTTTGCAATCGTATCTAAAAATAAGGCTACAATATTAAATCCTTTATAGTTTTTTCCAGTAAATAAATTAGATGGAAAAACGTCTCCTATCTCAGTATACTTTTCCCAATCTCCGGCATTTACTTTATCAAGATTTTCTAAAATTTTGCTGATAAATTTATCTTGTTTTATTTCTGAAACATTTGCTCTTTGTTTAATCTTAGTCAATTCCATAATATTATATTTATTAATTAGTAGTTTTATTGTTTAAAGTGTTTTTAAATTGTGTTGTATGCTTTGGTCTCGAGGACACTTGACTTTCTCTGAAGTGGCAGGAGCCCTGGGTAAAAAGCATAAAATAAGTTTCGTTTTTGTTTGTTGCTTTTCCGATGATTTCAAAGAACTCCTGCTGTTTGCTTCGTACAACTGAGGTTTCGACTTTTCTATGCCAATGTCTCGTGAAATCTTTTGGGCTAAAAATTGGAGCGGAGAATCCGCCGGGAGTCGGGGTAGTTTTTTTGTGGTGGGTTTATTTTTTGCAAAAAAATGGATTCCCAAAAAAATTACAGGAAAGAAATTTTTAAGAAAAAAATATTTCAAATTTGCATCAGAAAATCGATAAGACCTCTGTTGAGCAAACTAAGGTAAGTTCTTATCATCGGAGAAGTGATGGAACAAAAATGTCATACTTCAGCTTTTTACCCTGGGATTGCCACCCATTAAATATAAATTCCACTCAGCGGACAGGAACGTGATCCGCCGGGGGGAACTTGCTCAGGAATCGGGTTCATGGCCAGCTGACAAAAAAAATTCGTTAAAATGATTCCGAAACAAAGAGATATCGCCCGGAACCGGTAGGATTTAACGAACTAAAAAAACTATTCCACTTTAACGAATTATATCAGCTGCAGATCTTTCTCCACGTTCAAAAAATAATTCGTTAAAATAAAAGCTGCAGATCCTCCCGGACTAAAATTTTGCGAAATAAAAAAACCATCTGTAAAGATGGCTGCCGATGGAAAGAGAGGGCTTTAGAAAATGCTCCATCGGCCCGCCAAAAAATTATCCTGCAATATTTAATAGTCGGAAAAAACATCATAAATTTTAAAATGTCTAGAATACTAAAAAAATAACCCGCCTAATTAAAGGCAAGTTATTTAAGTAGTAAAATTCAGCTATTTACTTTTTGATGAGCAAGGAAGACAAATGTTGTCTTTCCAAATAGCAGGATGTCCAAATTCATCTATAAAATCAGCATCAGATCTATTACAAACACTACACACATTGTTAGTTTGTAATTGATTTTTCTGTCTCTCTATACTTTCTGCTGTACTTTTAATTTCATCTTCGAGATCTTTTATTCTTTTATTCGACCTTTCTATTCTTTTGGAAGCTATATCATTTTGTTCATCAGTATATATTTTAATCTCGTCTGGAAAGTAATCTTTGATAACATTAAAATAGGCTTTAGGGTCATCATTTTTCTCATAATCAAGATTACTTAATGAAACAAGATCACTTTTAATATGTCTTCTGAGAACTTTAAATAGAAATTGATCAGTAAAGTTTTCAGTAATTATTTTAATACGATTGTTTCGAAATTCAAAACTATCAACACCAAACTCTTCAGAAATCCAATCATCATCACCATAAGTTAGTAATGAGTGACAAATAGCTATTTTCTCATTCATTTTTAATTCTTCACCAGTAATTAATAAAGAATCCTTTTCATCATTATATACTAATTCCTCAATAGTACGTTTATATATTTTTTCTCTATCTAATTCTAAAGCACGGTTAGCACGATCTTTTACTTTAGAAATTTCAAGCAGTAAAGTTTGATTTGCTCCCGGATTATTTATGATACTATCAGTTTTTGTATTTTCTTTTAAGAAAATTTCACAAAAAACTGCATTATCAACATGCCAAGCTTGAACCCCTTCACCTTCTTTTCCATGGGTTGAGTAATCATCATATTGTGTAAGAATCTTTTTACCATACTCATTAATGATATCATCAAGTTTATTACTTTTAAAATTCCAGCTTGCTACTAAAATGACATTAGGATTTTCTTCCAAAACATTTATTAACCGATTAACTTTTTCAGTTTCATATTTTATTTGAAAGCATTTAGAATCAAAACAAAAGTTACCTTCAAATTCAGGAAATAAAACGATATTAGCAGAAGAACATTTAAGACATTTACTACATGCTCCGGCTGTTGGAAGTAAAGTGTCTGAATTAAGATCAAAGATTGCGTTATCAAGATCTTCATTTTCCCTTTCTAATTCTGACTTTGCTTCCTTTAAGGTTCCATATCCTTGATTCCAGCCAGTTTTAGCATCAGAGAATATATCTGATTGTTTTTCACTTGTAAGCCTCGAATATAAAACAGCGTGTCCTACTCCAAATTCTCCTTTTAAAAACTCTTCTTGAAGTTCATCAATTAGATCATTCAATTTTAAGCGTTGGGCAACGAATGTTAGGCTTTTTGCAATCTTGGCAGAAATATCTTCTACGGTATATTTACCGCTATCAATCATTTTTTTGAACGCCTTTGCTTCATCCATTGGGTGTACATCTTTTCTCTCTAAGTTTTCTATTATTTGAATTTCAAAAACTTCATCGTCATTAAGTTTTCTTATAGAAGCAGGAATTGTTTTAACTCCTGCAATGCAAGATGCCCGATATCTCCTTTCTCCACATACAATTTCGTATTTCTTTTTAACATTCGGATGTGTTCTTACTATGATAGGCTGTAATACTCCGTGAGCTTTAATACTTTCAGCCAATTCATTTAATGCTGTTTCTTCAAAATCTGTTCTCGGATTAGACGAACTAGCAATTAGTTCATTAATTTTTAAATCTTTAAATATGATAGTGTCGTTGGCTTGTTTTGTTGCATTCATAATATTATAATTATTAATTAGTTGTTTTATTGATTAATTTTTTTTGCTGTATTCAGTGTTAATACCATGAACTCCAATGAAGTTTAGAACCATCATATTTAGTTGCATCTTCAACCTCATTAATTTTGATGGATGCGTGTTTAGTAATACGTTTTTGAAAAGGTTCACCAATTTTAAAATCTACATTGGGTGTACAGGTGCCATAATCCCTGCCTTCATAAGTTTTATTCTTACCTATTTCCTGTACAGTTATTACAGAGTTTTTACGAGATAAAACAAGGTAAAAATTAATATTTGTTTGTTCATAACCCCAACTGCTATATAAGATTGTCCCTTCATTTATAGAGGCTCCTTGAATTTTCTTAGATTCTAAATACTTTTGTTTTTTTTCATACTGGCTTTTAATGCGTTGCTTAGTTATATTTAAGCTTTCTGTTCTATTAGATTCCGAAAGAAAATAGTAATACGTTGGTTTAGTAGATCGACCTTTAAACACTAAGTAATAGAACATATCATTTTTTAAAAAGGTTATTATAAGTGAATCGTAAAATACTTCTTGATTAAGATTTGAAGTATCTTTAGTAATTAATTTGATTTTGGTTTCTCTATCCATAATATTATAATTATTAATTAGTTGTTATATTGTTTAAAATGTTTTTAATTTTTATGTTGTATGCTTTGGTCTCGAGGACACTTGACTTTCTCTGAAGTGGCAGGAGCCCTGGGTAAAAAGCATAAAATAAGTTTCGTTTTTGTTTGTTGCTTTTCCGATGATTTCAAAGAACTCCTGCTGTTTGCTTCGTACAACTGAGGTTTCGACTTTTCTATGCCAATGTCTCATGAAATCTTTTGGGCTAAAAATTGGAGCGGAGAATCCGCCGGGAGTCGGGGTAGTTTTTTTGTGGTGGGTTTATTTTTTGTAAAAAAATGGATTCCCAAAAAAATACAGGAAAGAAATTTTAAGAAAAAAATATTTCAAATTTGCATCAGAAAATCGATAAGACCTCTGTTGAGCAAACTAAGGTAAGTTCTTATCGTCGGGGAAGTAACAGAATAAAAATGTTATACTTAAGCTTTTTAACCTGGGATTGCCACACATTAAATATAAATTCCATTCTGCGGGCAGAAATGTGATCTGCCGGGGGAACTTGCCCAGGAATCGGGTTCATGGCCAGCTGACAAAAATACTTCGTTAAAAAGATTCCGGAACAAGAAGATATCGCCCAGAACCGGTATGATTTAACAAACTAAAAAAACTATTCCACATTTAACGAATTATATCAGCTGCAGAGCTTTCTCCAGGTTCAAAAAATAATTCGTTAAAACAAGAGCTGCAGATCCTCCCAGACTAAAATTTAGCGAACTAAAAACTACCTGTAATGATAGTTCATATTGATAGCACCGGATATAAAAATTGAAATTAAATCATAAAAAAGATAGGTGGATTTCTCCACCTATCTCAATATTATAAATTTAGTAAGATTAAAAAGGGCTTATTTCAATGTTATTATATTGTTTTGCCATTTCACTAGATTTTTTTCTTAGCATGTTTAAAGTCTCTTTATCGTCAATATAGTCATTGAATTGATTTTGATCAGCAATTTCTTTCCGTTGGTAATCAAAAATCTTAGTTTTTTCAACTAGAGTAGCTCCTGTATTCATATTGGCTGACTTACAGAGGTATTTTCTTTTTCCAAACTTATACAAAGTAAAATGATAATCATTTTTATCATCATAGACTTCTAAAATTAAACCAGGTAATTTATTAAATTTATATGGTCCGAAAGGAAAAGGAATATCTTTAGCAAACCAAGCGATCCAAGTTCTGCCATACTTGGTTGTTATAGCTTTCTGAGTTTTATATTTCTCAATGGTTTTATATTCATTTACTAATTTCCATTTGATATCATTAGTTTCTTCATATCTAAAGTTCTTATTTGAAATGGGAGCAGTTACGTATATTTTACCGTCGGTTGTACCTATATTCTCTCGAAAAAAGGTAAAATATTTACCGTTACTGGAATTATCATCAAGTTTCTTTTCATACCTTAAAGAGTCTCCGACATACTTATTCATATTTTTAAAGAAAGACTCTTTTTCATTTATTAATAAAGCAAATGCTGCCTCTTCAATTTTTGAATTTGGAGTATTAAGCAGTTTATATTGTAATTTATAATCGGCTTCGTAAATAACATTAAAACTATTCTGTGAAAAAAGGTTTAATGATACTAATAAAATAAAAGATGCTAATAATTTTTTCATAAGTTAGGAATTAAAAAATCCATAAAATTATTTATGGATTTAAATTAGTGATTTAATAATTGATTAATGAGTGTATAAGACAACGTTAGCAAATTCGCCACAGACGGCCAAATTTATTGACTCACACACGTTCTCAATATGAGCTAAAGAGCCGGAGGCTCCATTTACCATAACGACTTGCCCACAAGATGTTCTGAAAGGAAAGGCGGATACAACACCAGCTATTAAAATAGCTCCTAATAATAACGATTTTTTCATAATTGTTTAGTTTAATGATTAATTATAATTTATAAAACATGTTTTATAATTTTTGATTTCCAGTAATTTCTAAAACAACATTTTTGCACGTTTCACAACATATTTCCAAATCCCCATTTTTCCTAAATAAAACAAATAGATCTTGTTTTGTTTGAGAACAGTTTTCACAGTTAATGTGTGATAAAACCTCCTGTGTATCTTTTTCAGATTGTTCAAATATTATATTTGATCTTGACATTCTGTAATAAACAAAGCTTTTTATTAAAAAAGAGAATAAAACAATATTGTATATGTATACAAAACTATAAATGAGATAATCAGGTCTTTGAGCTTCTGCATTCACTTTACCAATCCAATTTGTAAGTAAAACATACATTAAATTAAATCCTAAAATCATGAAGGCATAAATAATAATTGATGTCTTATGATATTTTGATCTGTATAATTTAACATTAACAGGTTTTAAAGAATCAGTAAACGCATATCTATTTATCATATAGTCTATTCTAACTGTAAAAATATCAAATAATAATATTGTTGTCTTTGTTGTTTTTGGTGTCTAAATATACATTTTTTTTACATATCATTTAATATGTTATCATTTAATTTTTAACAATTGTTCAAAATTCTCGGATTTTACTATGTTTATATATCTATTAAAATTTTTAGTCCTAGAAAATTTGATTATTGCAAGAATTACAGGCTTAATACTATCATTAACATTATGAAGCTCGACTTCCAAAATGCCTGATGTATTAAAAGCTTCCGCCATTATTTTGTATTTTGATTTTAGTAAACTATTTAATTCAATTGCCTGCTCAGGGTTTTTCATTTTAACAATTGCATGATTATTCATAAATAAATTTTTAGAATTTTAATTGATTTTGCTCTATATTTAACTTTCGCAAGTTAAAGGGTAGGGCGTCCAGTCCATATTCAAAAGTATAACCATGGTCATTTAACTCCAGTAAGAACTGTTTGCAGTCTACATAAGTAAAATAACCTTTATCCTGTTCAACCTTAATCCATTTATCACATACAGGTTGTATTTCCTCCGGGATAGCATCAAAAAGATCTAATTCTTCAGTTTTCATAAACAATATCGATTACCTATACATCGAGAGGTATAAAATTATTATCTTTCAGAAGGCAGCATTAAAACTCTATTCTCCAACCAGATCGTAAATTCTTGGAAGAAAAAATCTGAAAATGGTATAATGTCTTCGTAGATTATGTTATTATTACCATCTGTTGCTTCAATTTTAAATTCATTATTACATATCCTTTTTAGTGTCCATGTTTGAAATTCTTGGTCAATAAGGTTTTTTTGATTTAATGTGATCTCTTGTAAAAACCAAAAACATTCTTCCTCACCAGCGATTTCAAAAACTCCATCTGTTAGTAAGAAATCATTTAGTGGATAATAATTTTCTGTACCATGATACTGTGAATAATATTCATTAGCTGATTGATTTTCATCTTTCATAATATTATATTTATTAGTTAGTAGTTATATTTTTATTTGCTATGTATGAAAAAATCAATTTCTTCCAAATAATCCTTGTCAATCCATTCTTCGTTATAATGAATTTTTTCAAACTCATCAGTAAGCTCTTCGGCAAGCTCATATAATCCTCCTGAACCTTGTTCAGAATATCTTTCCCATGCAAAACCAATTTCTTTGTCAATTTGGTTTCCTAATGCTATACTTATTAGACAGTGAGTTTCTAAATACGATGTGATACCGTTTGGAAATTTATTTTTATCCATAATATTATATTTATTAATTAGTAGTTTTATTGTTTAAAGTGTTTTAAAATTGTGTTGTATGCTTTGGTCTCGAGGACACTTGACTTTCTCTGAAGTGGCAGGAGCCCTGGGTAAAAAGCATAAAATAAGTTTCGTTTTTGTTTGTTGCTTTTCCGATGATTTCAAAGAACTCCTGCTGTTTGCTTCGTACAACTGAGGTTTCGACTTTTCTATGCCAATGTCTCGTGAAATCTTTTGGGCTAAAAATTGGAGCGGAGAATCCGCCGGGAGTCGGGGTAGTTTTTTTGTGGTGGGTTTATTTTTTGCAAAAAAATGGATTCCCAAAAAAATTACAGGAAAGAAATTTTTAAGAAAAAAATATTTCAAATTTGCATCAGAAAATCGATAAGACCTCTGTTGAGCAAACTAAGGTAAGTTCTTATCATCGGAGAAGTGATGGAACAAAAATGTCATACTTCAGCTTTTTACCCTGGGATTGCCACCCATTAAATATAAATTCCACTCAGCGGACAGGAACGTGATCCGCCGGGGGGGAACTTGCTCAGGAATCGGGTTCATGGCCAGCTGACAAAAAAAATTCGTTAAAATGATTCCGAAACAAAGAGATATCGCCCGGAACCGGTAGGATTTAACGAACTAAAAAAACTATTCCACTTTAACGAATTATATCAGCTGCAGATCTTTCTCCACGTTCAAAAAATAATTCGTTAAAATAAAAGCTGCAGATCCTCCCGGACTAAAATTTTGCGAAATAAAAAAAACCATCTGTAAAGATGGCTGCCGATGGAAAAAATCAAAAGAAAAGAATACTTATGTTATAATTTAAAATTATTTCATTTTTTTTAGATCCTCATTTAATGATTTTTGAGAATCATCAATATTAGTATCCATATTTATTACTTCCTGCTCCTGCTTTTTTCTAATTGAATCCTGAATATGTTTTTCTGTCTTTACATTCTCAGTTTGAGTTTGCTCAGCTTTATTTTCTTTACTACAGGAAAAAAATAGTGGAATAATTGTTAAAGTTATAAAAATCTTTTTCATAATATTTTACATTTTAATTTAATAGCGGGTATAAAGATGGTAGCCAATATAACCCATTGAATATATAATCACACTAATTGTGAAGAAAAGATAATATTTATTCTTAAAAACTACTTTTCTAAAAATCAAATTGTAACCATTAATAATAATAGCTAGAAGGTAAATAATAAAAATTAATAAATCAATCATTTATCAGATATTTAATCAATGCAAATATCAGCAAATGTATGGCATAATACGAATAATATATAGACCCAATTTTTTTTCCTTGTTGGCCATTGTATATTAAAATTGGGATAAAACCTAAAAAAGCAAAGATCTGAACTCCTAGAATATTAAATGTTGCTATAGTACTGATAGTTTCAATAAACATAAACTTAAAAGCGCACAGCTTTCTTAATAAGTAAAATGCCATTATCATAGTAGTTCCGTACCAGGAATAATCAAAATTCAAAAAACATGAAACACTTATAACAACTAAGACAACTATAATTGAATAAAAAAAAGATTTTATTCTTTGTAAATAATAAATCCCAAGAATAGAAATTAAAAGTGTGAAATAAATATTTTGGTGACCAAAATAAAAAGGCGTTCCATAAAATGCAATATCAAAAGGAACTTCGGATAAGAGGGCCCATATAAATATCTTTTTAATATACTTATGAATATTATTAGTATGATAAACTCCTTCAACTAACATGAATGCATATAGAACAAATGCAACCCTGCCAATGATTCTTAAAAAAATCAGATCCGGATAGAATATAGCACCAATATGATCTATAATCATAGTTACAAGTGCTAATATTTTCAAATGATATGAATTCAGTATTTGTAATTGAGAAAGCATTGAATTGGATAGGTTTATATTAATTTTCTGAATCGTTAATTTCGATCATCTGCAATGAATTATTAGTAATGTATTTAACAATTTCTTCAAAAAACATTTGGGAAGAATAGTTTGAATAATTTTTACTGTTGTTGATATAAAAAGTATGCATAAGCTTATAAAACAAATCATGATATTCCATTTCTAAACTGAAATTTATATTCTCTTTCGATTCTTTTACAAATTCCTCCTTATGGATATTTGTCCCTTTCTTTTTATAAAACAAAATATAATCTTCGTTTGGTAATAAGATTGTTTTATATTTTTTTAAATATTCTTTTTCTAAATTTAGAAGTGTTACTATTAAGAAATTCTTAAATGAAAATAAGTGAATTTTGTTGTTATTTTGGTAAAATTCAAAACCAATTCTTTTAAATTTGTCTATTGTTTCTTTTGAGTTTTTTATAAGCAAATTCTTTTTTGATCTTCCCATTGTCTGATGATTTTAAGTGCGATACCATTCTGTATCATTTTCCGCTGAAAAATAAGAGCTTTCTCTAGTCTAAATACAAAATAAGACCTATCCAATTCAGATGTAAAAATAGGAACAAATTCCTGTTTTTTCACATTATATCTCTGGAAATACTGATTTCCATTTTGAAAGATATAAATTTTTTTCTTACTGGATGTTTGATACCAATGTTGGAAATTAAACTTCTTATCATTCAACAGATTACCAAAATCAATATAGAACCTGACTTTGCTATTGTCAGAAAAACGAAATAGTACCCCAGTTCTATCATTTGAAATAGTACAATTTAAAGCTTCACCTGTATTAAGATCAACAATTAAAGGATTCTCTCTTTCACCCATAAAAGCGATGTTAACATCGTGTATTGAAAAGTATTCTTTTAATACTGATTTCCTATAATTAATTTCTGTGTTCATAATGTTATTTTAAAAATCAAATATATATAAAACAACCAAAACAACAAAAACAACTATTTTATTTTGTTAGATTATTATCTTTTTATAATATTGTATTAAAATACAGTGTTATGATAGCTTTATTAAAAGGAATTATAAAATTTATTATCTACGGTTTACTACTATTCAATCTTTTTTTGGCCAGTGTTGCCAATGTTTTCACTGATAATATTAAGGAAAGTAATTCTCGTTTTGGTTTAGCACTTTTACTTTTAATACTATTTATATCACGAAAGTATATTCTAATGATTCCAAAATCATTAATAAAAGGTTTGATAAAATAATCAGCACCAAACTAAATAAAAAAAGCACCAATCTATAAAGATAGGTGCTTTTATTTTATAATTTTATTTCATTGAGTATTATGGCATTCTGAAGAAAAATTTTGTATTTCTTGTTTTCAATTTTTCCTATTAGAAAAAAAGTATTCTCTGCAGCATCAAGATTCCATTCGTCAACAATGAACTTCTTACCAACAATCTTTTTTGCTTTTGATGAAGCATTAAGCTGATTAATCTGATCTGCGGTCCAAATAATATTACTAACATTATTAACCTGGTTAACTATTTGTGTCCCTGCAATTATGATATCGGAACTTTGAGCAATCCCACCAATACTTGTTCCTATTGTTCCACCTACAGAGGCTATACCAGCAATTTTTGCAACTTTCTTTAAATTAAGGCTCTGTCGCTGTTGAATGGAAATAAAGTCAAATTGATATGGTTTATTAACCGTAACAGCACTTCCCTTTGAAATTTTAATACTGTCATTAATTAATAAATATTTCTCTTTGTCCAAAATATTGACCTGAGCATTAATGCTATAAGAAATTAGGAGGAATAATCCTCCTAAAATAATATTTAAAGTATGTTTCATAATTATTTAGATTTTTGATTCTCAATCTTATTAAGTACGGAATTTAATTTCTGGTTAAAAGAAAACAGTTCTTTACCATCATCAGATATTTGTTTCCTTGGAACCAGAACTAAAGTTGTAAAAATATCCTTCTCTTTATCATAACTATCAATTCTTTCCAATCTACCTTTATAATCCTTATCGGCAATTTTATTAAGAGAATAGGGTAGTATAGTATCTGTTTTTTTAATATAAAAAATAGTAAGAACTTTACCCTGGATAGTTTTAAAGCGGCTGAATTCTTTATTCCCATATAATATGGTGTCATTCATTTTAACCCTTTTATCATATCCAAAAATTGGAAAATTAACCCACTTTGAGCCAAATGGTTTTTTATAAACACTTATCGGCTTGCTGGCAGTCATTTTCATAAATGCAGTGGATTTTCCTTCAATATATTCAATTGGTTTGTAAAAGGAATCGTTTTTAATAAAAGTAATTTTATCCATCATTGTAGGAAAGACCACATTAGGAACAAACTCCAAAATGGTATCGTTTTTATAATCCATTTTGGAAATATAAAACTGCCGGTAGTTATTTAAACCTTTGGAAGCGTTATAATACACATTTGTAAATAGATCTATTGAACCTTCAGTACTTTTAATTTCCTTTTTGCAAGATGTCAATAAAAGTAATGGTATAAATAAAATAAGCAGTTTTCTCATAGTTTACGTTGTGTTGATTGTTGAATATTATTCTCAGTCGTCTGTTTTTCGGTAGAAATGTTTGTATTCTGTATTGATTGAATATTACTTACCCTTTGCATTTTGAAATCATATAGATTAAGAGTTTTAAATTGAGGATTTAAAACAGCATTTAGCTTATTATTTCCTTCAATATTCTTAATGATTACAGGAACAACATTCCCTTTTTCAAGGGATTTAATAAGCTTGTTTTTAATCTCGTCATTGGCTATAAGAACATTTGATTTTTTAAGGATCTCTGAAGTATTAACTCCATAGTTCGGAAAAAATTTATTTAGATTGTACTTTCCATTTTCATCAGGATTTTGAAAATCAATTTTTACAAAGACATCCTCTTTATCGCCATTTTTTAGATTTATTTCAGTTCTTACACTTCTTCCTTCAATAAGATTTACTGCTTCCTTAGCAGAAAAAGGAATCTTTTTAAGGTCAACGGTAAAAGAAAGACCTTGTTCTTTCTCTTTATTGTTCAGTTTTATCTCATAAGAATTCAGAAATACGTTTCCAGTTTCCTTTGATTTATTAAAACTTAGTTCAAACTTTATTTGATTGGATTTGAAATGATTCATTTCAGTATGCTGGTCAATCTTAAAATTATCGGCTCCCTGGGTAATTTTATTTGCCAGCTCTAAGTGAAGGTTTTCTTTTGTTCCAAAACCAAGAAATTTAATTTGATCTTTCAAAAAGTTAAAATTTTTGTATTGAGTTTCATTGAACTGCTCAACAAGTTTATTTAGAGATTCTTTAGTTTTAAAATCTTCACCTGTAACTATACTTAAATTCCAATGATATGATTGCTTTTCAGAAATTTTATCAACGTTTAGGCCTTTACTTAAATCTGTGGGTTTAGATAATTCGGCTGCGTATCTATTGGCTAATTCTTTGTGAAAATCTGAAGTATTAAGGTGACTCAGTTCTTCTCTTACTTTTATTTCTGCAGGAATAAGTAAAAGCATATCCTTGAACTTAACATCTTTATTTTGAACTAAACTTTTTTCTTCAATCAAATCATCATTTAATTGTATTCTTTCAAGATTATTGTTCTCATTGATACTATATTTTAAACCAAATGGTTTTAATTCCAGCCCTTCAGTGGCAAGTAGAAATTTATCTGTACTACTAAGTAAATTATTATCAATAATATCAGGAATTTTGGCAGCTTGCTCAGCACTAAAACTTGCTTTATCACTGGTGATGCCATACTCAAAATAGTCAGAAAATGCCTTTCTTTGATCGGAAGTTATATTCAGATCTATCTTTAAATCGTCATTTAAAGAATTTTTTGCTTCAGAAAATATCTGTTCTTTTTTCAAAGTTTCAATCTCTCCATTATACCAGGTAGCCTTAACACCATCAGGCACAATGGATAATGTAACCTTTAATTCATCAGGAGCTTCTTCTTTAGGCAGATTTATATATCCATTTTTCAAGAAAATTTCTTTTTGTTTTTCTGAAAGTATTATCTTGTTATTTAGATTTTCCATTTTATATTTTTTTATTCTACCAACTTAGCAGATAATCATAATTCTGCTTTTTTAGTAGCTTATTTGTTAAATTATATTTTATATAAGGTTTCAGTCTCTGCTCCATGTTATTAACATCTACAGTCATGTCTAGTAAATCATCATTTGAGAATAAAAGTGAATTTTCTATTTCTCTACAGGTAATTTTATTTGAAGTAAAAAAATTATTAATGTTAATCATACTGACTATCCCAGAATAGCAATCACTTCTATGATAAATATCTACATTAAGAGAATTCTTATTGAAAATTAGAATGCAATCGTATATATATCTTAGTAATTCATCTACAGTATCTTTAGTAGAGCAAATCATTAATTGTTCATCAAATCTATCTCTTTCCGGATCTCGTATCCATTCATTATAAAAAAATATAGTTTCCTGGATATTAGAAAAAATCGTGATTTTTTTGGGAACAGATAATCTTTTAGGATTTATTACCTTAAAGTAATTTCCATGATGGTTCCATTCATTAAGGTCTGAATTATAAATGGTTTTACTCTTATTGTCACCTTGAAAATTTATTCGATAATCATCAATAAAAGACGCGTTTAAGTCATTAATTATATTCTGACATATTTCCATACTTTAAATTCTAATGATGTTTTTTCCGACTATAAAAACAAAGAACATATTTGAAAATATGCTCTTTATTTTTCTACCTTGAAATTCCAGATCCTTTTTCCCTGGTTTTATTATGCTCCTCTGTATTGGAATTCTTTCTGTAATCAATTACACTTTGTATTTCTTTAATATCTTTATTTATACGTCTCATCGTATCATGATTATCTGCATATAAATTTTTTTGATATTCTGTGTTCTTGTCTTTTATAAGCTGAACAAGTTCATCAGTTGATTGATTTTTATACTTTTGTTCAGAAAGCTGCTGAATTTCCTGTGAATCTTCAAATGGACGTAAATCAATCTTAGCTTCAGTATATTCCGCTTTTTTATTTAAAGATTGATCAATTGAATTTACTGACTGAATCTCTTTATCAACGATATTAATGCTACTTATGATAGATTTGTCTGCAGGGAATTTTTGAGCTTGTTGTTGTAGCTGCCCTTTCAGTTTATTAAGCTCATTCAAGTACTTATTTTCAATTTGTTTTTGCTGGTGTTCAGAAATCATCGTTTTGATAATCTGAATGGTCTTTATAAGAGCAAAAGAAAGCCCTCCATCGATTAACAAAGAACCAATAAGCAGATTTCTAGAGTTTGCTATTAAATTAAATCTGTTTTTCTCTTTTGCAGATAATTTAATTTCTAATCCATCATCAAATGTAACAGACTTACCTTTTCTTAATCTATCCAACTCCTTTTCGGATAGATAATGCCCATTAACGGATTGGATAGATAACTTGGTTGTATCAATCTCATTAATGATATTTGAACCTTTATTTAATTCAAATAAAGAGTTTTTAACCTGTTTATTTTTATGATCAAAATTGGCAATACTAAAGACATTATCATATTTAACTGTATTATCCTTTTTACTATTTAAGTCGAACGCAATATTTTTCTTTTCAATGCCAATATTGTTGATCTGAACACGATCACCAATTTTATAATTGGCTAATTTTTTTTCAAGATCATTGCCGGTGAACATTGTTTGGCCACGCTCGTTTTCAAGAACTACAAAAAATGTTTTTTCATTTTTTTTATCACCATACAGATGATCTTTTCCAAAGTTAATTATGTTTCCATAATCAGCCATTGGTTTATACATCGTTGCATTTTTGAATAAATGATAAATTTCGGCAGATGAAACATTTTTATGCTTTATCCCATCATTATTAAGAAGATCTATTTTTAATTTAGAGTCTTCAATTGAAAGTAAAACAGCTTTATTATCTCTTTCAATTAATAATTCACCTCCGGATATAAGGTTTTCAAAATCTTGATTTCCTATTTTGGGATTGATCTTTTCATCTTTATCCAAGATTCCGTATTTCATTAAATCATTTTTCAGATTATCGCTGAGTAAGTTTTCTTTTAGTTCCATAATTTTCTGCAATTGTATTATTAGCTATTATTAAGTCATTTAAAAATTCAATAGGGTTTATGAACTTATCATTTTCCTTTACTGCAAAATGTAAGTGTGGTGCTGTTGATGTTCCTGTGTTTCCACTTATAGCGATGACAGAACCAGGAGAGACCAGGTCATTTTTATCAACAAGAATCTTTGAAAGATGTAAGTAATACGTTTTATAATATTTATGATTTATTATTACATAATTACCATTCTTGGAAGAATACCCTGTTTCGGATACCTGACCATTCATTACAGAGAAAACTCTGTCATAATTAGCTCGCAGATCAACTCCGGCATGTAATTTTTTAGTTTTGTATACCGGATGTATTCTATATCCATACTTAGAAGTAACATGAATGTTATTTACAGGCATATGTATTTTTGTCTTTACTAACGCCTTCTTTTCAAAATGATCATCTTCATATATGAGTGGATATTTCTTATAAATGATTTCCTGGTCAACATCTTCAAAATCTGTATCATCGTCATTGGGTATTGATACTTTACTTACGTTAGTTTTCCTTACCGGAGTAGAATCATTCTTTTTAGAGTTGTAAAAATCTAGAGAATCTTTAAAAGAAAATGGAATATCCTTATCCTTCTTTTTAAGTTTTCTCTTTTCTTTTGATTTAGGTTCTTTATCAATAGGTTTAGGTTCCGGAAGATCAAGAAAAACATTCCCAGTTTTTCTTTCTGTATTAACCTGGTAATTTGTACTTGCAGGTGCCTTATGATAAAGGGTGTTGAATTGTGAGTAACAGAAATTACCTAATAAAATCATAATTAACACCTTATACCTGAATAGCTTATTTTTCATAAGAAACCGTTTTTAGTTTTTTGATTAATGTTTCTATATCATTATTTATTTTAAGGAAATTGGAGAATAAAAATTCGTTCTTAATATTTTTTTCACCATCCTGGAATCGGTAAAAAATTGGCATATCATGATAATTATTCTCTTCCTTCTTGATAGCATTCATGTCCAGATTTATTTTTCCATTAAATACTGAAGTTGAATATTCCTTTAATCCAGTATTAGATGAATCATTTCTTTCATTTTTAGCCAATATCCCAACCATTTCACCAGTTTTTAAAGATGCAATCTTTGAGGCCGGGATAAGATTATCCATTCTTTCCTGAATGCTATAACTGGTATTATTTTGGTTTACCGAAAGTGATTTAGATTGTTGCTTAACCTTACCAAAAAGCTTTTCCAACCAATCCAGTGTTCCTTTATCTCTTGCAGATCCGCTAAAAATATTTCCAATAATTGCTACAATAGTATCTGCTACTTCTTTTTTATAATACTGTCGTAACTGTGGGAGTTCCTGTAACCCTAAAAGAACTGCCACTTTATTACTTCTAGCAGTAGCAATTAGATTATCCACTTTATGTATATAGATAGTAGGAAACTCATCTGCAATTACAGCCGATGGTAAATTCTTCTTTGTATTTATAAGCTGTATTATCTTATTAAGAATTGCAGAATATATCGCTGAGTTCTGATCTTGTGTTCTTGGATCGGAAGCTAAAACTAAAATAGTAGGATTATTCTCATTAGAAATATTGAGTTTAATATCATCGCCACTCAGTACCCATGCAGATTCCTTTGTATGCAACCGGGATAAAAATATCTTTAATGTTCCAATTTGACCTTCTAACTGATCAAATGCTTTATTATCATAGGCGCTTTTAAAGGTTGATAAAAGTGAAGTAAGTTCTACATTCTGGAACAAAATATCAAAAACATCTTCATAACTCTGGTTTAAAAATGCTAGTATATGAGGTAAGTCAGAATATTTTCCATTTTCATATTTTGCAAAAAAGTAGACCGTAGCAGATAAAAAGTTAATCGCGGATTGGGTAAAAAAAGCTTCAGATCCTCCGCCTCCGGATGCACCTCCTTTTTGAAGTGCATAGACCATTGACTCTGCCATTTCCTGAGCATCCGATTGTGTTTGGATGAACTCAGCTTTAAAAGGATTGCAGCGCACAGACTTCTCTACATCATTAACATTTACGACTGCAAACTTATGCTTATAGGTAGGATCACTTTTTTTCTTCTGCAGATACGCATAATATGCAATTTGAGCCAAATCTGGAAATTTGAAATCATAAAGACAAATAGTAAAGCCTTTTTTAACCATTTGTCTAATACTTGGATTTATAACACCAAATGATTTTCCGCTTCCTGGTGTACCAATAACGACCGTTCCCCTAAAAGGATCATAATTTAGCCATCCGTAATGTACTTTCCCTTTGTAATAAAATAAATATGGAATATTTATTATGGTATCATTTTCAACAAGTTCCTTGTTTTGATCAAAACTTTCCTGTTCTACATTCCATCTGTCTTTACCTAATTTAAATTGGAAGAGCTTGCTTATGTTATCAGTACCAACCATTAAAATAAGTACTCCTAAAAGCGAAATTAATAAATACGCTATATGGAAAAAATTGAAGTGATTTAAAAATGGTTTGGGCTCTTTTGGATTAAATGCAAATGATATTAAATATAATGAGGAAAAGATGAGAATTAGACCTGCTAAAATTGGGAAAATTATCTTTTTATTTACATTTATATCTGTTTCTTTCTTAGCTTTAGTTCCAATGGAAACTAAAATCACCATTAAAATCTGGAATAATTTTATGTGTAAAGTAGGAAACAAAAAGTTCATCTTGGAAAAATTTTGCGCAAGCTGACTTATAATTTCGTTCGGATAATTCCGACAAAATAGAATAAAGAAATCCACACCAACTAAAACATATACAGCTTTTTGAAAAAAATTGTAAATTTTTATCTGTTCTTGTCTTTCTTGCATAATTAAAAATGGTTTTTTTATTATAGAAATAAGACCATCACAGCGGATGGTCCTTTAGATAAAAGCTTAGAAAGTATCAGCTTGCAGTAAATCGTTATACTTAATCGCTGTAGTCAATGTTCTACCAGAAATCCCATTTTCATAGATCCGGATATTCAGGATTTTATTGTTGGGAAATGTAAATTTCTTTAAAACATAAATATTTCTAAACTGCTTCTTAAATCGGCTATGTTCATACAGCTGAAATACCGGTTTTATAGTTATGCTCTGGTTATTTGTTGCCTTGTATATTTTTTTATCATCTATCGAAAACTCAACATTTCCAATTTCATAAGGCAAATTTGTTGTATTAGTGAATGTGATATCAAGAAAAATATAATCATCATAAGCATATAAATTATTAACTATAGCACCCATTTTAAAATCACTGCTTTTTCGTACAGAATACTTATCACCATATTTGATGATCTTCTGAGCATACTTTTTCATTTCAAAGTCAGAAAGTGAATTAGATGGATATTCCAACGGCTGCATGTCCTGTTCTGTAATCTGAACATTAGTTATTAATTTGTTTTCAATGGAACTTCCATAAGTCAAATTATTGGAAGTGTAAACCAATTTATACTGTGCCATAAATGATTGTCCAACAACAGTAATAACTCCAATACTTTCACCTTCAAAATAATGAACTTCTTCCTTATTAAATATCTGAAGGGAATCTGTAATATTCTCCGGAGTTTTGAATTTTGAAATTTTTAGTCTGACTAAATTCTCTGCAGGTAAATCGCCAATTAATTTTTCAGAGCTGAGATCGACAAATTGAATTTTTTCTGGAGATCTAAAAAGAATATTTACATCTTTTGTTATAAAAATAACCGGTAACCGATTTTCAAAAACTTTATTTTGTTGAATTATCCCCAAGCTTTGATCCTGGGAAAAAATTCTTGATACTGTACCTAATAAAAGGAATAGTGATAATATATACTTCATGACTTTTATTGATTGTTTTTATAAATTTCTTGTCTTTTTTTATCCATTTCAGAATTATCTATCAGGTAGATATGGGTATTGTACTTTAATTTAGCTTTGTTTTGTCTAAGTACTTTTGCAATTGTCTGTGAAGATGATTGGTAGATAGATGTTAACATATTTCCGAAAAAATTGGAATTAGAATTATTCAATTGCTGACCCTGTACCAAGTTAGTCCCCATTTCACGAGTCATTTCTCTAAATTGAGATGCAGGAACGTAAAGTCCTTCCATTCCATCGATATCATAGATATTTAGATTAATCGGTAAAATCTGATTTTTATAAAGTACACTTACGACTGAGAGCTTTACTCTTTGAGTGTCAAAACCGCTGATAATAGCAAACAACGGAGTCCCTTTGTCAATTTTTAAATTACCTATGTATATATCATCCAGTAGTCTTAATTTTAGTCTGCTACCCATATAACCTTTAAGATTTTCATCAATAATAGCTTTAATGAATGAATCATTATTCTCTCTATAAAAACTATTAAATTGGTTATTACGGCTTTCTTTTGAAACTTTTAGGGAAGAATTTAGATAAAATTTCTTTTTCTTATCATTTGCAGCATTCATCTTCTGGAGAATTTGCTGTTTAATGAAATCCGGGTCCTTTGATTTCTCGAGGGAATCAGCAAACATCATTTGCTCACGCATTAATTTAAGCTGCTCCTTTCTCCATTTATCTGGTGATTCGTTGTAATCATCAGCTTCAGTTCTTGAGGGCTTTCTTCTTTCAGAGTTATCAGAATTAATTGCTTGTAAAAGCTTCATATTCCTATCATAATCCAGATCTTCCCTAGATCTTGTATCCTTCCCAAAATTTCTTCCGGTTTGATTATTAGGGTTATAGTAATCAGTTTTTATAGCATTAGCAGCAATTCTTGAATTTTCTAATTCTCTTTGCATTTTCTTAATTGCCTTAATAGAGTCTACCTGTCTACGCTGAGCTACAGTCATATTATCCTTATAAAATGCCAGGCTATCGGTTTCTTCATCAATAGTACCTAATGCTGTACCTTGGTCTTTTTGCATTTGAAATGCATTATCGTAAGCCTTCCCTTTATCATATATATCTTCTACTTCATCAGCACTACCTAAATTCGTAGAAAGCTCTTCCACCTTGGCCACTTCATCTTTTCCTCCGAATTGATTTAAATTGTAGCTGATAAACAGGGCAAAAGGCATAGTGATTAAAGGAATGATATATTTTGGCTGTTTAAAATTTATTTTATTCATAATGAGAGCCACTATTTTAGATTGTACTTTTTGGTTATCCTCTGAATTTCCAAAGTATCTTGTTTTGTAAGAATCTTCTTTGTTTGAAACTCTTTAAGCTTGTCCAGGTCTTTTTTCATCGTTAAATAATCTCCTGCCTGCTGTAAAATTGATATATCCTGTTTTCTATCAATTTTTTGTTCTCGAGGATTAAAAAGTTTATCTGACATCTGTTTATAAGATACCTTCGCATTTTTTATAGTATAGTTATAATAAACTATATTGCTAATAATAGAAAAGACAGTCAGGCCAACCATTGTATAAAATACATTTCTGGGGTTCTGCTTTATATAGTTTAAAGCTTTTACCTTGGCATTTCTAATTTTTTCGACAATGACATTTTTTTCTAATTTTGATTTATCTGTTTCTTTTTCCATAATTACTTTTTAAGGATTTTAACATCTGTATTGTCTACAATTCTCCAGTCTTCCAACAAAACTCCATGTGTATTATTGTCAGTTCTGGGAATATCTCTGAATTTCCCATGCGTAATGAGATTTCTTTCAATTAACTGCGTTTTTCTGTTTATATACTCTTTACCATAAAAAGTAAATGCTTTATTCGCATAATCCATTTTGATACTGTCTTTGATAACAGTAACAATGGAATTGGATGATATGATCTGATTATAAAAGCCTGATTCTTTTAATGCCATATATTCTTTATTTCCAGACTCATCTATGAGGTATAAAGCTTTCTTCATTTGAGCTTTTATATAATCATCGTCCGGAGCAATTGTGAAAAATATGGAATGGAATAGATCTACCTGAGATTTATATTCCAATTCACGATTCATTGTGTAATCAGTTTGTTTTACAAGAACAGGAACACCATTATCCAATACATACATTGTTTTACGTGAATCACTTATTAAGAGATAGGAAAATATAAAACCTGCTATTACTATTATTACAGAGAGTATAAGGCACATAATTCCTACCGTCTTAGTGAGTTTCATTTTCTTTTCTAAATCTGCTACAATACCCATTTTTAATTATTTATTTTTTTAACAAACTTGCTCCTTTTGTTGCAACTGCAGCAACCGCTTTGGTTACCATACCACCCGCCCTTTTGGAACCACTCATACCAGAGCTGATACCATTGGCTGATATAATATAATTACATAGTGTCGGAGTCATAAATACTCCAACCGCTGTTACTAACATTGTAACTGCGACTAACCCTAAATTGAATTGGTTTGACTGCATTACCTGCATAAACATTCCCGTATTTGAAATGGAGCCATCATCTGCAAGAATCTTAGAATATCTTTCAATTTCTGCAGTATATCCAAATTTGATTAAGATCATTCCGAGTCTGAGAGTGGTGAATGCTACAAAACCATATAGGTTAATATTAATGAATCTCGCAACCCAGGTAGAAAATGAGGTTGCAAAAATGGGAATTACTGAAATTCCTATAGAAATTGGCCCCGTAATTATTAAAAATGTGGCAAATAGAAGAGCTATAAATATGATGGCATATACAGCGACTCGCAGAATCCATAAACATAGTGTTTCTAACAAAGCAGATAACGCAAGGGAGACCTGAACCTGTAAACGGGCTGTTAATTCATATACCGGTGCAAGTAAACTATCTCCTGCCGACATTACAGTATCTGCAATATCTTCTAACATACTTTTATTAGCTTGTTCTTGCTGTTCCTGTTTAGCTAAGGCATCACCTTGTTGTTCGTAAATTCTGTCAATCATCATATTGACATATTTAAACCGTTTCCACCTTAAAGCACTAACTTGATCTTGTTCTGATTGAAAAGCTGCTACAGCACCGTCTCTTAATAGATCGCAAGGTTTTTTAATAATATTTGTAAATGCCAGCCAATTCATAAGGACAAAGGCGGTAGCAAATGGTTTTAGAATTGGCATAATTTCCCATTGTCTGTCTCCGGCAAGCATTTGCCACCCTATATATGAAAGATATAATAATGTTCCAGCTCCGGCTATTGCCTGTCCTAATATGATCATACTTCCATATTCGCTGACCATGAATGTATTAAAAAGAGGGAGGAAAGATTGGGAAAACCAATCTTCTATAACTCCTTTACCTTGTAAGAAGTCAACCGCTTTTTGATAAAATTCATCACTCTTTGGCGGTGTCTGTACCGCTGTTGTAGCCCACAAAAGTGTAGGACTAAAAAAAAGCATTATTAAAATGCTTTTTAAATA
This sequence comes from Prosapia bicincta, assembly GCA_036971475.1. Classification (NCBI taxonomy): domain Eukaryota; kingdom Metazoa; phylum Arthropoda; class Insecta; order Hemiptera; family Cercopidae; genus Prosapia; species Prosapia bicincta. Next base: position 19,144 of record JBAIZL010000266.1, on the reverse strand, counting down.
AATTAGTTTATGTTTCATGATTTAATAGATATTCGCTTGATTTAAAGCTTCCTGAAATATTTCAGCATCTGACCTTGTATAATTCGGAATTTGAGAATTTTTCCATTTCATAAGATCGGCTTTAGAAATATCCTGTAAATAAAAAGTGTTTTCGAGATCCTTTAATCTTTGTTTCATTCTTCTCCATTGTAGAAAAACATCATGATACATTAGTAAGCGTTTTCCTCTACTTACGTCTACATTTTTGGCGATTTTATATTTATCTTTTAATTCTAAAATCATTTCCCGATAATGAGCAATCATCCCATATTGTTGTGCTTCATTAAACGGTTTCTGTTTTGAGAAACCCCAATCACTATAAAATGGACTGTTAACATTAAAAGTTTCCAATGAATTCAAATTAGGTTTATAATAAACCAGATAAAGCGGATCACTAATTGTTGCAAGATTTGTATAATTGAGGAATTCTTTATTTTCCTCTTCTTTCCAAGAATTTGTATGGTCTCTCAGCTTTTCTGTCCTGTTTTCCATCATTTCAATCTGGATATGTCTTTGTACTTGTTTTCCCGTTGGACCAAGGGGGCGTATATCCGGGCCTTTTTTATAGTCACGATTTCTTGATGGAGCCCACATACCCCAAACCTGTCCGTATGCAAAATTTGTTTGAATCCCGAGAAAATATTTAGGTTCAGGTCTCCAATCACCCCATTGTAAAAATACTTGTCTTTTTTCCTGAGCAACAATACTTTTATCTTTTAATCTCTTAACTGATTGGGCCTGTAAGATAAAATATGACAGCAGCCCTGTAATTATTAATATCTTTTTCATAACCAGCTTGCTTGTTGGAGGATCTGTTTTATTAGTTCTTTATCCATTGTATAGTATAAATCCATATTTGGAATATGTCTCCAGTATGGAATTGACTTCGCATTTTTTATATAAAGAACAACTGAATAAATCAACAGATTCAAGTCTCGAATTTCTCCCTGAACTTTTGCTAAGAAAAGCGTTCTGTTATGCATATCAATTAAATATTTAGAATCTTCCTTTAAAATAATTGACGTAATGTATTGTTGGCATTCTAAAGCCTTTAAATAAGCTTTATTAAAAGTTGGAGTACAAAAAACCGCATATTCTGGATATTGCCCAGCAAGCTGTGACATTTCGCCAAGATGAGAAAATAAAAGTTGCAAATCAGCATAAATCCTTTTAAGCTGTTGTCCATTTGCTATAAGACTATGTACGTTTGTTAAATAAGAATGTAACTGCTGGCGTATTACCAAAATTTGAGCAACTTTTTGATTTACTTCTTCATATTTATCTTTGATCGATTGGTATCTATTTCTCATGTGTTCTTCAGCAGCGATTCTTGAAGCGTGATTTGCTGTAACTTGTACGTGAAACTCTGGATTATAATACATTGTAACATAATTCTGAGAATATCCGTAAATCGTAAAGCAAAAAAAAGATGTTACTAGGAGTTTTTTCATAACTATAAATTTTGAATTATTTCTTTGAACATTTTTTTATCTTCCTCAATTCCGGCAAAGAACATCGCTTTTTTCCAGGCAAATGTTGCCTTAGCTGTACGTATTTTGGAATAAATTCCGATTGCCTGGTAAAATAGAGTTTGAAATTCTTCTTCAGCGAATTTTAGTAGAATACGCCGTTCTTTACTTTCCATTTGATTTATGGTACCATAAGAAGCAATGATCCCATAAAGCAATAATGTGTTTTGCTGTAATTGCTGAGCAAATGATATTTGATCCGGAAGTGCTACTATGATGAAAGCAGGAGCATCCTGAAGCTCCTCGAATATTTTACTCTGATATTCATATGTCCCTTGTGTATACTTAGTGATATTCCAGGCAAAAGGAATTCCTTGGATTAATAATGAAACACTACTAAGCCTTGATCTGATTTTCTGAGTAGTTTCATCCATCTTTTTGAATTCACCTTTATTCACTTCTTCCAAACCAAAGTTTTGCACCGCACCATTTCTCATGTCATACTGTCTAGGATCTTCTTCAACTGTAGCTCTTATTTCAGTATTCATCATATAAAAACATACACGATCTTGAAGAAATAATTGAGCTGTAAGGGTTTGAAATCCTAAAAGAAATACCAATAAAATTTGTAAATTTTTCATGATTTCTAATAAATGGCAGCTTGGTTAATTATCTGATCAAAAATGGCTTTATCCGTGTCCATATAATCCTGAAAGGGATTAATCGCTCTCCACCAGCCTTTAGCTTTAGCCCGCATAATTGAATATTTAATATTAATAAGATAAAAATTCAACATCCGGGTCTTTTGTTCTAAACTTTCTAAAAGAAGCATTCTATCACCTGAAGTCATTAGATTAAATTCTCCACTCGAAAGGAGTTCAGATACTTCAGCGTAATATTCGATTGATTTGTTATAAACCAATTGTCCGGCTTTGACTCCAAAAACAGAATATTCTGGCTGACTTGAGACTTCCTGATAAACACCTTGCAGATTGCCGGGCATTTTGGATAGTTCATCGTAAATTCTTTTAAGCTGAAGCCCATTTGAAACAATGCTATTAACCTGGGACAAACCTTTGTAGACTTTATTTTGTACGTCATTTACTAGAACCATTTGTGATGTTAACCAGGCTTGTTTTTGTTTTATGGCGGACATCTCATCAATAGTTTTTTCTTGAGAACTTTTAAGGTTTCCTGCATAGACCAACATCGCAGGTGCTGTCATGATATCAACATACGTAGTTTGAGCCTTACCTATGCTGAAGGCACAAATAAGGCAGGTAAAAATCAATTTTTTCATATTTAAAATTTTATGCGATTAATTCTTCAATGGTGCAGTTTTGATCTTCCATCTGTTCTTTAATATATTTTCCCAGATCGACTTTCATTTTGGGAAGGTTTGTATAATATTCAAAGATTCTTTGATCTATTGGTTTGTTATAGATATTGACCATTGTAACCAGATCTTTTAATTTACCTTTAAACAAGGCGATATGAGAAATAAACTCTTCTAAAGCTTCCTGATAATTACCAAACTTCTTGACATATGCTTCAACTGCTTTTTTTTCAGGTTTTTCGGTTGTATAGGTAAGATATTGAGCAATTGAAACTTCATTACCATAAACTTCACCTGTTGAGCCTCTTTTTAAATAAAACTCCTTTAAAGGAGCCCTGTTAGCCTTATTATTTAAGTTATTAACCGTAAATATTTTAGATTGTTCAACTTCGTTCAGAGAAAGTAATGCAGCAATTTCAGTGAAATTATCTTTGAATTTAGTTTGATCCAAAAGGATGAAGGTATCTGAATTACTAATTATACTATCCTTAACTACAGCATTTCCAATAATATCATTAAGTTCTTGGGTAACTACTATTGCTTCTCCCCAGAACTTTCTAACGGTTTTATATAAATATAGGATATAGCCACCCATCAGCTTAGACGCAATAGCTTTCCATGCTTCTTCTATGATTAATGCTTTCCTTCTGTCTTCCCGCAACCTCATTTTCTGTATAAAGGTATCCATGATAATGAGGGTAACAATTGGGAACAACTTTGGATTATCTTTTACGTTATCAATCTCAAATACAATAAAAGGCTCGTAGAATAAGGACTTATCTGCTTCTTTGTTGAGAGTGGTTTCATATCTTCCTCCTTTGTAAAAATCTTTTAACACATGTAAAAACGTTCTGATATTAAATTCAGCTTCATTTATCGAGTGCTTTTTATGATTCAGATACACGGGAAGAAAAATTTCACAATACTCATAAAAGCTATTAAAAGATAGCTCCTTAACCCTGAATTTTCTATCTATATCTTCAATTTTGGCAATTACATATTTTCTGAATTCTTCCTTCCATTCATCAGAATTTATACGTGGCTTTCTAAGAACTTCAGTTGAGTGCATTACAATTAATTGGGTTTCATCATATTCTTTTCTTTTTTCATCATCATTAAGAATTTCATATGCCTGATAAACCTTTTGTAACTCAGCTTCATAATGTTCTTCATCAAAGTTTTCGTTGTTTATATTCGTATCAGGATGATACATAATTGATTTTCTTCGGAAAGCTCTTTTTACATCGTCTTTTGAAGCATTCATCGGGATACCCAAAACTGAATAATGACTTTCTGCCTTACTTTCAAACGTACTATTAAATTCAGAGACGATATCATCTTCATAGTAATTAAATCGACCTAAAAAAAGAATCAGTTCATCGGTTGTTTTTGATTGATACCAGTCTTTTCCGGAATTGAAAAATTGGCTATAATATGAAAGAAGAGTATTATCTAGTATACTTTTTTGTGTAGTACTCATGGATTCATCAGCTCCTTGCCATATCAAGAAAATAAGGTTCACTAAAAACTCTGTTTTCTCAATATTAAATTCAGCTTCAGCCACATTGAAGGGATTCATACTAATAGGATCATCTTCTTTATATTGAATATATTTCCCATTATAGTATTTGCAGGTACCGGAATAACTATCTCCGGTATCAACAATTACAACATCGTAATTATATGTAAGATACTGTTCAACAATATTGTTCATTAAAAAAGACTTACCAGATCCACTGGGCCCTAACACGAATTTATTTCTATTGTTAATTCTACCAGTTTCTCTCGGTAAGTCACACAAATCAACCTTCAAAGGGACACCCTGCCTATCAGTAAATCTTAAGTAAATATTTGATTTTTCATCTACTGGATACGATTCCTTAAAAAAAAAACAAAGTGAAGCTTCACTTGTAGATGTAAAATAATTATACGATTTCAGTTCATTTATATTACCCGGTATGTAGGACCTAAAGAGTTCAAATTGATTATAGCTTTGTTTGGAAGTAATAATTCCTTTCTGAAATAGTTTCGATTCTATCATCGAAGATGTTTTGTCCAGCTGTTCCCGATCTTTACATGATAATATGATACCAAAATAAGCATCGGTTATTAGCTGATTATCTTTAGCAATGTTAGTAAGCAGCTCTTCAATTTCATCAGCGAGAATTACATTGGCAGGATCTGATTTAAAACCCTCATGCCGGTTCTTCTTTAATTGTAATTCTTTATTCCGGTCATTCTGTATCGGTATTGCTATTACCTGGTTATAAATAAAACAATTATACTCCTGCAAATCGCTTAAGAAACTAAAATTATCCACAGCTGTATTTTTAGATGCAGAAGAGTTACCTCCTAAAGTAGAATAAGGTGTAACTGTATTCGGCAGCTGTATATCCTCAACATCAATAAAATCAATTATTCTTACCGCTTGGTTATTAACTTCTAAATGAGAATCATAAGATTGCATATTATTTAAATATTTGTATTCTGAAGAGAAGTCCATATTTAAATATGAGTAATAATAATTTTCCCAATCGTCTTTCATCATAAAGACAGGATCAAAATCATTGTCTTTTAATACAAGAAAAATCTTTTCAATCCTTTCTCTAAAATCTGCATATTTTTTCTCTGAGTGTTTGTAATCTCCTTTCTTTTTAGAATTATCGATATAGTGGGTAAAAATTAAAAGAGTTTCAATCACCTTAAAAATTCTTCCATCAAAGTGCTCAGAATATTTTTTTTGCAGATATTCTTTATTTTCCTCCGCTTTATAAATCCTTTTATCAAAAATATCTAGCTTTTGGAAAATGTGACCTTCACCTAAAATATTTACCAATTGGTTAAAAACAGAATGGTACTTTTGATAAAGCTCTGCATCAGCAGAGTACTGAGTAACCACATTTTTAATTTTTATTCCTATAATAGGGTTCCCATAGTTTCCAATCAGAGTATCATAATCTGTATTATATATATTGGCAAGGTCAAAGCCGATAAATGATTTTTTAAAAACTTTCTGTTTCATTTGTTATTAAATTTTTTTATTCGATTTTGATGAACCCACAGAATTTTACCGTCTTTTGTTTTATTAAATAGTCCTTTAGTTTTCTGAAAATATCCAACAAAGTATATTGTTGCAGCAATTCCCAGGATCATTACTCCAAGCCCTATAAATATGTTGAAGCTTGTTCCAATCGCTCCAATAACAAGAGATAAAATTAATCCTCCAGCTGCATAGTAGATAAATTTTCCCTTGTAGCCTTTAAAAACAAAGGGCTTTTTAAGCCCTTTGTAAACAGGATAATGTGATATCTTGTTATTCTCCATTATTCTTTAGCTTTAGTTAAAGAATGCACTAATAAATGTAGGTGCAAGAATTAAGAATAAACAAGAACCACCCCATCCAAGAAGCTCCTTATTGATATCCTGGTCTCCATTACTCCACTTATTGTAAATACGGATACCACCAATAACCCCAACTACACCACCAATAGCTTTACTTAAAGTAGTAATTGCTGGCCAGTAACCTTTGATAGAGTTAGCAGCAGTTGTTACAGCTGTACTACCAGTACCAGCAGCAAACATTAATGAAGTTGTACCGAATAAGGCAATTAAACACAACACACCTAGAACATTTTTTCTGTTCTTTAAAAAATTTCCTTTTTTCATCGTAAAAAAGTTTTAATAATTAATAATAAATTTAAATTTTGGACAACTATAACAACTTAGACAACTATAATTTATAAAAAATATATTCTTATATCATATATCTAAACTGGTATGGTTATTAATTGGTTAAATAATTTGCAAATGTAAAAAAATTAAAACAACAATAACAACTTGGACAACTATTTTTACAATAATTGAACACCTGAATAATTGAATGAAGTAATCTTTGTTGCATTTTGTAAAAAATCCTGAATATCAATTTCATTCTTCAGGACTTCATTAGAAGCGGTTTGTAAATTATCTCCTTGTAATAATTCCTGGAATTTCATAATAAAAGAATTAGAAGCTACTTCTGAAACAGAAGCTGTCGCGCTTTGAGCTTCATTTTCAATATAAGATTCTTCTTCCATCTTTTTTCTGGCATCCAGTAAAATTTGCTCTTCTGTTCTTTCTTCTATTTCTTCGGTAAGAATATGATCAGAACTATCTAAGCTTTCTACAGAATCAAAATTTACAACCCTGGTTTCCTCTGGCTCCGGTTCGGGAACTAAAGATTCGTGATCTTCTAGTACAATAGATTGATCTTCGACTTGATCTCTGTTAGCAGATTTCGGTTTTGCAATAAAAGCATCATAGATAATCTGTCCAATAAAGTACACTAAATAGGCACCTAGAACGATAAATAAAATTTTCATTATATTATAATTTTAATCAAATAAAGAAAAACTGAGTTCTTCAAAAGCTTTACGAAAAACAAGTTCATCGTTATAAACACTTAAAAAAGAACGCTTCAAGTTATTTGTATAAAAAATTGGTGATTCAATAATACTCCCGAATTCAGGTAAAGTATCTATTAACTTTTGATTACAATAGATATTCTTGTCAAAAAAATTATTAAGAAAATATACATCCCCGGAATAAATTTTTTCTAAAAATTTTCCAAACTCTATGGTTGATTCAAGAACATTATCATAATAAGCAAAGGGACAAATAATTGCATTTGAGTGTTGTAATAAATTTGTCATTTCAAAATTGAAGTTTGCTTTGAGATCAACTATATATAAAGTATTGTGACTTTTTAGTCTGGATAGAATTTCAACATTATTTAAAATATTGATCTTATCATCTGAAACAGAATCCAAAAAAATATTTAGATTAATTCTATCTTTTTCAGCATTAAAAATACTTTCGACAAGAAAGTTTTTACCATTATCGATAATATAAATACTATCGAAATTTCTTTGCTTCAAAAAATATTTAGATAAATAAATAGTGAGTATAGACTTTCCAATATTCTGACAAAAATTGGTTACAGTTAGTATCATCTTTTAAACTTTCTTCTTCTTTTTCTATAATTTGACGTTGTATGATCTTCACCAGCTTGCTGAATACTTGTAGCAGTTCTTATCAGCTCAGTTAGTTTAATATCTTTATCAGATTTGTTAGTATTATTTTCTTTGAGAGATTCACCATGATTTTCAAATCCAGAATTAGATATTGTGTAATCGTTATTAAATCTATTTTCAAATTGTTTAGCAGTCTTATCACTCACTAGATCTTTTAAATTGAAAATATATTTATCTCTTTCATTGAAAACAAAATAGTTATCTCCTACCTTAACTGTAGAAAAATGTGTGTTAAAATCAATAATATCTTTTACACTCCCCTTACTGAACCCGGTCACTGTATTTTTGTTTACAGTAAAATCTGTGTAAGGAACTTTTTTTCCAAAGTCAAGTAAAAAATCAGGAATGCTAAAATTATTTTTTCTTTCAAAATAAAACTTAGCAGCTAATTTTGTTTCGTCATTTTTTAAAATAGAATTTTCCAGAAAGTCAAAGATCGTTTTGTCTACTTTTATGTCCGTAAAGGTAAAAATATTTTTCATATCTGCAATATCTGATCCTTTAAAAACACATTTATTTTTATTATCTATTAATGTGTAGCCAAAAGGCGTTTTATTCTCTGAATAGGAAAACAGAATATCATAACCGAATTTAATTTTTAGATCATTTTGTAACTTACTTCTCCAATCAATAACTTTATCATTTTCTGTAATACCAAAAACTTTATTATCAGAAATACTTTTATACTTATTCAGAATTGCTGTGATTTGTCTTAAAGCATTTTTGTCATGAGTATTTTCAAAATTGAAATTAGAGAGTTTAATATCTTTCAATTTTAAGTCATGAAATAAAATGCTTAAAGTGTCATCTTTAATGTATGAATGATATCCATTTTTAGATAGTAATTTTTGTAATTGTGATATATTATTGCATTTATATGATAAAAAGTTTTCAACTTTATTATCATAATTGATACCTAAAATATTTTGTTCAGCCTTCACTAAAGCTTCCTGGCATTTGTATTTAGTATAACTATGAATCATTTGTTTTCCTGTTTCAACTTTTACATTAGTTGATACAAGATGTACATGATTATTTTTTGTGTCATTATGAAAAACAGCAATATATGGTTGTTCACCATAGCCCAAATTTTTCATAAAATCATCAGCTATATTTTTAAGTACTTCTTTGGAATGTTCTCTACCTTTACAAGAAATTGACACATGAAAATGCACGTTTTCAAATTTTTTATTTCTGGGCTCAATAGACTTTAAATATTGTTTAACCTGATCCTTATTACGTACATCAATAAAGGATGGAAAATTTTTAGCAGAAACCAACTCTCCTTTTCCTTTATCAATTTTCTCTTCGTTATAACGGACTCCTCCAAAGTCTTTGTCTTTAATACTTTTTTCATGTAAAACAACAATCATTTTTTTAATAAATTATAAATTTTAAAAATTATATCTGACTTTGTCTTTGACAAATAATACAGCTCACTTAATAGCTGATTATGTTGATGCAATAAATTATTTGTTATCTGTTTTTCGGCATTTACAATTTTAGCAATCTGATTTATATTGTTATCAACTTTACTATAGAAGTAATCATCTTTTCTAATAAAATCAAAAATGTTTTTTTTAGTACTGTAGTCAATCTCATCCTTAATTTTTGAAATAAAAAACTCAGTATAAGTACATCCCAGTTCAGAACATTTTTTAGTCAAAAGTTCTTTTTCTTCTTGTGATAATCTAATATCAATTCGCGCTGTTTGTTCCATATTGAATTTAAAAAAATGTGAGTTCCGAGCAATTTTTACTCCTTTTTGAAAAAAAGGCAAGATGTTTTTGTATCGGCAATCCGTACAAAAGCACATCTTGCATACTAACCGCATTTTAACAATGTTTTAAAAGTCAAAAATACAAATTTTGGACAACTATAACAACATAAACATTTATGACAACTATATTTTTTTTTATATATTTGAAAAAAATAAATCTCATGCAAGAAATCGACAATACAAATCAAGAAGCGCAAAACGAAAATCGTTCAGAATTTTCCAAAAGTGAGCAACAAGAAAAAATGATTTACCATTTTGTTTACATCAGAAGTATTATTGAAAATCTTTTTGAAAACGAAAATGATAAACAGAAAAAAAATGTTCTTAAGCTTATAAAAAATTTTGAAAAGGATCTGGAAGAAGTCTTAGAAACAAAAATTAGCAATAAGGATAAACTAATTTATCTACAGCTAAAAAACTCAAATTTAGATTCAAAAGCTTTAAAGCTATCTAAATATATAGAATAAAAAAAGCCTGCATCTTTTGCAGGCTTTACTTTTTATAATGCTAAATATTAGTCGGAAAAAACATCATGGTTAAAAATAAAATTCTTCTTCTACCGGTAGAAACAAAATTTTATTTTTTAGTAAAAGGTGTAGATAGTCAAAGTAAAAATCAATAATTACATTACTTATTGTATTTAAAACTTTCCCTTTAGAATCTTTACACTCAATAGTAAAAAAATCATTCTTTTCTCGTATGATATACCAATACTGAATTTCACATTTAATAAGATCATATTGATTAAAAATTAATTCAATAATATTTAAACAATGCTCATGTTCTACAATCTCACTTACGCTTTCGGTAATAAAGCAATTAGACTTTATAGTTATTAATTTTTCTTTTCTAATGCAAACATTGTATAATTCATTTGCATTATTTCTTATTTTTTTATTTGTTTTCATGGAAGAATAATTAAAAGGTTAATTAAATTCAAGCTGCAAAATCAAATTCTTATCATGGGCATGTTGAGTTTTCTGATATGAGCTTTTTCTTTTTTCATCATCGGGAATCCAATTTTTTCCTAAACATGCCTGATAATTAAATTCATCCCAAAGCTCTTTGTCTTTAAATTCTAAATGAATTGTTCCTTTCTTGTGAAACTTAATTTTAAAAAAAGTTGATTCACATTCTTTATCAAAACTTTCACCTGTTCTTACCGTTCCAATTTGTTCAAACTTTTGCTCTAATGCTTTGCATATAGAACAAATTTCTGTATGACTTTTTCCAGATATGACACATAAAACTTTGTCTAAATCTGAAAGAATACTTCTTCCCCAATCAGAATAACCCAATTGAAAACGATCACCATAAATTTTAAGATCATTCACTGTACAGTAAGCTCCATACTTTACGTAAGCCGGTGCTATAATTTTTTTATTTATTTTATATGCAGAATTAGTTTTCCATTTTGGAACAGGCAGAATATTAGCATGTGCATATGACGTTATATTATCAAAAACATCAATAATCATTTCTTTAATAATGTTGTCCTGGTTACCCATTATCATATTAAAAAAAGAAAAAATATTTTCTTTATTGAATGACATCATAGATTGCTGAGTTATGAATGCATCATAATTTTTTATCATTGAAGAAGACATAAATTTTTTTACGTCTAAATATTTAATAACATAATTCCACATAAACACTTTGGATTTTATAGAGAAATGTGAAAAAATATTCTCCGGAGATTCATTCTTAATGATCCAATCTTCTTCTCTTTGATAACCTTCATCCACAAATTGTTCCCAATAATATTTGAACTTTGCATCTGCCTTAATCTTTTCAATTAAGGCAATTTTTGTTTTTTCACAGCGAATACGTAGATTATTAATTATATCATTTTTTTGAACTTCAAACTCCGCAAAATCAAAATTAAATTCTGAAGAAATTTCGTTTTCTTTAACATACTCGAAGTCAAAAAAATTATCTTTTTTATTGATATCAAGCCAAATTAAAGCAACTTCTACATTTGTTTTTCTTTCCGCATCGACAAAGGCATTTTCTACAAATTCAATTTTTGCATTATACTTTTGTAGGAAAAATGCTAATCTTTTCCTACTCTCAGAAAATTGATTTTTTATTGTTTCTGCATTTAGAATACATGCTATTTTAGTTTTTGAAGCAATCTCAATTGCCTTTAATAAATGAAGATCTCCAGTATCAAAAGGCGGATTCATAATTATGAAATCAAAATACATATCTTTCTCATAATTTAGAAAATCACTGTGAATAACAGGAAAACCTTCAGCTCTTAAAATTTGTTGAAGTTCAGGTTCCAATTCAATACAATATATTTTAGATCTTGTTTTATCTTCTATAAATTTTGCAATGTCCCCTTTACCTGCACTTGGTTCTAAAACATTCCCGTTGATTATAAAATTATCTCTATACTCATACTTACCAGTGACTTTATAAGGTTCTAAAAGTTTTCTGATTAAATCTTCAGGTGTAGGATAAAAATTAGAATTGAAAATTGCCATAGATATTTTTATTTGTTTTTATTGTTAATAGAAATATTAAATAATTGGCAGTTCTAAGATCTGCCTTGTCTGTAAATTTTTATAGATAGTACCTAATTATGTCTGTTGATTTTTTACATGAAATTTTAGGATTTCTCATATTATTATATTTATTAATTAGTAGTTTTATTGTTTAAAGTGTTTTTAAATTGTGTTGTATGCTTTGGTCTCGAGGACACTTGACTTTCTCTGAAGTGGCAGGAGCCCTGGGTAAAAAGCATAAAATAAGTTTCGTTTTTGTTTGTTGCTTTTCCGATGATTTCAAAGAACTCCTGCTGTTTGCTTCGTACAACTGAGGTTTCGACTTTTCTATGCCAATGTCTCGTGAAATCTTTTGGGCTAAAAATTGGAGCGGAGAATCCGCCGGGAGTCGGGGTAGTTTTTTTGTGGTGGGTTTATTTTTTGCAAAAAAATGGATTCCCAAAAAAATTACAGGAAAGAAATTTTTAAGAAAAAAATATTTCAAATTTGCATCAGAAAATCGATAAGACCTCTGTTGAGCAAACTAAGGTAAGTTCTTATCATCGGAGAAGTGATGGAACAAAAATGTCATACTTCAGCTTTTTACCCTGGGATTGCCACCCATTAAATATAAATTCCACTCAGCGGACAGGAACGTGATCCGCCGGGGGAACTTGCCCAGGAATCGGGTTCATGGCCAGCTGACAAAAAAAATTCGTTAAAATGATTCCGAAACAAAGAGATATCGCCCGGAACCGGTAGGATTTAACGAACTAAAAAAACTATTCCACTTTAACGAATTATATCAGCTGCAGATCTTTCTCCACGTTCAAAAAATAATTCGTTAAAATAAAAGCTGCAGATCCTCCCGGACTAAAATTTTGCGAAATAAAAAAACCATCTGTAAAGATGGTTGCCGATGGAAAGAGAGGGCTTTAGAAAATACTCCATCGCCCCGCCAAAAAATTATCCTGCAATATTCTAATAGTCGGAAAAAACATCCTGAATTACTAACATTAAAAAAATAAATATTTTTTTAATTAAATCTTACAAATATATCTATTATAAAATTTATGCATTTTTTTTATAAAGTTACATGTTTAATAAACTACGCCACTATATCAGCGGAAAAATAAAGTTTGTTTAATAATAATTACTTAATGAGATATAAATAATTCTACATATTACAATATTTTGCCTATTCATAATGATTCCATGTAAATGTGGAAAACTTTTAGGGCTAAAAATGCGATTTTTAAAGATCACCCATTTTAAATACAGTTTCAATTTCCTAATTTTACATAAATAAAAAAAACCTGGAATATCCAGGCTTATTTTAAAGATGCAGTTACATGATGTCTGCGAGCTAGTAAATACTATATCTTCGTTACTGGCAGTGTTACTACCACTGATATCCAGAAAGAAGAAGAAGTAGTTCGTAGAATGCCTCCTTAGGGAGGCTTTCTGCTTTTAAAGACCTTGTTTTAAGGCTTTATTTTCTATCCAAATTTATAAAAGATTACAGATATCAGAAAATATTTTTTCCTTTTTTTTAAAAATAAAATTTAACCATATAGAATCTGAATCAAAAATTCCACCAAAAAATCTGTAATGATCAGGTTCTTTCAATTTTTCTAAATCAAAAAAAGTTATCAACACTAATCATTTTAAATAGACATTTTTAAAGAAGTCTTCTTTTTACGTAGTACCGCAATATTACTTTTATCAATTCATGATATCTTTTTGTACTTTTTTTGCATTCAAAAAGTAACTTATTAATATGAAGAAGCAAAGTTCTGATTTTAAAGATAAATATGTCATTGATGTAATTAACAACATGTCATTAAATAATCTTCCGGATGAAGAGTGGAAATGCATTGAAGCTTTTGAGAACTATGCCGTTTCTAATTATGGAAGAATCAAAAGCCTTGAGCGATGGGTTACAGATCAAAGAGGAAGAAAACGTAAAGTTTCAGAACAAATTATGAAGTTACAATTCATGAAATTTTTCAATAAATATCTTAAACGTTATTTCTACAATATTACATGTCTGTTATCTTCAGAAGGAAAGAGATCACGAAGATCTGTTCCCCGGTTGGTATATTCTCATTTTATTGAAAGAATTGATAACAATGATGAATCCTATCTTATATCTTTTAAAGATAACAACAGATTTCATATCCATATGCGTAATCTGGAAAAGCTTTCAATTAGTGAAGAGCATTTTAAAAGAGTTCAAATGGATAGAGTTCAGAATCATAAAGCTATATTGAGTAAAGCAGTCAGTCAGTATACAGTTAGTGGTGAATTAATAGCAAACTTTGAGAATATTGAGGCAGCAAGCAAAAGTCTTCAGCTTACCTCCAGATATATATTGCATGTAATCAATAAAAAAAGGATGACTGCAGGAGGATTTAAATGGTTCCTAAAGGAACATATTCCAACTAAAGAGGATTTTATTCCAGGTAAAAAAAATAAGACGAAACAAATACTCAATGTATCGTTATGGAAAAAACTTGGAAAGCCTAAAATTGATATGAATAACCCACCAGCTTGTATGAATTTATCCCTTAAAAATCTTCCTGGAGAAAAGTGGCTACCAGTTCCTGGTCTTTCGGAACTGTTTTCTATTTCAAACAAAGGTAGAATTAAAAGACTAAACAGTTGGACTGCGGTAAAGAACAAAAGTTTCCTCAATGAAAAGATCATATCACTATTTTTGGACTCCCATTACAAAACTAGTTATTACTTATATGCCAATATTAGTAATAATGGCAAACGGGTCCAAATCAGACTTAATAAACTTCTTTATTACTGCTTTGTAAAAGAATTTGATCTTAAAGACCGGTCGCTGATTGTCATCAATAAAAGTAAACCTCAATGGAATATCGATATATCAAAGCTGGAATTGTGTTCTGCAGCTTTTTATCTGAATAATAGAAATATTAATAATTGATGTGTCTTATAAAGAAATACATTATTCTTAACTAAATTCAGTATGACTAATCAGGTATATAGAAGGGCTCTACTTGTAACTGCATTTCCCCGTATTCTACTGAGTATTGCCTTTTAAAGATTTTGAACATGGTAGTATTGTAGATCTCTAATAACTCATCATACATTTCATGACTGGAAAAGTCCAAATAATCACCCAATAAAAGATCTCTTTCACTATAAATTTCAATTGGATCTGCAAATATATCTTGATGCATATTGATATATAAGAAAAATTTAAATCTTCTTTCTAGATTTTCAGATCCAGTTTTTTTAGATGAGCTCATTTGAGATTATTTAATATTACTATCCATTTGTTCTGTTTCCACAACTTCTTTTAACTGAAAATTAACATTGTAAAGCATATTTACATAAAACTGGTAAGTTGTAAAATAAATTGTTGTTTCGGAAAAAGAAATTCTATCGATCAATCTTAAAATTGCTGTTTTTGTAGGCTTACAATTACATTTAACCTCTTTAAAAAACATTCTATACATAATTTCAAATGATTCTTTAATATCTTCATCTGAGAATTTTAAAATTAAGTCTTCTCTTGAAATTTTAATATACACAGGTTGGCAAAGGTCAAGACTTTCACAATAGAATGAATTTTCTAAACTTCTCTTAATTAAGAAAGTAATATCCTGCATTAATAAATTTAAGCTCTTTTCCATAAAATTTAGTAAATCTCTTATATAAAAATTACCACTATAATTTAATGTCCATCTTACTTTACTATTCTTTACCTATAGTTATCTCTTCTTTATACATGATAGAAGTTATCAAGTAGTCCTCTCAATGAGAATACCTAAAATTATACATAATGAGATAAGAATTATAACTTTTGAATCTTAACCTTCCTCATAATTTCTGATATACTGCTCTAACATTAGTTCTAAAGTGACAATTTTGTCTGCAATCAAACTACATTTTTTTAAATGTATATTTTGTAAAGACCTTTCATAAGTACTTTGATATTCGTCAGATTTCTTTGTAGTAATTACATTATCAATTTCTCTATATAACTCTCTTAATTCCTCTGGGAAAGCATTCTCAGAAGTCCACCATATTAGGCTTTTAATTAATCTTTCTTTTATATTTCCTTTGTCAACGGTTAAGATATATATGAGTTTATTAAGCCGTTCAAGAGTGTAGCTGTAATGTTCTAAAGCCATTTTTAAAGATAGTTTTAAATATTGTTGAGTGTAGGATTTTGATAAAATAAAAAGCTCTATCTTTATGATAGAGCCTTATATAAAAAATTTATTTTAAATTTTTTGAAATAGAACTGTCTAAACACTGATAATCCTGCCGAAGCTGTCCAAATTATACGGGTCCTATTCCATTTCAATTACAAATCTACACATTATTTATTAAACTTACAAATATCTAATGAGGGATTTTATCTATAGTGGTTATTTGGGTTTGTACCATTCTATTTAAATTTACACCTTCAGATGTAATTGACATAAATATTTGTCCGTCTGAAATCCTAAATTCTTCGCATTTCATTGCAGTAATAATTGTTATTTCGTATTTAGAATAATTTAAAAAATGTACTTCTATAACAATATTTAAAGGTTCTTCGGTTCCTCGAAAATCCTTGACAATTATTCTATGTTTAGTAGGATTTTCTTTTTTAAAAAAATTTATAAGATTAGATAGTCTCAAAATCATATAAAAATGAAAAATGTATTTTACACTATCTATTACAAGATTGATAACTGTTTTCAAATCTATACCTAATCTTTTTCCATTTTCATCTCCATTCACAGATCGCTTTTCATAATGCTTGTCAATCCAAATTTCAATTTCAAAATCAGAATATTTATGAATAAATTTTGCATTTGGTGAAGCGCAATTTTGAATAAAATCATCTATGCTCGTAGTATGAACAATTTCTGTTGTAGTTTCAGTTAATTGTTCTGGTTTTTTTATTCTTGGTCTTTTCCCCATTAGTAATTTTCAACTTGCAATTTTAAGAAAATTTAATATAGTTTAAAAATCGGAGCGTTAATAATCAGTTTTTTCTGGCTTATATTAAATTAACGGTCGGTTTACTGTACTAGGTATAATGTCAATTTGCTACTGCCTATAACTTCTTATTTAGTACATTTTTGTTGTACACAAAAACAAATTACATTATATTTACTACTAATGAGAAAAGTGTACATATGTTAATTGGATATGCCAGAGTCAGTAAGTTTGAGCAGAATATAGATTTACAAACTGATGCTTTAAAAAGTTTAGGAATTGAAAAAATTTATATTGATAAAGTTAGTGGTGTAAAATCAGAGAAGCCGCAACTTAATGAATTATTAAAGTATCTTCGTAAGGATGACACTTTAGTCGTATGGAGGTTAGATCGAATTGGAAGAACTACCGTTGGACTGATACAGTTTGTAACAGAACTAAATGAAAAAGGAATTCACTTTAAATCTATCACAGAAAACATCGATACTAAATCAACTAGTGGAAAATTAATCTTTCAAATATTTTGCGTTCTCGCAGAGCACGAAAGAAATGTTCTAATTGAAAGAACGAATGCAGGATTGAAGTCTGCAAGAGCAAGGGGTAAAAATGGAGGGAGACCAAAAGGATTGACTGAAAAATATAAAAATATTGTTCCTATGGTTAAAGCTTCATATAATAATAAGGAATTGCCGGTAGAAGAAATAATGAAAGCTTTCAATATTGGTAGTAAGACAACATTTTATAAAATTATTAAATCTTAATAAAAAATACGATAAATATGAATCAACAAAATCATGAAACAATAAATATTGAATTATCATCAAATGTTATATCTCTTTGGAAAGAAAATGATGAGTCCAAATATTCAGCATTAGCAAGAGAGCTAGAATATTCTGATGAATTAATTTCCTTTTTGTGTAGGTATCAAAAAGATAGATGGGTAGCGGAATCTATAGGTTATATCGAAATAACAAAAAATTCCGATGAATTACATATTAGCTATAATATAAATTTATTTAACGGTTGTAAAGATATGGATGAAGATGATATTGATGACATCGTTGTTAAATACAAAATCAATATAGAGACATGCGAAATTGAAATTACAGGGGAACCTGTTCCGGAAGAACGGACTACATTAAATGAATTTTAAATTTATAAATAATCTCAAAAAACGATCCTGACCTATTCTTTTCCTATATCATCAATTTCTTTGGTAATCTCTTGTTTTTCATCTTGATTATAGAAGATATCAAATAATCTTCCAATGAGAACTCCCAAAATTGTACATAATGAGAGAAGAATTTTTACTGTTGAATCTTGTATTAATTCAATGCGGAAGGATAATAAAGTTATTATTGTGGCAAATATTGCAAAAATTAAAATAATTAATAGAATTTTAATTTTACTCATTTCATTGTTTTATTAGATTAGTATTTTATATAAATAAGTAAAATTATGAAAATTAAATAATTATACTTTACGGTTTTCCGTATTTTGAAATTGCATTCTATCTATAAAAAAGGGAACTCATTTAAAAGTTCCCTGACAAATATTAATCCTGATCTTCAGCAATTGGCTCTGATTTAGGACTTAAAAAAATAATCCGATCTGCGACTATTTCAGTAATATACTTTTTAACACCTTCTTTATCGTCATATTCACGATATTGAATTTCACCAATTACATTAATCAGTTCACCCTTTTGTACATATTTCTGAGCTAATTCAGCCAATTTTCCATATGCAACGATTTGATGCCATTCTGTTTTTTGTTCCTTTGTTCCGTCTTGCTTTTTAATTGTTTTGTTGGTTGCTAAACTAAAATTAGATACTTGTCCCCCATTCTCAAAATTAGTTGTTTTAACTTCATTTCCGGTTCTTCCGATTAAGTCTACATAATTTTTCATAATATAAAATTTAAATTGTTGTTTTTATTGTTTTTGTTGTCTAATATACTATTTTTTTGATTTATCCAGCTTTTCTTTGAGT